>CM054122.1:117426966-118026966 GCA_028751855.1 Ambrosia trifida
GAAATTTATCCCTGTTTACAATTGTGCACATATAATGTATATATGTGTGACCTTCGGGGAGGCGAAAAGTAAAGTCGCACTAAATTTAACGTTATTTTACTAATTTTGTGAAAATAACGTTAAAAATGATGGACGGTTAATCATGCATCAGGTGGTGACGTTGATAGCCAAAAGACAAGGGGGTACATGCACCAATCGGGTTTATCCTGGTTGCTAAGTGTTATGTGCCTTTTGTCCAAGGCTTGATACAAAACCACTATCGAGCCGGAGGTCTCATTGGAAGCAGCCTCTCTATTCTCACGGGGTAGAGGCAAGGCTGTCTACATCTTACCCACCTCAGACCCTACCTTAGCTTTTGCTATTGGTAGGATTAACTGAGTATGATGATGATGATATGTATATTGAAGTTAAAACCTTTATTTGATAGTAACATCTCTTTACGTTTAATGAAAAACTGATTTAATCGCAACTTTCCACTGTTACTCTAAGAGTTGAACATCAACTTGTTGCTGGTTGGTTGTTATTGATGGCGGTGCGAGCTACCACTGATGGTGCGTATGTTACTGCTTAGGGGATCGTGCTTGTGGTAAAAAAATTTTCTTTCACTGATTTTAACCAATCTTGTCTTGCCACATCACTTCACTGAAACACTTTTTTGAAGGCAACACTCCACTGATTCTTTTATTTATTTTCATTTAAATATCCAAACTTTTTTTGTGTTTTAAATTTCACATGGTTTAAAATTTTAAACTGATTATTAACATTTAATTCATAGTTTCATACTATTACAACCGTCCCACCAAACGGTCAGCAAAATTAATTTGTGAATTCTTGGAAACCGTCGATTGAATTTAATTGAATTCACCTAAACGGTCAGTAACCTTTAATTTTAACAGTGCAACCGTTAAAAATTGTGTATATAAATAGATCAAACCGTGGGGTTAAAACTCACACTTTACCACGATTTAAAAAAAACACACCAACAGAGATGAATCCCCGGACCGAGGAACAAGAGATGGCGTTAGTGGTGTGCTACAAAGACGCCACAAACGACTCGGCTATACAACTCCAGAGGGACGAGGGCTCGACCTACCCCCTGAAGGGGTTCTAGGCCCGCGTGTTGAGCGACTTCAACCAACACGTTGGCACAAACGACATGACTCTCGCAGACATCCAGCTGAAAGAGGGCCGATCTCAACATCAAGTGTGAGGGGTGGTGTAACACCCCGAGGTGTTACGGGTCTCTTAAACGGGTCGGGTTGGACCCGACCACCCGATTACGTAATAAAATATTTAAGTTCGAGTCTTGCGACCAACCGTTTCAACCTAATATATAGATAATAATTATTTAATTTTTATTGTCTCGGTTAAACGCTCCTTACCTGCTATTAACTCGTTGCCAAACGCCTTTTGTTCTGTTGTTATAACCATTACCAAACACCCGAGTCCCAGTTATTATCCCCGTTGCCAAACACCCTCTATTTTAATTCTCTTATAAAACAACCCCTCTTTCTTATCTCTCTCGCATCTCTCTCTGTATACATTCAACACACACACCAAGTGTGCATTATAAATCCTCTGATTAGAAGCCTTCACCGGACAACCACCTCCACCGGTGGCCGTCGGCCGCCGCCCTCATCTCTCTGGCGAGCATCTATTTCCTCTCGTTGGAACCCGATAACTCCTTCTATACTTATATTAATAACCGGCCACCATGGTTCCATGGTTCCGATAATTATCCGGTAAGCATCCCCGAACCCTTCTCCTCTTCTGTCTCTGTTAACAAGTAATAACCGGTAACCCATAATCACCTTGCTCGTCCCACAATTTCTATTGAACAAAGCCGAACAGTCACCAAGTTGGGGTGACTGTCGTGAATTCTTGTGAACCATTGAGTCCCACAGCGTTAACCACCACCATCCCTTTGTTCCTATTACGAACCAGCCGAACCCAACCTTGTTCCTCTGTTTCTGAACATAACCGGTAGTCATCGGGTCCCAACCGATCTCTCTGTTCCGAGGTGTACTCGTGAACCATCCACTTTAACCCATCCGAGTAACCATTTTGAACCTACCCGATTAGTTCTGTGGGTGTGGTCTTGAAGTTAATAATCATATGAATTGATGGAGGTTTGGTTATTAATGGTTATTCTTTGATTAGGGTACTAACCAATATGTGTTGTGTATATAATCAGGAAACTTGGGGTTGAATCTATGGTGATGATGATTATCCCTAACCGAAGGTCCGATTGACCTTTGGTTGTGTTCCGGTAATAACCCGAGGAGTATCCGGTTATTATCTTGGTAAGTTCTAAAATATATTGATTTATTGGTTATACGATCTAATAATCGGTTATTAATATAATGACTATGATTGTGCGAGGTACCGATAATCAAGTTGGAGAATACTACTACGATACCGAGTCAACTTAGTGACTCGGTCAACACCCGGAATAGAACCTGGTCTAATATCCAGACGAGGAATATTATTAGAATTATACGAATATATATATAATACGAATAACGTACGGACTTGATAATAATAATAAGAGAATAATAAACATATATAAAATATATATGTTTATATATATAAGATTTGATATATAAAACGATATACTAGACTCGGGTTAATAATAATATGCTCCGCCGAGCCATCATCCGGGTAAGTACGTGTCTAGAGTTCTTTAGGTTCGTGTGCCAAGCTGTAATGGCCAGCTTTATTTCTTTTTGCCTAGATTTAGGATGCCCGTGTCGTGTCAATAATAAACCCCGAGTTTAGGACTATCTAATATATACCGAATTCTATATGTATAAATTGTATATATGATATATATCCTAAGTATTACAATCCAACAAGTCTCACGCGTAAAACGTATCCATATATATATGACATATAATTGTAATGAGAAGATTAGCTAGAGATTATAAGCAAATCTGTGAGTATCGTGAACTCCCCACTTTTACTGTTTTATTAAGTGTTTTCGGGGGAATACATGTCACTTATTAAACCTAGAAATGCTTTACATAATAAAAGATTATCAATAGAAATAAAAGAAGTATAATAGAAAAGGGGACATAGAAACGACAAGGACAGTACTGGACGGTATTCGCCATTTCCTTTCTTGTACCGACTAGAGGGCAAGAACCAGTCTTACCCAAGTAGAGGGTAGGAATGTCCAAGTAGAGGACCAAAACCATTCTTGTCCAAAAAGAGGACAGGAACAGGTATTTCACCACAATCAGAGTGGTACCATCGATAGGAATGGCCCGAACTATAATCGATATGATAGAATAGAATTATGATCGAATTGATGTATAATAGAGTGGTATAATAGAAATATACTTTCCCCTTCAGAATTATAACTGTAAAGCATGTTTAGAAAAGAATATTTATAAAAGAATATTTATAAAAGAATGTTTATGAAAGAATGGTTATAAAAGAATTATCAATAAACGAACTGGCCATTCACTTTATAAAATACACGACCTCACCAACTTTATGTTGACAGAAACTATTTTTGGCATGTGTTCAGGTAACCCAACAGATATGATGACGTGGATCCTGGAAGACTAAAGACTGTTATTATCCGAATTCCGCTGCGTAGCTCCGATAACCCGACCCGACGACCCGGCACCGACAGCCAGGGTCGTTACAGGTGGTATCAGAGCGCCGCTTAATGACAGTTTTGAAGTCTTTATTAATCCAGGATCTACCAGAATATTTTCTAAAAAGAAATGTTGCTTAGAAAAATATTTATGATATCAGAAATATTAAAGAAAATATTAGACGATAAAATTTTTGGGTACCTAAATGCCAAACCATTATAAAGTTGGTGAGAACCATAATAGTATACTAGAAATTAAAATGAATCCACTACAGGGTAGTACTAGAATGATTATGTGGGGTAAATTGACAATTCTGTACACAATTGTGAATTTATATGCACATTTAATTTCTGGGAAATCTTACAGGATATTAAGGCCATAAGAAGTTAGATAGAAATACAGAAAAGAAACCAGATATATTAAAAGAAATCATAAAAATAAATCTCGATATAAATAAGAAATGGCGAAGGTTATAAAAGTATATATGTTTATATAGAAAAATATATAGATCAAAAACATAAATCGTCCATTTTGATTCAAGAAACTTCATATACGTTTATTGAATTATTCCAGTCTCAGTGGCTATTGATATCTGATTTCAGATCATTAAACTTATGATTATTCCAATAATTATAAACAGAATACGAATATTACGCTCCAACTTGAACATTCCTATGATCGAGTTTCCAGAAATATTATTTTTACTCTGTAAATTACGAAATTTTTATAAAATCAGATATGCTAGAGACATACGAGTATTATGTTTCTAAAGAATTTCTCTCGATTATTTAATCAATAATCAAATATATTGCGCGATTATTTAAAATGTTTTAAATATTTTCAATATAATTTCAAAGTTTATTGAATTTATTTTTAGTCATCATTATTTTTATACTCAATCAGTATTTCAATTTCTAATAAAAATATATATACCCCCGCTTTTAAATAAACATTCTATTCGATTTATAAGATTGAGAAAACTTATCAATGCGTTAATTTTCATTTATATCCAAAACAAGTATTAATACTCCTTATGTTATTAAAAGTCCCTAGAAGTTATCTTGGGTTTCATCCGAAATTATTCATTTAGCAGTAAAAGTTTGACCTCAACATTTTGAGAAAATTTGTTTTGTTTTATTTTCTGATTCGTAATAAGAAACCCAGTTATTGAAATTCCAGTATTTTGATTAAATAATGTTACTATAAATTCTTTCTTTCGAAACATGAAAATCATATTAAACCACGACCATATTATTTTACAGAAACATATTACATACCGCATTTAACGTTATGAAGATTTATTAATCGAATCCGTATTTGTATATATATACCAAAAGTCTTTTCAGTATAATTTCATATCTATGTTCGATTATAAAATTCCTCGATATTATTCAGATATAATCGATAAATATTATACATATTCTGTTTTATAATCTAAACCCATATTTGTACTTATATAAAAATCTCAGTTATATGTCATCCTCGATCCTTTCCAGAATTAAATAATATTTTGGACAAAAATATTATTTTCGAAATTCCGTTACAGAAATACTTCGAAATTTATCGGAAGAAACCGAATTCTTATTCGCTCGATTATATGACAATATAAGTACCGTCTTAATTCTATGACTCGAACAAGTCAAGGATATTAAAAAGATTGGATTGTTATATTGAATATCTGTTGACACGAACAAATTCTTGAACGATCGACAGTCTATTTCGTTAGATTCAGATCAACATATTTCCTTCCAGAATATATAATTTCGAATCTAAGAGAAAATAAAGAACAAAATAATAAAATAATATGTGAAGGACACATACCTATTGTGATTAAAATAAACAAATACTGGAATGTTAGGTGAGGTGAAATAGTAATTATGATCGCGACATAATTATGAATGTCACAGGCACAGGAACATTCGAGTAGGAATTTATCAAGATCACAGTTTGTCTGTGTAAGGAACATATTAAAAGAACATGAATAATAAGAAGAAATATATATATTCGAACCATCAACGTATCGTATGTGGAGAATACGACCACAAAACTGGCAATATAGTTGAAAGTTCTTTGTGAAATACGACTAAAGATATATTTGCAGAATAAAAACCATCGATTGGTTAAATTCTACAAATCATAGAAATCAGTTTATTGATTTCTGATTGCCAACCAAAGATAGTGGTATGTCCTCTGTGCAATCCCCGTGGCAAAGGATATCCGGACCCTTACAAAAGGCATATCCGGACATTTGCCACTAAGTTACAGGATTCTTTAAAAGGATATATGATACCATGAAAGAATCTTTGCATTCACTTCTGTATAGAACTCGCGAGAGTTATAATACGATCAAATTGGTAAAACGGTCAAGTGTTACCAAGTTGAAAAATTATGAATACGAAGTGATGAAAGAATTGTTAAAATCCCGAAAATATAACAGATATAAATCTATATGGATTCAGAAACCGGAAACGGTAGAATCCAACGAATTATCAAAAGAAAATAGTTGATATCAAATATATCAAGAAATGATTAAATACCAATTGGAATCGCGTAGAGATTCGCAAGGTATAATCAAAGTGAAAACGAAAAATGAATAGAATTATGCTCATTTTTCCAGTGAAACTCTCCGACCAAGGAATGACAAATTTCCTGTTCCGAGTTAAAGGTCGTGAGAGATAAATTAAGAAGTCACTGTTCTGGCAAGAACTATCTATACGAATATCCCGATGAAATAAGCTTCGCTTATAATACGTTGGATTAAGAAGTATATAGTTTATCAGAAAGTGTTTTCGGACACTGAAAATATAGACTTTAATCGAATATATAAATAAGAAATAATTATTCCAAGCAAGTATATATTATAGAAATGGCATATTTATAGTGTCTACTATAAATGATTATCAGTATTCGCTTGGATATAAAAGAATATAAATCGACAATAAAAAGAATTATACTTTGAAAAGACATCCGATATGTCTAATAATAAAAAGGGCATTGGAAATGCCAGATATCATAAGAAGGCAATTGAAATGCCAAATATTAACAGAAGGCATCCGATATGCCAACAGAAATTAATAAATATATATAATGAAAGAAATTAACAGAAAAGAATATAAGTCGTAAGAAGAACGACTAGAATTTTATAAAGAATATTCTACAAAAAGTAATCATAGAATATTTTTATCGAGAGTGTCAACGAATCCCGAAATAGAAATAAGAAAGAATTTTATAGAAATACTTAATGCAATAAGTATTTAAGTCCCGAATGATAATCATGATTTTGGGATAGAATAAGTGATGCATTATCTTAAGAATTTTAAGTCAAAGAAAGGTTAGCGGTAAATAATGCAGTCAATCATCAATGAAATAGTCAGTAAGATTATTATAGATGATTTAAGAAAAATCCCAATGACCAAATTCGGTAGGTCAAGATAATAAAAATGAATTGTTGAAACCGTGTAATTCAACAAGTTCAATTAGTCTTTTCCGGTACCTTTAGACTCCGGATAAGATACGTCTAATGATCTGAGAAACCTCCTAAGTATATCCACGAATAGAGATAACCCAGGGATCAACCATATTATATCAATATAGGTAGAACTTAAAGGATAGAATTTATAAGAAATAATCCGATAGTTACCAGAAATTATTCCTACTCTTTAAAAATCGGAATTACAATGATGGTAAATTCTAACATTCGAATAAAAGAGGTAGTAGCTCGGATCCCATTCAAGTCATAATAATGAAGGGATTTCCGTATCTATCTCCTAAGAACTATATAGAATCCATCATTGTAATTGAATCCGAATATTAAACGAGGGGAATATTTTATTGATTTGAGACTCTAGAAAGGTTTACTGGAAGTTGTAAATCTTTCAGAAGAAAAACGATTAGAATCTCAAAGCATGTATATAGAAATAATATTCAGTCTACTTCTCATTCTAATGAAGAAAAGATAAAAGAATATTAATATTCTATAGAAAATATCAATCTATATAGAAAACCTTTAATAGTCATACCAGATAAATACAGATAATCCATGTATCTAAAAATAAAATGACTATAGCAAGAAAGGTTAAAACGTAATTAGAAGTATGATCAAGATGTAGTCTTACAGATTGACATTTCTAATATTGGATTGATATAAAGATTGAGCTCCTCGCAAACCATAAAAACCGATCATGTCTCGACGACAAGTATTTTTGTTCTAATTGTAACATCCTTATAGATTAAGGGTGTAAAAGGCAAGATCATTCAAATTTCGGGGAAAAAATTTCCTATGGGGGGGGGGAGATTGTAACACCCCGAGGTGTTACGGGTCTCTTAAACGGGTCGGGTTGGACCCGACCACCCGATTACGTAATAAAATATTTAAGTTAGAGTCTTGCGACCAACCGTTTCAACCGAATATATAGATAATAATTATTTAATTTTTATTGTCTCGGTTAAACGCTCCTTACCTGCTATTAACTCGTTGCCAAACGCCTTTTGTTCTGTTGTTATAACCATTACCAAACACCCGAGTCCCAGTTATTATCCCCGTTGCCAAACACCCTCTATTTTAATTCTCTTATAAAACAACCCCTCTTTCTTATCTCTCTCGCATCTCTCTCTGTATACATTCAACACACACACCAAGTGTGTATTATAAATCCTCTGATTAGAAGCCTTCACCGGACAACCACCTCCACCGGTGGCCGTCGGCCGCCGCCCTCATCTCTCTGGAGAGCATCTATTTCCTCTCGTTGGAACCCGATAACTCCTTCTATACTTCTATTAATAACCGGCCACCATGGTTCCATGGTTCTGATAATTATCCGGTAAGCATCCCCGAACCCTTCTCCTCTTCTGTCTCTGTTAACAAGTAATAACCGGTAACCCATAATCACCTTGCTCGTCCCACAGTTTCTATTGAACAAAGCCGGACAGTCACCAAGTTGGGGTGACTGTCGTGAATTCTTGTGAACCATTGAGTCCCACAGCGTTAACCACCACCATCCCTTCGTTCCTGTTACGAACCAGCCGAACCCAACCTTGTTCCTCTGTTTCTGAACATAGCCGGTAGTCATCGGGTCCCAACCGATCTCTCTGTTCCGAGGTGTACTCGTGAACCATCCACTTTAACCCATCCGAGTAACCATTTTGAACCTACCCGATTAGTTCTGTGGGTGTGGTCTTGAAGTTAATAATCATATGAATTGATGGAGGTTTGGTTATTAATGGTTATTCTTTGATTAGGGTACTAACCAATATGTGTTGTGTATATAATTAGGAAACTTGGGGTTGAATCTATGGTGATGATGATTATCCCTAACCGAAGGTCCGATTGACCTTTGGTTGTGTTCCGGTAATAACCCGAGGGGTATCCGGTTATTATCTTGGTAAGTTCTAAAATATATTGATTTATTGGTTATACGATCTAATAATCGGTTATTAATATAATGACTATGATTGTGCGAGGTACCGATAATCAAGTTGGAGAATACTACTACGATACCGAGTCAACTTAGCGACTCGGTCAACACCCGGAATAGAACCCGGTCCAATATCCAGACGAGGAATATTATTAGAATTATACGAATATATATATAATACGAATAACGTACGGACTTAATAATAATAATAAGAGAATAATAAACATATATAAAATATATATGTTTATATATATAAGATTTGATATATAAAACGATATACTAGACTCGGGTTAATAATAATATGCTCCGCCAAGCCATCATCCGGGTAAGTACGTGTCTAGAGTTCTTTAGGTTCGTGTGCCAAGCTGTAATGGCTAGCTTTATTTCTTTTTGCCTAGATTTAGGATGCCCGTGTCGTGTCAATAATAAACCCCGAGTTTAGTTCTATATGTATAAATTGTATATATGATATATATCCTAAGTATTACAATCCAACAAGTCTCACGCGTAAAACGTATCCATATATATATGACATATAATTGTAATGAGAAGATTAGCTAGAGATTATAAGCAAATCTGTGAGTATCGTGAACTCCCCACTTTTACTGTTTTATTAAGTGTTTTCGGGGGAATACATGTCACTTATTAAACCTAGAAATGCTTTACATAATAAAAGATTATCAATAGAAATAAAAGAAGTATAATAGAAAAGGGGACATAGAAACGACAAGGACAGTACTGGACGGTATTCGCCATTTCCTTTCTTGTACCGACTAGAGGGCAAGAACCAGTCTTACCCAAGTAGAGGGTAGGAATGTCCAATTAGAGGACCAAAACCATTCTTGTCCAAGTAGAGGACAGGAACAGGTATTTCACCACAATCAGAGTGGTACCATCGATAGGAATGGCCCGAACTATAATCGATATGATAGAATAGAATTATGATCGAATTGATGTATAATAGAGTGGTATAATAGAAATATACTTTCCCCTTCAGAATTATAACTGTAAAGCATGTTTAGAAAAGAATATTTATAAAAGAATATTTATAAAAGAATGTTTATGAAAGAATGGTTATAAAAGAATTATCAATAAACGAACTGGCCATTCACTTTATAAAATACACGACCTCACCAACTTTATGTTGACAGAAACTATTTTTGGCATGTGTTCAGGTAACCCAACAGATATGATGACGTGGATCCTGGAAGACTAAAGACTGTTATTATCCGAATTCCGCTGCGTAGCTCCGATAACCCGACCCGACGACCCGGCACCGACAGCCAGGGTCGTTACAGGTGGACCCCTCTACGAGCACACGATGAGGGACGATTCGGACCTCGATTACGGGTTGGCTATCGACTTCACTCACAATGACTATGAGGCTCGATACGACAACAATTTCGACCATGTCGAGACATGTCAATTGTTGCGCCAACCTTAAGTTTATTTTTCTTTGTTTTAGTGTATTTTTATTTTATGTTTATAATTAATATGTTTTATAATGTTCTTATTTATGTTTTTTTATTTAATTAGATTTTAATGTATTTTTATGCTTTAAAACAAACGGTTAAAACAATATTAAACAAACGGTTAAAATAATAAAACAATAGTATTTAAGTCAAAAAAAAAAAACGATTACCAGCACGGTAAAAAGAACTAGCAAAACGGTTCACGCACAACTACTAGCATGGGTGGTGACGGTGTTACCGTACTGGTAGTGGGTATCCGTGACCAATTCGGATGACGTCCTATCCCCCTTAGTGGTAGCAACTTTCAACCGCTGAAGCGACATGAGTTGTTGCTGCATAGTTTCTGACAGTTATTGTTGATGGAAAGTGGTGAAAACAGAAAAGTCTTAACAATTATAGAGAAGTCCATGGTTGATCATTAAACGGATTAAATTGGACTTTTTATTTATCTTTAGGTGGTTTGTAGTTAACTTTTGGAGTTTATTTTGATTCTAGGTGATGAACTAGCGGATATGGAACTCAGACAAATGCACTACATCCGCTCTCGTTAACAAGACTCAAAACAAGTTCAAAAATTTGCTAGAAACTCTAAAAACTTCTCCAAACCACCGAAAGATAAAAATTGTCATTAAAGATGTTACTTGTTGTATCATAAGAGACAGACAAACTCTCAGAGAGAAGACATTAAAACTTTTGTAGAAAACCATGTGTCTGTTAAAAAAGCTTGTGATTCACAGCTTGGCTCGTAGTTCACTCGATAAAAAAAAGTAGCTAAAAAAATTCTATTTGAAAAGATTCATAAGGCTGAGCCGACTCATTTTGTAGATGATCCGAACTCGAGCTAGCTCGGCTCGGCTCGTTGTTAGGCTCGTTTAAGTCCGAACTTGTGCTCGAGCCGAGTTACCTTATTTAATTTCGAGTTTGAGCTCGATCCCACCCCTAACTTGACTTGGCTTGACTGTTTTGTAGCCCGGTGCCTCAATATCTCAAACCTATCTCGTTGCATTTCTTATTTTAGTTATAATACGTAGGGGTGAGCATTTTGTGGTTCGGACCCACAAGAACCTTGGACCCGACCCGCGAAAACCTTATACCCGAACCTTTTTAAAAATATGGGTCGGTTTCCGGTTCTAGATTTATATGAATTATCGGTTCCGGGTCAGGCGGTTCCAAACCCACGGTTTATAATGTAAGAACCACAAGAACCATGTGTATTTTAATTATAACATGACTTATTAATAGATTGATAATGTACAAAAAAAAAAAAACTATAATTTATAAAAAAGACCCAATAGAAATAAAACAATACTCTTCTTTAGTCATTTCATTATTTTTATGCATGTTATTGTAATCGATTTCACGTAATCTTGATACAATATTAAAAAATATTACTAACAATGTATTTCGTAAAATATTCTCCGGCTTGATGTATATGTATAGATGCAATATATTATATAATATATTTATTATATCTAAAGTAAATAATTATGTATGTTCCTCTGAAGTGTGTGTGTGTATTTATGATGTATACATAACATATTCGCATAATGTTTCGAATAATGAGAATGACAAAATTGTTACAAAAACATAAGTCAATAAACGAAAAGTGACTTTAAAAAGGAAAATCATAGGCTATTGTTAGAACCATATAGAGGAATTCTTTTAGGAGTATGGTAAAAGAATAGAAATATATAACCTTCTAAATGACTATTACATTAAAAGATTTTGGAGGGCCATACCCATCTGAACCTTTAGGACCTGGAACCACATAGTCTTGTAAGGTTCGGTTCATGATTCCTCATTTCAACACTAAAATGGTAAACGGTTTTGGTGGGTCCGGGTCAAGCCAGGTCGGTTCTAACCCTTTGCACAACCCTAGTAATACGTATTGTAGTTTCCTTTTGTATTGTATTTGTTATCTTTCCTATTGTATTAAGTTACTAAATTTGTGAACAATATCCCTACACGATGAAAACATGACTTACTTCTTCATGTAAGCCGTTGGAGCGATACTGCTAGGGATGCAAACGATTCGAGCCGCTCGCGAGCTACTTGTGTGTTGGCTTGGTATAAAGCTCGAAACGAGCCGAGCCTTATCGAGCTTGAGCCTAAAACAAAGCTCATTTATTTATCGAGCCCGAGCCCGAGCCTGGTATATGAAGCTCGTTAGGCTCGTCGAGTCTTATCGAGCTTAGTGTAATATTAGTTTTTTTAATATTTAATAATATTTACCGCTCATTTAAAGTTGTTTAGTGAACGAGCTCGAGCTTCACTTATCGAGCTCACGAGCCTAAACGAACTATTATTTATATTATTTTTATTCAATGTATTAACTAATTGATAATAAACGGGCCGAGCCCAAGCCGAGCTTGAGCTTGACAAATTGTCAACGAGCCAAGCTTGAGCTCTTATAAGTCAATCGAGCTCGAGCTCGAGCCTGGTCGAGCTCAGACGCGGCTCGGCTCGTTTGCATCCCTAGTTCTGCCACACGACCATAAGAACTCACCCATCAATAGAGGTGTATATAGAAACTATGGAGGAGCGTGTCACAAAACTAAATGAGCTCGGACTCGGCTCGGCTCGTTTGCATCTCTAGTTACCGCCACACCGACCATAAGAACTCACCCATCAATAGAGGTGTATATAAAAACTATGGAGGAGCGTGTCACAAAACTAAATGAACCCGTCGATGTTATTTTTTAATTATTATTATTATTTTTAATCACGTTAAAGTCTTATAAAAAATGTTTAGGAAAATAAAAATAGCATATCGATGTTTAGGGCCTCATCATTTTAAGAAGAAACCTTTAACATGAGTTGGGACCGTAGGCTAGCTTCACCCGTTGTGACACCCGGCAAATTCAGGTTAATACTTTACATACTTTACATACATACGAGTCTACCTTAGCGAAAACATTTACTTAACATTATACTTAACTGGGTTGGTTAAGTCGTTTGGAATGATTTTTGGGAAATCATCGGGAGTCATTACATATTGAGAGTCGGTCCATAACTGCGTGTACAAGAGTGGCGGTTGGTAAAATTACCGGGTTAATGCACACACGCGAGTCTCGAGTCCTGGGGATTGGTTAACGAATGTGAACATGTTAGTTATCGTGCATTATGTGTTTATGATCATTATATGACTTGTCGGTTTGTGAATACGTGCTTATATGTGTTAAAATAGTGTTTAACGCGCCAAAAACCCAAAATTCCATGCTGCATGCGATTACAATGGTTTATATGCGATTAGGAGGTGGCCATTATGCCTATTCGCTAGTTTTAGGGGCGATTAGACACCCTAATCGCTTATAACAGCATCGTACTCGCCTGATATGTGCCTAACGACTAGAAACGCCTTTAAATACCACCCTTATGCCCTAAAACATCATTTGTGAAACACTAACTCGCTGTGACATCCGTCACCCTCGTCTTATATTTAATTGACAATAATAGTCCTTCAATTATTTCCATTATAGTCCCTGTGAATTTTGTCGTTTTCAAAATAAATTTTAGAGTGAATTAAAAGTTTATCGTTTATAGTTATTATGGTTCTATGAATTTTAATCGAATGCGTATGTGGACACGTGTTCGTAAAAGTTCTATAAAAAAAAATTAAGTTTTAAAAGTTTTAATAAAGTTGTGGTTAACTTGGTTAGTAATGTTAAGATTAATAAAGGAAATATTAACCTAATAATGTAATAAACTAACTTAGTTATATTGGAGGGACTAAAAGCGTCAATACATAAAAGTTTTAAAAAGTAAAAAAAAAAAACTCAATTCCTTCTCCCTCCCGTTTTTCTGTTTCCGGCCACCAAGAAATCCGACGACTGTTCCGGTGAACCTCCGACGACACCTTTTAATGCACCATTACGCCTATTGATTATTGCAAACCGTTTCTGCCTTTATCCTTTTCACTTTTCCATTGATTTTAGCCGTTAAAAGCAAGTAAAAACGAGTTATTATGCGCTACCAAATGTAACCGATCGGGACTTAAATGGTCCGATCATTTAGAACAGTTTTAACTCGCCAAGTTTATAAGTAATCGAGTCCTTTCATCATTCCACCTCTGAACGCGTCTCAAACCACCCAAAACGTGACCAGATTCGCTTGGTTTGTGCTTTAAAGTTTCCAGACTTGTAGCTTCAATTTCGAGGATCAAATCGTATTGTAAGTTTATGTTCTCTATGTCGTTTTAATCTTTATGCGATTCCTGATAAAAGCCCTCTTGTACAGATTCATAATTTTGTTTAAATCAGATTATTGAAAAAAATCTAGGGTTAGGGTTTTGGCTAGAGTTAATTGGGGAAGAAGATGAAAAGCTTGTTATTATATAAATATTTTTGTATTGAATAAAAACACCAAAACTACTTGTAGTGGAGTGGTTGTGAGTGTTCCATGTTACAGCTTTGACTCGGGTTCGACCCTTCTGGTCCTCAGGTCCAAACCCCTTTTGTTTTTTTGCTGATTTTGCTGGAAATATAGTATTTATATTTATATTCATATATAAATACATTATTCTTATAATATTCATAATAAATTCAATTTTTACCCAAAAATTATGAAAATTTAGGAGTAGCCTCTTGACACCTCATAGAAAATTATCCCACTTTTATTTTCTGGAAAATGTCTTATTTTTATATTTTTATTGATTTAATTTGTTTTAATCATATTTAATTGATTAAAAATTCATGCTTAATGGTTTTTATCTCAAAATTTGTCATAAATTATTTCTAATCATTATGAACTAAAATAAAAATTATTGGTTCAGAAAACATTCATTTTTGTCAATTTTCTTATTTTTAATCATTAAAACATGATTTAATCTCGTTAAATCAGTTTTAAATATAAATAGGCTTATATAAATTATGGGAAAATTATTTTAATTTGTTTACATCAGAAAGCATCTATTTTCTATAAAAATAACATTTTTGGATCATGTCTGGTATTATTAGTCTTATTTACCTTTAAATAGACATAATTAAACATTTATTTATTTATCTTATTTAGATATCTATTTTATAAATATTCTTCTTATAAAATAGAAAATATTCATATGATTGAAAGTCTTTATTATCATTGTTGGATCTTTGTGTTACTCATAATTATTTATTTCAATATTTATGATTATTGTATTTATTTATAAAAAAATTAGTTAAAGTAATTAACTAAGTTATTTAGTATTAATTATTTGAACATATGATGACCTAAATATTTAATTGGTAAAAATTATATTACCTAAATCCCATTTACAAACTTTGACGTATTACTTTTGATATACAACTTTTATATATTAATTCGATTTATCATAAGAACTCTAATTCCCCAAATCGACTTAGCAAACCCTAATGCCTTAGACCCTAGTTATCTTAGACTTTTTAGACACTTCCTTATTAGTACTCTCATACATTATAGGTTGGATTCTTCGGAATTCCCATTACTTAGCTCACGACCGCTTAAGTTGGATTTTGCTCGCTTTCGCAAACTGTGAGTATATCTTTCCCCTTTTTACTATTTACTCTTTTGGGGTGATTCATGTACAATTATTACTAAACTTATGTGTATTATTTACAAAGCAATGTGCTCATTGATATGTTTTGTGTGAATTGTATGAACGATTTGTCAAAGTCATTAACCTTTGGGCCGCACCTAACAATGAGTAGTACTACGAATTATATCCCTTGGTTACTTACGTGAACGAGTTAAGTCCTTGGTCATTGTTATGGTTTTTCTTGAACGATGGGTGAACGATTATTGAACGATGGGAGGCTTGATTTTGACCCTTTTACATATTACAATATCATAGCACATAAATTGCGAAACATTTTTCTACTATATGTATTCAAAACAGGGTATGCTCACCAATACAATTTTTGTATTGACCAAATTATTTTGTACATGTTTCAGGTTATTTTGAGATGCATTCTTTAAGCTTTCGGATTTATATTTAGATTTTGATTCATTGTAATTCAGTTTAGTTGACATTTAGAAACGTTGTATTTCATTTCAATGTAATAAACTATTTAATCAATGTATTCAAATTTACACTTTTAGTCCATGAGCTATTGAACAATCGTCACTACGTGACACCTCGATGTTTCCGCCATCGGTTGGGGTGTTACAGATTGGTATCAGAGCCATGGTTATAGGGAATTAGGTTATTAGAATGCCTTTTAGCCTAGTCTATAACTAAGCTTACTTCCACGAGTCCTCTCGTTTATATTTCTCTTACTTCCTATTATTTTCTTTCAAGATATTTTCGTTATGATTATTTCTCGTTATTCTTTCGATATTTTTCTTGGCGAAGAAGACACTTGTATTTCACAAACGAAACGATATCATCAAGTTAGGAGTAGTATCCATACCTTGGTGATTAGTTTCACTCCTCTATAGGTTATTTATCTTAGGAATATATCTTTGAGATAGGAGTGACATCCACACCTCAAAGAGTATTTCCTTCAAAAAGAAACTTAATCACTAAGCTGGGAGTGATATCCTTAACTTAGTGATTGGTTTCATTCCACAATCGTTTTCAATTTTGAAATACATCTTTGAGTTAGGAGTGAAGTCCACATCTCAAGGATCTATTTCTGCATCTCGTTTTAAATCTCTATGAAAACAATCTCAATGTTTTATGATATTGATGTTTTGAAAACTCAAATGATAAATTATGAATTTTCTTAAATATTGGTAATCTATTCGTATTACATACGTTGATTTTTATCATTCACGTCATTTTAGATTTTGGTCTTTTAAAACACATTAGATTTACACATACTTCATGAAATGGTTTCATTTTACAAACTTGTATTGCATATTTTAAAGTTCAACTGTAAACCTTTTGTTTTCATATGACGTATCCAATATATGTTTTCGGGAGAAATTTGCAACTAATAATAAGCCTTATAACATTTTTCAAACTCGACTTCTCGTAAACACATGAAAACGTGTATTTACGAAGATTTTTCAAATAAATCTGTTTTGAATCTAAAACACACTTCTATTTCTAAAAAGTTATCCTCATGCATTACTACTATTCTTTCAACTATATCACAAAGATTGAACAAACACGTTTTGATAAACGAAAATGTATCTTATTACACTCGCACTAATTATTAGTAGTTATTATTACAACACTGGTTTTGAGCAATAATTTAACTCATTTACTTTCATTTTGTGCAATTGTGCGATTTACTCGATTTATGTTATACTATTCTTTCAATCGAAATTTTATACTTATATACTTACTTGAACGTATATTTGGTATGCATATTTTCTTTCTTGTTTTGAGTAAAACCCTGTTAAACTTACATTATTTTGTTTATCGTCATGGCCAACGAACATACTAGTTGATAACTCGTATTGGATCTAAGCCAGTGCCCACGTACGACTCGGATTAGAGTATTTATTTAATCCGAGGGGAACGGTGTAAATCTCGCAGTTTATCAATATAGGTGTCTAAAGCCTAACGATGTGAACAGAAGTTACCGGTTTAAGGGTGAACCCGAAAGGGAAGAACCTCTAACCATGTCTTATGCTTACATGTTATTCTCATTACGGTTAAAGGAAAAACCCGAAAGGGAAGGACCTCTAACCATGTCATGATTAAACATTATTTCATTACAGTGGCTATTACATATTGGTTGCACGCATTTATTTCTTGTTAAAGTTATGGAAAAGCATAACACCTTAGTGTAAGGTAAATCGGTGATTACGGTCCGGAACGCAATCATGGGTTTACAGGTACATGAGGGTGGTGTGTAATTCTATTTAGGCTATTGGTAGACAATCAGTACGAGTCCAAAGTGTCGGGAGTGTGGTGGGTTAGCTGCGGTACACCCTATATATAAGCATAAACGATACTGCGGGAACGGACTAGGAGTTTGACCAAGAACCTATCCATTACTACCTCTTCATTAGATCATTGACTAATAGCTAGCATTTTCGATAGGAACATTTTTTTTTACCTCTACCGAAAAACGTAAACCTTGTATACTCTTACACTCTCAACCCTTTTGCATGTCCTTAATAAAGTTCAGTCGGAAATCTTTCTAAAGTAGGGGAGACTACTTTCATTAGTGCCTTTGCCTTCACCCGTTACACGTTCCCAAAGCCTTTCTCATTTAAACTCTCAACTTCCTAACCGCGGGTCAACTACCAAGGATTTTGAAATTTTTTTACTTTGGGTATTAGACAACTATTTTAAGTTTTGACAAATCATAAATGATGAATTTTTTTTTTAAAATCTAGTTGACTTTTACGACGCCGTTGTTTCATAGAAACCTCCACTTGAAAGAAATTTCGAGACGAAATTTTCTAAAGTAGGGGAGACTGTGACATCCGTCACCCTCGTCTTATATTTAATTGACAATAATAGTCCTTCAATTATTTCCATTATAGTCCCTGTGAATTTTGTCGTTTTCAAAATAAATTTTAGAGTGAATTAAAAGTTTATCGTTTATAGTTATTATGGTTCTATGAATTTTAATCGAATGCGTATGTGGACACGTGTTCGTAAAAGTTCTATAAAAAAAATTTAAGTTTTAAAAGTTTTAATAAAGTTGTGGTTAACTTGGTTAGTAATGTTAAGATTAATAAAGGAAATATTAACCTAATAATGTAATAAGCTAACTTAGTTATATTGGAGGGACTAAAAGCGTCAATACATAAAAGTTTTAAAAAGAAAAAAAAAAACTCAATTCCTTCTCCCTCCCGTTTTTCTGTTTCCGGCCACCAAGAAATCCGGCGACTGTTCCGGTGAACCTCCGGCGACACCTTTTAATGCACCATTACGCCTATTGATTATTGCAAATCGTTTCTGCCTTTATCCTTTTCACTTTTCCATTGATTTTAGCCATTAAAAGCAAGTAAAAACGAGTTATTATGCGCTACCAAATGTAACCGATCGGGACTTAAATGGTCCGATCATTTAGAACAGTTTTAACTCGCCAAGTTTATAAGTAATCGAGTCCTTTCATCATTCCACCTCTGAACGCGTCTCAAACCACCCAAAACGTGACCAGATTCGCTTGGTTTGTGCTTTAAAGTTTCGAGACTTGTAGCTTCAATTTCGAGGATCAAATGGTATTGTAAGTTTATGTTCTCTATGCCGTTTTAATCTTTATGCGATTCCTGATAAAAGCCCTCTTGTACAGATTCATAATTTTGTTTAAATCAGATTATTGAAAAAAATCTAGGGTTAGGGTTTTGGCTAGAGTTAATTGGGGAAGAAGATGAAAAGCTTGTTATTATATAAATATTTTTGTATTGAATAAAAACACCAAAACTACTTGTAGTGGAGTGGTTGTGAGTGTTCCATGTTACAGCTTTGACTCGGGTTCGACCCTTCTGGTCCTCAGGTCCAAACCCCTTTTGTTTTTTTGCTGATTTTGCTGGAAATATAGTATTTATATTTATATTCATATATAAATACATTATTCTTATAATATTCATAATAAATTCAATTTTTACCCAAAAATTATGAAAATTTAGGAGTAGCCTCTTGACACCTCATAGAAAATTATCCCACTTTTATTTTCTGGAAAATGTCTTATTTTTATATTTTTATTGATTTAATTTGTTTTAATCATATTTAATTGATTAAAAATTCATGCTTAATGGTTTTTATCTCAAAATTTGTCATAAATTATTTCTAATCATTATGAACTAAAATAAAAATTATTGGTTCAGAAAACATTCATTTTTGTCAATTTTCTTATTTTTAATCATTAAAACATGATTTAATCTCGTTAAATCAGTTTTAAATATAAATAAGCTTATATAAATTATGGGAAAATTATTTTAATTTGTTTACATCAGAAAGCATCTATTTTCTATAAAAATAACATTTTTGGATCATGTCTGGTATTATTAGTCTTATTTACGTTTAAATAGACATAATTAAACATTTATTTATTTATCTTATTTAGATATCTATTTTATAAATATTCTTCTTATAAAATAGAAAATATTCATATGATTGAAAGTCTTTATTATCATTGTTGGATCTTTGTGTTACTCATAATTATTTATTTCAATATTTATGATTATTGTATTTATTTATAAAAAAATTAGTTAAAGTAATTAACTAAGTTATTTAGTATTAATTATTTGAACATATGATGACCTAAATATTTAATTGGTAAAAATTATATTACCTAAATCCCATTTACAAACTTTGACGTATTACTTTTGATATACAACTTTTATATATTAATTCGATTTATCATAAGAACTCTAATTCCCCAAATCGACTTAGCAAACCCTAATGCCTTAGACCCTAGTTATCTTAGACTTTTTAGACACTTCCTTATTAGTACTCTCATACATTATAGGTTGGATTCTTCGGAATTCCCATTACTTAGCTCACGACCGCTTAAGTTGGATTTTGCTCGCTTTCGCAAACTGTGAGTATATCTTTCCCCTTTTTACTATTTACTCTTTTGGGGTGATTCATGTACAATTATTACTAAACTTATGTATATTATTTACAAAGCAATGTGCTCATTGATATGTTTTGTGTGAATTGTATGAACGATTTGTCAAAGTCATTAACCTTTGGGCCGCACCTAACAATGAGTAGTACTACGAATTATATCCCTTGGTTACTTACGTGAACGAGTTAAGTCCTTGGTCATTGTTATGGTTTTTCTTGAACGATGGGTGAACGATTATTGAACGATGGGAGGCTTGATTTTGACCCTTTTACATATTACAATATCATAGCACATAAATTGCGAAACATTTTTCTACTATATGTATTCAAAACAGGGTATGCTCACCAATACAATTTTTGTATTGACCAAATTATTTTGTACATGTTTCAGGTTATTTTGAGATGCATTCTTTAAGCTTTCGGATTTATATTTAGATTTTGATTCATTGTAATTCAGTTTAGTTGACATTTAGAAACGTTGTATTTCATTTCAATGTAATAAACTATTTAATCAATGTATTCAAATTTACACTTTTAGTCCATGAGCTATTGAACAATCGTCACTACGTGACACCTCGATGTTTCCGCCATCGGTTGGGGTGTTACACTCGCCCCAAAGCTATCCCACGCCATAACCAACCTCTGGAACACGTATATGCTTTGAAATCCATCCTTTCAAGCCTCACACATCATCCTTTAGCAAAACCCAAGGTGTATTATCCTTCCTAAACCTTTGTCATGCTATTATAATGATCCCTAAAGGTCCAGACCTGGTTTTTATATGTTTGTGTCTTTGAAAACCTTTAAAATCAGTTGTTAAACAAGTCTAGTCTTTCATTATGTGTTCTATGTGGTGTATTCATGCAAGATAGGATTTTTATGATTAAAACATGAGGATTCTTGTGTGTTTGATAGGTTTCTGAGATAAATAGGTTGTTAGCATGATTGTTGATGAGTTTGGAGGTTCATAGTTGTGTATTGTTAATAACGAGTTGACTCTACCCGCGCGTTGCAGCAGAATATTGATTATGCAAGTAAGATAATTTAAATTAGAAAAAAAGATAAATTAGACTTTATAATAGATGTATCTTTTTAATTCAAAAATTAATAATAATTTATGATATATATTATTAATATAGTATATATAAAGCCAGACAAATTGTCCATAGTAAAAGTCAAAATTACCATAGTCTTTATCTTCATCAACCATTCCCTCCATCTTCCTCTTCCTCTGCTGATGCAGACTTCGCCACTCCTTCTCCATCTTCCTTTGTATTCTGCTAAAAAGTTAATTGTTATAAATACCGGGGCGTTTCTTCTTGTTGAACTGTGACACGGTGGAGAAAGTTGAAGATCATTGCCGAAACCGACATCAGAAACGTCAGTGGGAACCTATGGTTGGAGGAGATGCGGCGATTTGGATATTAACTGTAAAGTCATGATGTTAGGAACGTTGTGCCGGAGACGGAAGTTGGTTTGAGTAATGTTGGTTTTGTAGATGCGATGGCTGATCATGAGTTGTAGACGGAACGATGTGCCGGAGACGGAAGCGGTTATTTGACTGTTCACTATACGAGGAGATGCAATGGTTGTTTGGAGGGGTTGCAACGGCTGCATGGATTGGTGACGGTTATTTGGTAAGTTGTGGTGATTGACGGGCGGTTACGGCAACGGCAAAGATAACGGATTCGTTAAGTTGCTATTTGTAGTAATATATAATAGGCGTTTTGACTCGTTTGAATGATTTTGAAGGATTAAGGATGATATGATTTGTTTTGTTGATTGTATGAGATTAGGGTTTGTTCTAGGAGCATGTAGGAACATGTTGTTGTATAACGTATTTATGTGATGAAATATGGATAATTGCCGTTTAGAGTAAGTTTTGCATGTTGATGTGATGTTTTCATGATAATATTGCCATTTTGGGAAATGTTTGCAATTAGGGCTATTAGATTGATGATAAATTGGGGTTTTTTTTTTTTACTTGGGATGGGTTGTTTAATGATTTGGGTTTGATGTTGGGTGTTTGTACATGTTTCGGATCTGATTTGGAAGGTTAAACGTGCAAAATTGGGCTTGACACTGCAGGGGCGATTAGGGGAGTCCTAATCTCCTGAGTGCCATGCGAGTAGCCCTACTCGTGTATAAAAAGGGGCGATTAGGCCACCTACTCGTCTGTTGACCATTCCTAATCACTAATTGACTTTTCTAATTGCATGTTTGATTCCTAATCGCATGTTTTGCTACAATAAGTGTATTTTGACATCCCGAAACATGTTTGGACACCTAGGAACATGATAGGAACCCCATAACATGTTTAGTAACCTGATACCACGTGTTTTGACTCGTATATGCGTTAATTGAACTGTATGCTAGACTTAGTGAACTTTTGCGCATGTTAGGTGTATAGTTGCACATGTATGCATGATATCTTGTATTCGGCTAACAAGTGGAATGTCGGGTCACCAATGGGATGTCGGGTCTTGTCTGGTGTGGTCGGTTAAACGTTTAAACATCTTTTCAAGCGTACACGGTTATGGTCTGGACTATTGGGGACTAATCAACCTGCGGGTTATTAGTCTAACATCTTATACGCTCGTCATGATAGGTCACCGGTAGTTGGTACTATCTATTGAGCTGATTTACTTGTTTTGGGGAGAAAGCAACATAAGGTGAGTTTCACGGCCCCACTTTAAGTCTTTTCGTTTTCAGGGGGAGATACATGCTTCATTCTTGGTTTCTTAAAAGATCATGTTATACTAGTGTTATATTCATTTGACGTACTATACGATTCGTGAAGTACCGAGGGAACCATGAGTATACGGGGTTGCATAGCGGGGGAAATATGGATAGATCTATTGGGACTGACAGGCCCCACTCGTCGGTTGGAGACCGGTGGGTGCATATTGTCCCGGTCATTAAAAGGCTGCCGTGGCGACGGTGGTTCATATTCGGGCATATTCATGCACTATCTTGTCAGTAATGGTTCCCAAGTCGTAGTAGTAACATTCATGCGTTTAGCTAGCGCTATCATTTTAACATAGTAGTAACATGATCATCTATAATACATTTAACGTTTATCATAAAACCTGTGAACTCACCAGCATTATATGTTGACAACTTTAAGCATGTTTTCTCATGTCGCTAAGGTATTTGCACTGGATAGGCGCACGGGTCATATGGTGTCTAGTTTGCATTTCATGTTTTGAGACTTTATCTTTTATTTCCTTTTAAAACTTTTGGATTATGGTTTGTACTTTGCTTCCGCTGTATCGAATGGGTTTTGAACTTAATGGTTGACTATGTGTTTTAAATCATATAGTTGTCGTTTATTGTGACCGTTGACTTGGATCCTGGTTTGTCACCCGCCTCGCGGTAAAACCCTGCACGTGAAATTTGAGGGTGTGACACCCGTCACTAAATAAAACCCCTTGAAAAGAGTCTCCATTCAGTGATTATTGTTGCAAAATAGGTGAGTCACCCATGCTATGCGGTGAGGTGAGGTGTTGGTAAAAAATATGTTAAATGCGTTTTTATCAAATTGTTACATATACGATATTACGATAACAAATAAGCTATGTTTGTTTTATTCTTAATAGAAAGAAATTGTTTCAAATACAGTTTTGTTTTTGATAAAATTATATCTTAACGCCCGAGAAAAAAATCAACCATGTGCTTTATTTTTATGAAAAGATAACACAAGCAAGGTGTTAGGGAAAAATTTAATTACTATAAAGTTAACGGTATGTTTGGCAAAATTAGCTGGTGACTGGTAGCTAAAAGCTTTTTAAATATATTTTGGTGTTTGGCATAGTAGCTAGACCTTTTTAATAAAAGTGTATAAAATGACCAAAATAGGCATAATTAAAAGCTTGTAAAGAAGGTTTTTATTTTATTTTTAAAATAGAATGGGTATTTGTGTCATTTGCTAATTAAAAGCTTGTAGCTAGTAGAGTTTTTTCTTAAAAACTAATACTAGTAGTTTTTCACTATAGAGGTTTTTCTTCTAACCTAAAAGCTTCCATCTCCTTCAATCAAACAAAACTTTTTATTGAGTAGGAGTTTTTTCTTAAAAGTTTGAAGCTCTTAAAAGCTCATTGCCAAACATACCCTAAATGAGTTAAATATATGTTGTAGGATAAAAGTCTAAATCCATAAAAACAAATATTAATCCCGATAATTCGATAGCAGAAAAATGTTTTATTTCGAATATAACTTCGTTTTTCAAAATACTAATGTCGAAACCTTAAGAAAATCAAATCAATTACAACCACATAATTAGTTTCATTGTGGCAAGTTATTAGAGAAAAGAAAAACTAAAATTACTAAAACGAAATTGTATTGTTTATAGCATAAGGAGTTTAATATTTATCTTTTTCCCTTTTATGATTGAGAGTTGAGGGGTAAAAATGAAAAAATAAAAATGGAGAGTATAAAATTTAGCATTGGTCTTTTCTTATCCTTTACAGACGCCCCTTATGTGAGGGTTGCACCTACTTCCTCGCTCCGTCATGTCCTCCTACCGTTATCTCTCTTCTCCACCTCCTTTGCCACATCTTCCACGGGCGGTCATCTTCTTCTTCTAGAGCGTTGGAGACAGTCTAAGGGTTTTTTTTTTTTTTTTTTTGGGTTATATAATCAAATCAATTAAATTTATGAGACTATTCGTTGTGAAATAACAGTCGCACACTACCACTTCATAACTAGCAAAAAGTATTATGACACGTTTCACTAACCATTGTTTTAGAGTACTATATAGAACTCGGTTTCTTATAAGAAAAGGTTATGTTAATTTTATTGGAAACAAAAAGTAATTCACTTTTTTTAATATAGTAGGACCAAAATTTTAAAGTAAAAGCTGTTTGTTTTTTTTTAAGGATTAACTTTTTAAAAGAAATGTTTTTTTTTATTTATTTTTTATTTTTTTATTTTTATATGTAACAGAACTCAAATGCTTGTTCGAAATTCGGGTTCTATTACAATTTGGGAAAAAATGAAGTATTTGGTTTTTATCTTGTTAATGGTGTTGCTTCCAGATTCATTTTATCTCTCTTTTCTATTAGCTATGAACTTGTTAATTAACAAAATATAATTTTGTTGCTCCTTACTAAACTCTTTCAAGGTCTAACTTTCGAAAGAAAGTGGGAAAACTAATACTAAACCTTTTTAAGATTAGGTGATTTCGAACGATAGAGTTTGTGGCTTTCAATTGGATGGATATTGTGTAATGGTTGACATTTTGTTTTAGTTTTGATATGGGTTCTTCAGATCTCGATCAAAGTTCTTACAATGTTGTTTTGAACTTTTGATGTCCGGAAGTTTAGTTTTAAGCGATCATGTTGATGGTCCATCACCCCTTTAAATTGCATAAGACAAAAGTGTATTATATGGGTTTGGGCCATAAAGAACATGAGGATTCTCACGGTTGTCACACATGACCATCAAGGGGTGGTGTATCTAGAGGTGCACAAAACCGGGTTTTTTGAATACTTGGGTTCGGGTACGTACCCGGGATTGGGTATGACCCGGTAGGGTATAACGGGTATTACGAAATAACCGGGTCGGGTTCGGGTAGGGTATTCTCGTAAAAAGCCATACCCTATATACCAGGTTCAGTTAGGGTTCGGGTTTTCAATACTCGGTTTCGGGTATACCCAGTTTCGGGTATTAGATACTGAAGGGATAGGGAGCCTAATCCGCGCGGAGGCAGCATCCTTATCCCTCTTCATAACGATCCGCGGAGCATTCACGCGGAAGTCAGTCTGCAGGGAGCGGAAGGACTACACACAAAGCAGCCTTATCCACCACATCTAGTAAGAGTAGACGCGCAGAATGTTCCACTGCACACCAGCCTTTAGTACGAGGTACGGTAGATCAAGATCAGGAAGATCCACATGTAGAGGATCAGAAGCACCACAAACTGGAAGGCGACACGTGTCCGCAGTGGTCCAACAACCACTGACGTTCAACAGTGACGTGACCGCTTCCATGCTTCCACCATGCTGTGACAAACAGTGCTGAGCAGGCATGCTTACCTGCTGTCAGGAGTCTCGTCAGACACCGGCAGGTAAGTCAACCATGCTGTGTCAGAACGACATACCGCCGACGGCCAGTCACAAGCCGCCACGTGTCCTCTAGGCAAGGCATTCTCAACTGCCAATGACGTCAGCTACAGGACCGTCCTTTTCCCGCCCTTTCCAGGGGCCAAAAGCAGTTGGGCCGAGGCTAGTCCCAAGGAATACAAGACTTCTCGTGGGCTTTCTACCAAGCCCACGATCTCCACTATAAATAGAAGACATCAACTCCTTAGCAAAGGATCCGAAAATACTCACTTGTAACTTAGAGCTAGGTCTATTTGTAATACTTTGTACTCTCCAAAGTAATAAGAGAACCGGCTCTTCACAGTGGACGTAGGTCTTACTCGACCAAACCACTTACATCTTCGTGTTCATACTTTCACCACACACACACTCACATATATTTCTGCTCTCGGGTTGAACCAAAGGTTTGAGTAAAGGATCGTACTTGTAGTTACATAAGTATTTACCCCTCGGTGATTAGTAATAATCTCCGAGATACTTATTGTTTCTTCAGATACCTATTTTGGGTATAAAAAAACATATCCGTGTGTTTTTTTTTCTTTTTTATAGTTGTTTGTGTTTATTATTATTTTTTGTTCCTATGCTGCTATATTGCCATATTTAACAGTCAACACTATATTAACATTTAAAATTCTTAGACAAAATTGTTTAGTCAACACTCAACACTATTTTGAAAGATTGTTTGAATCAGAAGCTGAAATCAATAACAACTCTCATTACTACAACAAGATATTATAGTTCTGCTTTTTTCGTACTAACTTTTTCCTTCTAAATAAACCGGGTATTATAATAATCGGGTTCGGGTTTAAACCGGGGTAGAAAAAAACCCGGTTTCGGGTTCGGGTTTTAGGTGAGCTGGGCGTACCATGGCCGTACCCTACGGGTAGGGTCAGGTTCGGGTATTTTTTCAGGTTCGGGTTCACGTTCGGGTATTTTGTGCACCTGTAGGTATATATCAGTGGTCTCACGTCTCATGTGAGAGGCTACAAGCCTCTCACAATTCCCACACCTCTTGACCTTAGGGAATGGAATGAAGTGCTAAATTAGGTGAAACATAGCTTTTTTTCTCGATTTATGGAGATGGGGTTGATATGGTAAAAGAGATGTGAATGCTCTTGGTTTTTATATACAAGGCTAAGGAATTGATAATAAAGATGTTTCTAAGGTCGTTTTCCTTCTCACTTTTCCTAGTTACACTTGATTTCCATTTTTGTGGTTGTCTTTCATTTTATAGAAAAAGAAAACGAATTTTGAAGATTCCCGGTGAAGAAACTTTGAACTTTACATTGCTAAATGCCACACACATTTTCATAGCCCTTTGTTCCCTTCTAAATCTATCTATATATATATATACAAGTTATTGTAGTTATAAAATAACTAGGTGAGCGTCCCGGGTTGAGAAATCTAAGTAAAGTTAATAAAATTAGAAGTATCTAAACTATATGATTAATAAATATTATTATTATTATTATTATTATTATTATTATTTTAAACAAATCTCTGCCATAAGTTATCATATTCTAATATAAAAAAAGGGTAATTGGGTCGGGTATCACCTAATCCCAGACCCGACCCAAACCCACAATTTTTTTTAAACTAATTCCAAACTTGACACAATACCTGTCGGGTTACAAAAAATCGTCGTTTTTTTCTCTGTTTTTTATATAGCACTATGGTACTCGTTGGAAAGATAATAAAACGCTCGTTAATTTGGTGTAATTTTTTTTTCTTTAAAAAATCTCGTATATAAAAGATATTAACGTTTAAAAGTTATGAGAGGAAACATGATAGAGAAAATAATAAAATTTTAATATTTAAATTTAGTAGATTAGGTATTTAATAAATTATGTTAAATCATATTTAAACCATATTTATTCTTTTTTTTAATTGGTCTAGAGTTGCCACATCACATCCTATGTGGCATCTCTCAAAAGAGAGATTGCATAATATTATGACATGTCATTAAAAATGCTTTGGTTTATTATATATATAGATATAAAAGAAAACGTATATGCTGACGTGGCGTGCAATGGAGGCCTCAACCTTCCATTGAAAGTGTCACGTGGCATCATAATGGAGAGTTTTTAGTGTTTTTGAATTGTTTCTTTTTTTTTAATTAAATTGAGTTATTTTAGTGAAAAAAATTTAAAAATAAATTTAAAATTTTCTCTCTCATATTTTCTCCCATAATTTTTAAACGTTTATATCTTTTATATACGAGATTTTTTAAAGAAAAAAATTACACCAAATTAACGAGCGTTTTATTATCTTTCCAACGAGTACCATAGTGCTATATAAAAAACGGAGAAAAAATCGACTATTTTTTGTGGGGTTTCGTTCATACAGGAAAAAAAACACACAAAGTGTTCATGTTATCATGTAAAATTAAATTTTGTGGGGAATATGAGTTATTACTGATTAGAATACTATGAACATGCAATGATTGAGAGATTTTGTGGTTAGTTAACTTGAGCTATTTGCAATAGGTTATCACGTAAAATTAGATTTTTCAACCCCAAAACCCTCCCGGGGTAATCAGCTAGTTCATACAATATATGTACATAGAGAGCACTTCAACTCACATGATCACGTCTTTAAAGAATAAGTTTCTTATTATTAATATATAGAAAAAAAAATCCAATCTAACGATTGTGCAAAAAAAAAAAAAAAATGTGTTATATATTACTTTTTTGTTTTTGTAATAAATAGTTAATGTGTTATATATGATTACAGAATTACAACATTAGAAAGGTGATTTGACAAGTTATGTACATTGAAACTTCTTTGGATAACTTTAGACATTCTCCTTGTAGTAAAACCCTTAGGTAGCATTCGTTTCATGGATTGTAATGGAATTGGAATTCGTACGAAAACTATAATGTGATTTGGAATTTAGATGTGTTCATTTCATAAAATAGAATGGAATCTTGATGGAATTGAAATGTGAATTCCATTCCGTATGTTGTAGTTCAATTATAATTTCTTCTTTTGTTGTCACGAACAACATAAGAAGTCGAATATAAATTCTAATTTCATCCGAATTACATTCCGTGAAACGAACACTAGTACGCTACCTTAGTTTGACTGGATAGAGGTAAATAATAACACAATCGAAGAGTTTATAAGTAAATGAGTAAAAATTTGCCACATATTCTCCTTCTAGTAAACTTCTTACATATACATTCTCATCTCCACGCCTATTGGCTTCGCAAGAGTTTCACTAGTAAAAGTGAGGTAATTGGAATGGCTATAAGGTGTTTCTCAATTTCTATTTGGGTCGCATACGATCGTTAATAGTTGATTGGGCTAAAATATAGCACAATTACATATTTAGCTTTTAATAGTTGATTGGGTCAAAATTAAGCACAACTAGATATTTAGCTTTTAAACAGGTTTTCGAATAAAAGTTGTTAAAGAAAATATTAATTTAGTAGAAATTTAAATTGATGAACACGTATATTAATATAAGACTGAAATTGAAACATAAAAAAGATACTATTAATTCAAACTCATTATATAAAAGTCCAAAAACTTATTGCGACTTTATTTTGTAAAAATGACTTGTTAATCTTTAAAGGGTCAATATTCGATTAAGCAACATTTTAATTATTAAAAAATTCGACATACATAATTTTTCTGACGATCTAGGATGATATGAATAATGGCCGAAACTAGGGATGAGCATATTGGGCCGAATACTGATTCTGAACCAATAGCGTATCAAGGGGTTTCAGGATCAGTACTAATATTCACGAAAATTTAGGATCGGTATAAGTATTTGGACGGTAGTACAACAAGCCCCCACCTCATCCATCACATATTCTATCCATCTTTTTCCCTAACCATCCTCAAACACCACAGTGCCTCTCCACCACCGCCACCGGCCTCCCTAACCAAGCGTCGCCAGTAGTGACTCACCACTAGGGTTGTTCACAAGCCGAGTCGAACCGAGCTGAGCGGCTCGTTTACAACCGAGCCAAAAATCGAGAGAGCATTTTTTGAGCGCCAATTTTTTCGAGCGAGCGTCAAGCGAGCAACGAGCGGAGAATAATTTGGACAACCTAAAATTGAGATGTGTCCTTCAATGTTTTCGTTTTCGGGTGACAACTAAGGTCGAACCATCCAAGTGACACACGACTAATAACATAAAGAAGTGAAAGCTGTCACTTCACGACTTAGGGTTTTTACTATTGAACTTAGTGTTAAATTTTTATTAGATTAAAGGGCTGGTTATATTTTATTTACATATGTTGGGTCAAATGGTATGTATAAAGCTATAAATATTACTGTGATTTGTGTGTAGATATATAACTATATATAAAATAAATAAATAATAATTTAATCGAGCCGAATCGAGTCGAGCGAACCTTTGCTCGTTTACAAACCGAACCGAGCCAATCGACTCATTTACAGTTGAGCGGACGATCGAGCGAACATTGTTGAGCATTTTCCGAGCGAGCGGTGAGCGATGAACGATTTGAACAGCCCTACTCAACACCTTCCCCACGACACCAACCAAACCCAAACTCACAGATCCTGATACCTCCGGCAGCGCTGCCTAACACCACCGATTCCGACACCTCCTCTATCGCCACCCATCACTGGAGTACACAACCATCTCCACAAACCCTTCCTCTGTGACAAGAAGATTGGTTTGCATTGGCTGGAACATTATAAGCTATTATAGCATCAAAACACTTTCACAAACGAAGAATATAATGAGAGTGTAAATGTATTTGTTTAGTGGTTGATACTCTACTTTGTAGGTTGTCCATAGTTCTTATTTATTTTCCTTAGAAATCAGGGTTCTTATTTTCCTTTGCAATTTGCATAAAAAATCGGTGTGTATATATATATATATATATATATATATATATATATATATATATATATATGGTAAGAATAATGTGGAAACCCATCCTTACACGGTAAACTCTGCAAACTCTGACTTCCCAATTATTATTATAGTTTTTTTGAAAAAAATAGGGCAAGTAATATACATGATTTTAAGCATTTTGGGCCAAAAAAAATCAAAAAAGCGCCGAGTACTTTAAAAAAAAAAATAAACTTTCGACTAACACATGTTAAGCGAAACTAACACGTGTTAACCATTTGTTACCCGAAGACGGTTTTTTATTTTTTTTAAAAAATCGGCTCGGCGCTTTTTTGATTTTTTTGGCCCAAAATGCTTAAAATCATGTATATTACATACCCTAAAATTTTCATATAAAAAAAAGTCGGGAAGTTAGAGTTTCCAGAGTTTACCATATAACAAGGGTTTCCAATATAACCTTATACTATATGTATATTGGTATTATTCCAAAAAACCGATCCCGTACCGGTAACGATATTTTTAGGATCGGTTTCGGTATTAGTTTTTAGGAGTTTTTGGAATCGGTATCGGTACGGTACCAATCCCTCCCCGATCTCATCCCTAGACGGAACTAGTGCATAGCTTGAGGAATTATGGATCAAGCTCCCCTCCTTCTCATTGATTATCTCCTATAAATATACAAATAATTCCCTCGTTTATGGGAATAGATAATTACAATGAATTCAAAATATTAATCCTAAAATACTAATGATATATCTTCTAAATATACAATATATTACACCCCGCAGTCGAAACGGGAGGTTGCCGGATGTTGAGACTGGACCGAAAATCATCAAACAGAATTCTGGGCAAGCCTTTGGTGAAGATATCGGCAAGCTGGAAGCGCGTGGGAGTGTGTAAGATACGGACCGTGCCTCATTGAACATGTTCACGGACAAAGTGTATGCCGAGCTCTATATGCTTCGTCTACTGATGCTGTACCGAATTGCCAAATAAATAAATAGCACTAATATTATCCCAATACACAAGTGTAGCGACTTTAACTGGGTGACGTAGTTTAAGGAGTAAATTCCGAATCCAACACACTTCTGCGACAACATTAGCAACAGCACGACACTCCGCTTCGGCACTTGAACGGGAGATAGTCGACTGGCGTTTGGAGGACCAGGAGAGAAGATTAGATCCCATGTAAACGCAATACCCTGATGTGGATCGACGGGTGTCTCGACATCATGCCCAGTCTGCATCTGTGTAGGCTCGAAGGGAATGATTATGAGAAGCCGAAAGAGTTAAACCATATGTAGCCGTGCCCTTGATGTAACGTATGATCCGTTGAGAGCATTCCAGTGGTCTGTTTTTGGATCGTGCATGTACATACAAACCTTTTGAACTGCGTAACTGATGTTCGGTCTAGTGAACGTAAGATACTACAGAGCACCAGCAAGACTCCTATAGAGAGATGGGTTATCGAATGGGGCGCTGGTGGGGGCACTAAGTTTCGGTTTAGTGTCCACTAGAGTTGCCACAGAGTTACAAGTTTCCATACCAGCACGAGACACGATATCTAAGGCGTATGTCTGTTGCGACAAAAACATACTGTCAGTCGAACGAGTAACCTGAATACCCAAGAAGTAGGTTAGAGGTCCAAGATCTTTCATAGCAAACTCAACCGCGAGGCTGGAGATGAGGCAATGACGAAGAGAGTCAGAGGAGCTGGTTAAAATAATATCGTCCACGTAGATAAGCATATACGCAATGTCACCCTCGTGGTGATATGTGAAAAGAGAATTATCACACCTATTTTGAATGAATCCAATAGAAACCACAAAATCTGTAAATCTTTGGTACCAGGCGCGTGGTGCATGTTTGAGGCCGTACAAAGATTTCTTTAGCAAACAAACATGGTCTGGAAAATCTGTAATACCCGAAAATTCAAAACCCCAAACTAATAAATACCGATCGGTACCGAACCTTTTAGTTATTATATATTTAACTAGATTTTGACCCGCCGCGCGTTGCGGCGGCGTAAGCAATGTCATAAAGTATAGACCATAACATAAAGTATAGACCATAAAGTATAGACCACAAATGTGCCATGTTAATTTGCGATCCTGAATATGATCTGAATCACACATATACAATCATAACATTGTATGTCTTACAGAAACATAAACAAACAACCAGCTTCAAGCTTTATAACATCATCCCAACCCAACAGCTTCAAGCTTTATAACATCATCCCAACCCAACAATAGTATATCTTACAAAAGGTGTGATCTTAGTGGTTGGTGCCATTGCTACTTCTTCTGTTGGTGACGCTTAGGGGTGTGAAAATGACAACTTACCATAGCTGCAATCAAACATGAATCGCCAAGGTGGCCTGGTAATTGCACAGTGACTGTGTTAAACGCACCATAGGCAAAACACAATGTTACCTTGGTAAAATGATCTGGTTAACACCGAAAATGAGCATATAAAATTCCCTGCACTGCATTGCTTTCCCACAGGTTCTAATAACAAAAAAAAAGTCTCTTATTTTTTTGCAGTGCGCTCTCCATCAATAACCTTTGCAAAGTTGTGTGTATATGCAAGACAAATAATTAGTGTTAGTATAGTTGGCATTAATTAAAGTTAAAAATAAGATAAGAACATTTTGAAAATCTATAGCTCAAAGGGTATCTCGATTATGTACTTGCATGTATCATGGTGGCATTTTAGGCATATTCTCAAACTTAGTTCCTAATTCATGCGTCTTCCAATAATTGTTTTTCTTTAATCCTATTAATCCTATCTTGATCCCTTCCCTTCACCTCTTTTAACTAACTATTTGGAATATATATTATATATTATATATTAATAGTTTTTATTTTTATATAGTGTAATTGATCTAAATTAAATTTATTCATGTTCCACACCTCCACGACAATAGACCAAACACATATCAAATTCAAATCATAAGAAAATTATGAATGTTGCAAAATTGTTGCTGCTAATCCACGACTAAAATCCATCAATTTTTTTAATAATTAAGTTGTTGTTTGGCTTTAATACCTTAAACAGCTAAACACAAATGCTTCTGACCAATTAACCGATTCAAAATGCAGTCAAATACTTTTATGAATTTTTGACACTTAGAGTGCAATAGGGAAAGCAAAAACGTAGGAAATCAGGTTGAATCCATACAATAATTACCAATTACCAATTCTGGCGTACTCAGGAAAATAGGAGGATAAAAGAAATTGAAGAGGGGGCCTTTCAACAACCGCATCACCAACAATGGAAATGAACAAACTTAGATCAATAATTGATGTAGAAGCAACTGAGAAACTACCTTATACGGTTAACCAGCGATCCCTTGTCAACAGATCTGTAAAAAAGTCACTGGAAAATTAAGTTTCCTTATCGCCTCCGCCTCCGGCACCCACTGACCCAGTCTTTGTCGGAAGACTGGGTTCGCCGTAGCATTGTCGTCAGCCCGGGGTACACCATGACCGGATTCACCGGCAGCGACAATCCATTGTGATGCAAACGGTGAGTTTGAAGAAGAGAGGGTGACAAAAGAGAGAGATTTCACAAAGAGAGAGAGAGAGAGAGAGAGTGAGGTGGAGGTCTTTTGTTTGTGGATGTGTGTCGACAAAGAAAATATGCAGATGGGGCGGTGAAAGACGCTTGGGTTGAGGAAGAGATGACAGCTCACAGCCAGAGGTATGTTATCAGAGGAAGGAGGCAGGAAAGTTGAGGACAACAAAACATGCATAAAGTACAAACCAACAAAGCACATAAAAGCCTTAAAGCATAGGGTACAACCAGCAGATGCACAAACCATTTGCTAATTAGTATTATATAAATGTGCATAATAATAATAAAAAAATGATTATACTTTTTTTTTTGAACGATCAACTAAAGTATTGCCGAGTACTCTGTACGCGGCCCCCAATGGCCGAAAGGGGCCCCAAACGGCCTCTAGTCTGTACGGTCAGAGCCCTTCGGCCCACCCATTTCCTATTCCAGGGAAGACCCGGCTCACAAACCCGCCCGAAGGCACGACGGTAGTGAACCGGTAAAACCTGGAGGGATCAGGAGTCGAACCCATGACCACAAGGGTCAAGGGTCTCTCCATCACTTCCCAACCACAAAGGTGGGGGTATCCATCACATGCCTCCCGTGGGAATCGAACCCAGCTCCCCCAAAGAGAGAACCGGTCCTTTTACCACTAGGACACATGATCAAACACAAAGTCAAATATGTGAATTCAAATCACCATCTCCATTCTTCCCATGCTTGTACGTAGAAAAAAAAAATGTAATAAAATAAATCAAATCGTAGATTGTGAGTTTTCGTAACCGGCCCTCTTTGTTTTTCTCCTGGTATCAGTTACAAGGGATAATTATGAGAATTAAAAATCTCCATTAAAACTCACTTGAATTGCAAAACGAAACCGATCTGAAACGTTGGTTTAAAACCCATCACCTTTAACAGAGCCGGTCCTGAAGATTCAGGTGCCTTGTACGAGCCGGGAAAAAAATGGCCCCTATAACCCAACAAATTATAAAAACCTATGTTTTTAAAATTGAAGCAGACATCTTACTAATTCACTGTTCAGGCCAGTCGTATCACTTTTAAGAACCAGACTAATAATAAAATTACATATGAGAAACTTAATAAAATTACATATGAATTTGATTACTATAAAAATCGATTTTACTTTTTACTTTTAATTGCAAATGATAGAATGTAAAAATAAAATTTAACATATTAAAAGACATCAGCAACACAAACAAACAAAAATAAAAGAACTAAAGTATAATACTAATATCAAGTATTTTCACATTATATAAAATTTGGATAAAATATTTGACATAAGAAGTCAGATGATGGTTAGTACAATTTGATTTAACCACACATTTATAATAGTAAATACCCAAAATGCCCATATATTTAACATTAACCATATATCATCTTCTTCAATCAACCTTCAAACCTCCATTTCCAAACCTGCGAGTGCTACACAACACCTCAAAAAATCTCAGATGAACCAATTTTTCTTCTTTTTGTTCCGCTACTATTTGATTACGCTTTTCCTTCGGCTAAATATATAACACATATATAAAAATTTTGTGCCCTAAGGGAACACGGGCCTCGGCCGGAAGTGCGGCTCGCCCACCCCTAGGGCCGGCAAAGGTCCTTTAACCGTCTCTTCCTCTCAGCCTGTGTTTTATTCGACTACACCTCACACCTCCATTTCTAGTTCTGTTTTCCGCCATCCCACCTTGGTCCGCCATCATTCCTCCGGTCACTTGAGTTTTCCGATTACAATCAGCCACTGTGACGCATTCGTTTTCATTGCTCTTGCGAGGTATTAACTCTAAACTCTCTGTACGCGTCTGTTTATTATGACCATGAGTTCTGATTTGTGTGGCGACTTTGAAACATAAATGTATATAGTCATAGAGAGAAATTCTTATTTTTATGAAACTCCTATTTGTTCAAGTGTTAGTATTCATACCATAAGAGGTTAGAATTCTATTTAGTTAGAAAATAATTACTAATTTTCTCTTCAACTATGTATGCTTACTTTGTGTATATAAGCACAAGTACAACATAATATACTTCTTGCATTAGCATATATATGCATATGAGTTCAATTATATTAAAATTAAAATTTCTTTTAGAGTTGATATCAAGATTTAAAACCGTGAGGTAATAAAATTTTCATAGTATCAATTAAGACTTCATAACATTTAAATACAAATTACAATATTAGAATTTTTAAAACGATTGTCGCCGGATGTCACTAAATCAACGAATTAGCGATTATGTAATGTAAGTTCGTGTATTCGTTGAAGATGATTTGTCTTGCTTTGCTTAATTGCTAATAAGGTACGGATTCCTTTTTCTGACATTCTAGTATTTCTTTTATTCACATCCGCTACTTTGCAGTACGGATTTTGTCTGTTCCGCTAATTATCTCATCTTCGTGTAATTATTTGATAAGTTGTTTTAGCATGCAATATTTTTTTTAGTATTGTAATCATTGTTGCATGTTCCCTTAGACTTGTGTTAGTATTTTTATCTATAATACGACTTTTGTACTCTGTCACCCGAGGATCTCTGGCTTGTCGTTGGGGCGTCAACGGCATGACACTTATCGTGACAGTGCGTAAACAAAATCACGGCGTCTCTAACTGTACCTATGTAGTACCTTGGCCACTTAGAGGCGAATAGATCGATCTTAGCTCAAAATCCTGAATCCTGATGAGATGGAATAATGTGTGTACGCCTACATGCACCGTCTCAGTACATGGACTAGCTAGCTGTGTACCCCTCTGTTTAGGCTCGTGGGTGCTTCTGTGTTACGTGACTAATTTATTGATACTTATAGTCGTGTAGTTTAGTATTTGTTCAGTTCTATTTTAATATATGTGGTATGTTCTGATTACGCATCTGACCATTTTCTGATTTCATATCAGTTATGTTTCAAGGTATATTCAACATTGGTTTTGTATAAGTTTTGAGATTCAAACAGTATCAGTATCAGTATCCGTTTTCGTTTCATCATTTTTTTTCGTTTTAATATTAGTATCGCTTCGTATTTCAATAAGTATCGTTTTATTTGTACTATTGATTTCTCCGTTACTGAGCAACCTTTGGCTTAGCCGTTTTTCTTTTTTTTTTGTTGTGTTTGTCTTATTTGTTTGACAGGTAATCCGGGAAATTTGGGGACTTAGTGATGATGAGAGTAAAATGCAGTTCAAGAATAAAGACTTTTATTTATTTCAGTAATTAATAATTTGACTTAGGTTTTTCTTGGGATTTTGTGTTTGAGACTTGATATTTTGTCTTCGACTCTGTCTTTTAATGGAATGTGTTTGGTTTTTGATATCTGTAATAGTGGCACGTCAACCCTAGTGAGGTCGGGGTGTTACAAAATCCCTGTGCCGAAAACCCATAGGTTGGTACATATAGACCGTCTCTGTGAGATTTCCATGTAAGAAGGCATTAGTGACGTCCAATTGATGAATAGACCATGATTGAGATAGAACCAATGTTAAAACCGTTCGTATAGTTGCAAGTTTAACCACGGGGCTGAAAGTTTCACCACAATCCACAACTACCTCTTAATTGCGACCATCACAAACCAAGCGCGCTTTGTAGCGCTCTAAAGTACCATCAGACCTGTATTTGTGGCGAAAAAGCCACATACTACGAATCACATGCATATGAGGTTGTCTCGGGACAAGTTCCCAAGTCTTGTTTTTAATTAAAGCATTAAACTCGTTGGACATTGCATTATACCATTCCGGTTTGGACAGGGCCTCATGGGGAGTTTTGGGAATCAGTGTGATAGTAATAGTGGAAAGGTTAAAAATTGTTTTGGGTTTGGTTATTCCGGACATTGCCCGGGTGTGGATGGTACGGGTGGGGGGTTGTGATGGTACGTGAATGGTGGGTGGGTTGTGAAGTTGAAGCTGGGTTGGGTTGGGTTTGAGTGTGGGTTGATGTGGTGATGTTTGTGCTGTGTCAGAGGAAGTAGGGTGGGCCGAGGGTGTGGTTTAGGCTGTGGGTAGTGATTGGGCCATAGGGGGTGTGGACGGGTGGGGGGATTGGGGTGTTGGGCTAGGACTGGAAGTTGGGCTGTTATGGTATGGTTGGTCGTGGGGTATGTTGTCAGGAGGTGTGGTGGGATTTGTTTGGTTATTTGGCAGTGGATGTGAGATGGTGTCGAGTGGTGTGTTGGGAGGATATATGATGTATGGGTGTGTGGTGTCCTGAAGAAACGTGTAGTTTTGAAGTTGGGGTTTGGATTTCTTAGCAAACGGAAGAATGGTTTCATCAAATAGGACGTAACGGTTAATGGTTATTTTGTTGGTTTTAAGGTCAAGACATTTGTAACCGTGGGGGTTGGGTGGGTAACCAAGGAAAACACATGGGGTGGAGCGGAATTCTAATTTGTGAATGGTAGTGTGTGGTATGAGTGGGTAACAAAGACAACCGAACACTCGTAGGTGGTCATAGGTGGGTAGGGATTTGTAAAGGCGTTGAGTTGGGGTTTGGAAATTGTGTATTTTTGTAGGTATTATGTTAAGAAGATAGGTGGCGGTTTCGAGAGCGTGGTGCCAGTAGGTGTTGGGCATAGAGGAGTGGGCTAAGAGTGTTCGGATGAGATTGTTAATGGTTCAAATTTTCCACTCCGCTTTCCCGTTATGAGACGAAGTGTGCGGACAGGAAAAGCGAAAATGCATCCCGTGTTGGTTACAATAATTATGAAATTAGGAGTTTGCATACTCACGGCCATTGTCACATTAGAGTTGTTTAATTTTGTAGTTAAATTGGGTTTGGATGTAAGTGGTGAATTTAGTGAACATGGTGAAGACATCGGATTTATGGGCAATGGGGTATGTCCACAAAAAATTAGTGTAGTTGTCTAAAAATAAAACATAATACCAATGTCCTCCGGTACTAATAATGGGGGAGGTCCAAACATCACTATGAACAAGATCAAATGGAATAAAATTACTTACAAAAGAAGTAGCAAAGGGACGACGAGTGTGTTTCCCAAAAATACAAGCAGAACAAACTTTATTATTTAAACTACCTGTTGGATCAGTTTGCTCTTTTTGCTAAGTAAGAACTTGCTATCTTGACACTTAAGTGTTTAGCAAGTCCTTGTAAATCAGATTATAAGCACAGCGGAATGTTATAAGTTAAAGCAACACTTTTTACACTAAGGCAGAGTTATAACTCCCCCTTGATGTTTAAAACTAATGAATGACAAAGTATTTATTATGAATCTAAGCTGTAAATGAGAATTAGATACTTAGAAAGATTTACAATAAATACAGAAATGGAATAGAACAATGAGAGTGTTTGAAGGATTTTTCTATTAAAATCAATGTCTAAAATAGAAGGTTGAAGCCTCCTATTTATAGACGTTTACATGCATGTATCTTGCTCAAAAAGCAAGTACAGAAACAACAGAAACAAGTTGCACAAGTTGCAACATTGAAAGAAACAAATACAGCTAAAAGTAATAATAAACAACAAACTACTGATGCAAAAGGCGGTGGCAAATATCTGATGCTAAGTGCTGATGAAGGACAAACTACTGAAGAGTAGTTTTGTCTTCAGTACTTCTGAAGTGAACTTGTCTGGTTTGGACTTCAGAACTTCTGCTTCTTCAGCACTTCTCATATCTTCTAATCAGCAGTTTCTTGTCTTCTCTTCAGTACTTCTATACTTAGCCAAAATGACAGAAGTGAATTAGACTAAGGTTTACAAAAGTGGTTTCACCAATCCTCTTTGTCCTAACAATCTCCCCCTGGATTGATGAAGCCAAAACCTTACTAATTCCTTATGTGTTTCTTCTGTCTTGAACAATCTTCCATATCTCTTTGTACATGGTGTTCTTGAGCTGGTTTAACTGACCATCAGATAGAGATCCTCTCTATGGTTCTAGATGTTGAATTGTGAGCAGGTCTTGTGTTGACAGTTTCTTCAGATCACTGATCTTCTTGTAAGCCCTGCTTGAGAGGTCTCTTCTTGTCAACAGTACTGAGTTGTTATCAGTAAGTGACCATCTGATGATAGGGATCTTTGACTTGTTAAAGTCAGAAGAATAGGGAACCAGACTTGTCCCTTGGGTTGATGGTCCTGAGTGCTGGATGTCTTCAGTTTCAGATAGCCTCAGGTGGGATTCTCTTCCTTGTTGTTGTTGCATATCAGGCATCTGAACAGTTGGGAGATGGTGTTTAGTCACTACTCTGGTATGCAGCTTTTCTTTGATGGTCTTTTGTATTTGATAAGCAAAAGTGGAAGGATCCCTGAATTGTGTTAACAGAGGTTTCTCCTCAATGTCAAAATCTGAATGGACTATTGAACTTCCTTCAAGTAGTACCATTTTAAAGTCAGTTTTGACATTGTCCTCTGCCTTCTTCTTCTGAGTAGCAGTTCTTCTAGATGCACCAGAAGTTCTAACTACTGATCTTGAAGGATCAGCAGTTTGAAACTTCTCAGGATTTGCAGCCTTGGCAGCCAAGTATTTTCTATAAGTATCCATCAGTCTTTCTTCTTTCCATCTGGATACTGAGGCTTTTGAACCATATCCTTCTGCTACTAACTCTTCTATTATCTGGGCTCTCTTGGCCTTTCCATCTTTGCTTGTGGCCACTTTGTCTGCAAGCAGTTGTGCTCTTCTTGTCAGCTCTTGCATAGAGAGTCCTTTGAGTGTAAAGGCTTTAGTCTTGCTGTTCTTGGTAATATAAGACACCAGTTGTTGTCTTTTATCTTGTTCAGCAATCTCATCAAGGCTAGCCTGCCTTTGTAGTTCAGCTGCATAAGCCTGAAGTTTTTCTTCATGGCTTAAATCCAAATCATCCCTTTCTTCCAGAGATTTCCAAATCTGATCTTCTCTGGCCTTCTTGTTGGCTGCAATTAAGCTCTTCTCTAATAGTTCAGCTGATTGAGAGATAGGAGAAGGGTTTAATACAGTCATTGTAGTAACAGTTGTAGGCCTGATGGGATCAGATGTTGGTTGAATGGGAGCAGTGGTTCTGGAAGGTTCAGTTGTTTGAGGTTTGGAAGTGTTAACTTCTGATGTGCTGACAACTGCTGATGGTTTGTCAGCTACTGAAGGATTGTCTTCAGTACTTTCTGATTCTTCATCAGAAGTTTTGTCATCAGAAGTTTCTTCATTTTGCCTTAGGGATTCTTCAGATGTTTGGGTCTCATCTTCTTTCTCTGCAGCTTCAATTTCTTCTATTGAGACACCAAACTGTTTGGCCAATTTTTCTTTCCTGGCCTGATATTTTTGATCTCTTTCAAGGAGTGCCACTCTTGCCCTTATCCTGGCTTGGAATGACTCCTTAGGTTCCCTGATCTTCTCCCCCTTTTTGGATTCATCAATTTTAACCCTTGAAGCAGAGGGTTGGGAGAATTGTCCTTGAAGATGAGCAATCTGTTTGCTGTTGAAGTGTATTTTATTGGACAGATCGTTCATCTTGGTCTTGATCACTCCAAATTGGTTCTTGATGGACAGCTCCAAGTCAGCTGTATATGTTTGGAAGTGATTTCTGATGAGTGTATTCATCATGTGGTACAGGGGACCCTCTGGGCTGCATAGCTGGTTCAGGTCTACGCTTGTTTGCCCAGGGAATTGGGTAGGCATTTGTTGTGAAGGGGGTGTTTTTGGGAGATCCTCATGTTGTACAGAGGATGCCACTCTAGGGGTTTTAGGGATTGAGTGGGCTTTAACCTGTGTAGAGGTGACTGGCTTCTTGAGCCTGGATACCCTTGAAACAGGACCTTCAGAAAGTGCCGTCAATTCAGTAGTTTGAGTGTGTGAAACATCATCCAAACTAATGGAATCATTTGAATCCCTGATGTTGCCCTCAATGAGGACTGTCTCAGTTAAATCATGAGCTGAGCCCAACTCAGTTCTCTCATGAACCTCTTTTTCTTGGTACTGAGGATTTCCTACTTCAGGCATCAAGCCTTCATCAGTAGTTGCCACATCTGAGGTCTTAGCTATGTTACTTCTATCCTCAGATCCACCACTGGGTGGTAACTGAGTAGTAGCAGCCTCAGATGCCCCAAGAGTCTCTAAAATTGGGCTTAAAGACTCTGGTCCACCCTCATCTCTTGGGATAGGGCTAGAGATGTCCACATCCATGTCTGATGTAGTAGTTATGTCCCCTGTTTGTTTTGGTTGTAGGGGACTGACATGATCAGATGGGACATTCTCTTTTAGCCCAGAGAGAAGTTTGGCAATTTCTATTGCCTCTTGTTCAGAAATTTGTGGGGTTGGTTCAGTAGTTTGGGCAATAGGTGGTGAAAGTTGTTGTTCAGCAGTTTCAAAAGAAGAGTGTGTTTCATATGTTTTTCTAAGTCTTTTTCTTTTGAATAAAATGGTTATGGGTGCTCTTGGTGGGGTTTGAGATGGATGAGACTGAGAGGGTGTTTCAGTCTCATCTATTTGAAGAGCAGAATGCTCATGAGCATGTTCAGGCATCTCAACCTCCTGAACAGCTTTTCTTTTGGGTTGGTGGGGTGCTGTTTTTGTTGGCTTGGGCTTTTTGGCTTTAGGTGGGGTGAGTTTGGAAGATGTGGGCTTCAGGGGGACTTGTTGTTGTTCTCCCTGATCATCTTCTGGCCAGGCAGCCGGTTTGTTATGCCTTGAGTATGCTTGTGATGTTAAAGGATTTAAAGTTGAGATTTTCCCCACAAGCACCTCATTACCCAGTTCCCCTATTATGCATTGCATAATGAACCTTGGGTATAACAAAAACTTTTTCTTGGTATTATTGTGATGTAACACCAACTCATTGAAAAATAGTTTTGATGCCCTGAATTTAGTTTCATTCACAATGGAATGAAATATTGGTTGAAAAGTGGAGGGCATCTGGTCATAAGACCCTGTTTTTGGACTCAAACACATAATAATATAATGAAACAAAAGCTTGTATTTTGGTTCAAAATATTTTTTGAATATTGTAGCATGGGAGAGAGTACCTTGATAACCACACTCAGTCATGGTTAGATGAATATCAGTGTTAGCAACATGGTCAGGGGCAGTTACATCATCCAGACCCAGTCTTGTTGCTAGTGTGGCCGGTGTGATGGTCAGTTGTTTCCCTTTTATTCTTGAGTTGAGGGAAATGACCTCATCACCCATTGTAACCGTCTCAGCATTTGCCCAGAACTCATTGAGAGTTTCAGTGTGAATTGGTGGGTTTATTGTGAGAGCAGTAAAATATTGGGATTTGACGACAAGATCAATGATCTCATCGTATTGGGACCAGCCTTCTTGTTTTTCAAGAAAGGCCCTTTGATTGTGTCCCTGTTTTAGAACTAGAGCCATGTGGTTTGGGTTTTTGATCGAACAGTGGATTTGCAGGTATAGGTTATTGAGAGAGTTTTGAGAGAGAAGGAGGGATATTTTGAGTTTGAAAGGATAAGTGTGTAGAAAAGGTATTTATTAGAAGTTTTAACCGCTTGAATCTTCTTTATTAGAAGTTTTAAAACCGCCTTTGGTTAAAAATCTCTTTATCAGAGGTTTTAAACTGATTAGGTCAAACCTCTGATGATGGGAAAAGTCAGATTTGCCCTTTTGACTTAAACTGCTGATGAAGGATTACTTCATCAGTAGTTCCCATTTTCTCTTCAGTAGTTTTAACATCTGATGAGAAATGTTTTTATAAATACTTTATTCATAACTTCTGAAGGTTATGTTATCAGAAGTTACACACTTTTTCAGAAAATTAGCCCCATACTGATGATTTTTGTTCATCAGTAGTTTCTCTCATACTGATTTTTGTTTAATCAGTAGTTTTGTTTTTCAGAAGTTTTGTTTCAGACTTTTGTCTTTTGTAAGTGAAAACCAGAAAAAAGAAGGAAAAGGTTAACTTGGATTCCACCAAGGTAAACAGGATGGAATCAAGGATGGAAAAAGGAAAAAGAAAATTTTGATGTTTTATGCATAACAGTAGTGATTGATGTAGAAGTTTGATGTAGAGTTGGGTAGAATCAAGTGTTAACTTGGATTCTAACTGATATGCATACAAGTTTTTAAAAAAAAAAAGTAAACACTTACAAATTTAGCATTCCAAGCATGGATACTAACTTCTGAAATGTTGATGTGTCAAGGGGCTTAGTGAAGATGTCAGCTATTTGATTAGCTGTTGCTACATGCTTCACCTCAATCTTGCCTTTTTCATAGCAATCTCTTATGAAATGGTACCTGATCTCAATATGTTTGGTTTTTGAGAACTGTACCGGATTTTGAATGATGCTAATGGCAGATTTGCTGTCTACAAACAAAGGTGTCTTGGTCTCTTTGATTCCATAATCAAGAAGTTGATATTGGAGCCATTGTATCTGTGATGTACAACTTGCAGCTGCAATGTATTCAGCTTCAGCAGTTGAAGTTGCAACAGATGTTTGCTTCTTTGATTGCCATGACACTAGACAGTTACCCAGGAATTGACAACCACCAGATGTTGACTTTCTTGTCATCTTACACCCTGCATAGTCACTATCTGAAAAAGCTGATAACTTGGTATTGCTTGAAGCAGGATACCAAATTCCCAGTGTTGGAGTTCCTTTCAGATATCTGAAAATTCTTTTGACTGCTATAAGGTGTGATTCCCTTGGTGCTGATTGATATCTAGCACAGACACATGTTGAAAACATAATATCTGGTCTAGAAGCAGTTAAATATAAAAGGGAACCTATCATACATCTGTACATGGTTTGATCAACCTGTTTTCCTTGATCATCAGGTTCAACTTGTGTGATTGGTGTCATGGGAGTGGAACATGATTTACAGTCATTTAAAGAAAATTTGTTCAATAATTCTTTAACATATTTTGATTGATGTATAAAAGTTCCATTTGTTTGTTGTTTGATCTGCAGTCCTAGAAAGTACTGCAGTTCTCCCATGGTACTCATCTCAAATTTTGATTGCATGAGTTTCTTAAAATCATCACACAGTTTTGTGTTTGTTGAACCAAAAATGATATCATCAACATAAATTTGAACAAGTAAGACATGATTTCCAACATGTTTAATGAAAAGTGTTTTATCAATGGCACCTCTTGTAAAGTTATTTTTGAGTAAAAAGGTGGAGAGTGTATCATACCAGGCTCTTGGAGCCTGTTTAAGCCCATAAAGAGCTTTGTCCAATCTGTACACCCACTCAGGATGAGAAGGATCCTCAAACCCAGGTGGCTGACAGACATACACCTCCTCTTTGATTTTTCCATACAAAAATGCACTTTTCACATCCATTTGATAAACTTTAATTTTGTTGGAAATGGCATAGGCCAGAAATAACCTGATGGCCTCAAGCCTTGCAACTGGAGCAAAGGTTTCATCATAGTCAATTCCCTCTTCTTGAGAGTACCCTTGAACTACCAGTCTTGCCTTGTTCTTGATTATCATACCAGCTTCATCTTGTTTGTTCCTGAAAACCCATCTTGTACCAATTGGTTGCTTGTTTTGAGGTAAAGGACAGATTTCCCAGACCTGTTGCTTGTTGAACTGAAGCAGTTCATCTTGCATAGCTTGCACCCAATTATTGTCTTTGAGGGCTTCCTGGTACTTCTTTGGTTCCAACTGTGAAATAAAGGCTGAGAATAGGCAAAAGTTGGAGAGCTGGTTTCTGGTAAGAACACCTGAAGCTATATCACCCATGATTTGATCAAGTGGATGATCTCTGTGTTCAATCAGTTGTTGTAAACCACTGACAGGTGTAGGTGGCTCTTGTTCTTCAAACAAACTACTGAGGTCTATAATATCTGGTTCAGCAGTTTCAGCTTCTTTAGTAGTTGCAGGTGCTGAAGCAGATGTTTGAGTTTGGCCTTCAGTATTTGTTTGATCAGAAGTTTGAAAAACTTCTGATGGTGTTGTAGTTGACTTAATGACTGGAGTCCATGGTGTAGGATCCTCATCTTCAAACCTTTGATCACCATAATAAGTAGGTTTGGAAGAAGTAACAGTCTTTTCAGGTCCAAAGTGAAAGTTGTCAAGGTCAAAGAGTTCAGCAGGATGTGCTGGAATAAGAGTGTGTTTTGACTCATTGAACTTGACATTCAATGTTTCTTCTACTATCCTGGTGTGAGAATTAAAAACCTTATAGGCTTTTCTAGTTGAAGAATAACCAAGAAAGTAACCTGAGTCAACTTTGGCAGCAAACTTTGAAATAGATTCCTTGATGTTCAAGATGAAACATTGACACCCAAAAGCCCAGAAAAAGGAGATAAGGGGCTTCATGCCATGAAGAACTTCATAGGCAGTCTTGGAGTGTCTCTTGACCACAAGAACTCTATTCTGAACAAAACATGATGTGTTAAATGCTTCTGCCCAAAAGTACAATGGCAGTCCAGAATCAGCTAACATTGTTCTTGCTCCTTCTATCAATGTTCTGTTCTTCCTTTCTACTACACCATTTTGTTCAGGAGTTCTGGGAACACTGTATTGTCTAATAATCCCTTTAGACAAACAGAATTCATCCAGAGTTTTGTTCCTGAACTCTGTCCCATTGTCACTTCTAATGGTTTTGACAGATAGAGAATATTGTTTCTCTACTTGTAGAATGAAGAACTTGATGATTTCAGCAGCCTCATCCTTGGAAAATAAGAAGAATACCCATGTGAATCTTGAGTAGTCATCAATGATGACTAAGCAGTACTTCTTTTTACCAAGGCTCATAATCTTGACAGGTCCAAATAAGTCCATATGGAGTAGTTGAAGACATGCAGTTGTTTTTGATTCTTCAATAGACTTATAGGAGGACTTATGCTGTTTTCCCTTTAAACAGGATACACAGTGTTCTTGACACTGGTATACTTTCAAAGGTAGACCTCTGACCAAGCCCATTTTTGTGACTTTATTTATGGTTTTAAAGTTCACATGGCCAAGTCTCCTGTGCCAGAGATCTGTTTCTGAAGTTTATGCCCTTGAGAAGAAACAGGCAGTGTTGTTCAATACTTTGTCTTTCTCAATGTCCACTGCATAGACATTGCCACATCTTTTGGCAATCAGCAAAGTATGATCTTCTATAATCTTCTCTATCAACTTTTGGCCTTCTGGTGAGATGATCTTGCAAGCTGTCTTTGTGAAAAAGGAAGAATATCCTTTATCACACATTTGTGACACGCTCAGCAAGTTGTATTCAAGGTTTTCCACCAGATTGACCTTGTCAAACTGTATTTTGCCAGAGGAGACATTGCCATGTCCTAGCACATATCCCTTAGCATTGTTCCCAAAGGATACAGATCCTTCTCTTTGGCTGATAAAGTTGTTTATCAGGTATCTGCATCCAGTCATGTGCATAGAGCCTCCACTATCAACATACCATATGCTGTTCAAGCCCCTGGAAACTCTCTGCACATAAAAGCAAATTAGTTAGATTTGGGAACCCAAGCCTGTTTGGCTTTGGGTTTGCTCTTGAGAACAGTTACAGTTTGTTCTTGACCAGGTTGAGAAATCCATGTCTTTTTGGCAATGGATTTTTCATTAAGAACCATGGTGGTATCCTTTTTAGGACCACCATCAACCTTGGTCATCAGTAGTTCTACCATGTTCTTTAGATTTTGAATCTCAGCAGTTTGTGAAACTGCTGATGATTCTGGTCTAACTACTGACAAGGAATTTTGAGAAAAATATTTTGGTTGAGATTTTATCTTTTTCTGAGAAAAGGTGTTTTCAGGTTGTTGTTTCTTGGGTTTAAAGACTCTTTCATAATCATTTCTGTTTTGATTTCCCACAACCTGTTGTTTAAATTTTTGATTGAACTGAATTCCTTTTCTGTATCTACAAAATTCAGTTTTGTGGTTGAACAGGCCACAAATTTCACATTCTTTTGCCTTTTGTTTTTGATCTAAAGGCAAATTTCTGACATTTGTGAAAAGATTTTGCTCATCAGTAGTTTTCAGGGTCTCAACTCCTGATGTAAATGAAACTACTGATGGCTTGTTGTCAGATTTTGTAAATACTTCTGAAGTACTTTCTTTAAAAATGCCAGGATTTCTGTTTAGAAAGTTTTCATGGAAAGATGTGCATTCTTTCCCTTCAGAAGCTTCATTTGAAACAATTCTTCTCCCATCTTCAGTAGTTTTGGGAGAAAAATCTGTTGGTGTTTCAACATGATGGTATCCTATGCCAAACTTAACATTTGAAGCACTTTGTTTGTTTAGCAATAATTGATACCCCCTACAAGATTCCACCCATTTTTCACAAGTGATCCTGGTGTCAGCAAGCTCTTGTCTGACATCTCCCAGGTCATTTAGCATCATTTTGATTTGTGCTTGGGTTTCAATAGCAGAGTTAGTTAATTTAGAAACTTCTTTTGTTTTAGCACACAGTTTTCTTTCTAAATCACATTTTATCTGTGTGTATTTTCTTTCTAAATCATTTGCTTTGCCTTGTAGGTGCAGGTTTGTCTCTCTTATGAGAGCAAAAGTTTCTTTGCAAGAATTTGAGCAAAGTTTTGTCAAAGATTCTTTTGATACCTGTGACAATGCAGATTTTGAAGTATAGCCTTCAAATGCCATTAAGGCAAAGTTCTTTCTGCCATTGTCTGGTTCTCCCCAGTTGATGTCAAACACTTTGTTGTCTGCATCAGGATTACACTCTGTGGTGTCATAAGGGAGACTGCTCCAGTCAACATACCCTGAGGTAAAAAGACTTTGTTGCAAGGGTTGTTGAGGCTGTGGAAGAAGTTGAGCAGCTGGAAAGGGAGGGATTGATTGTTGGCTCTGCATCTGTTGAGCAGGCACTTGAACATATTGTACTTGAGGCATATATTGCTGTTGAGGAGCTTGTGCCTGTACAAAATGAGCACTCCCTTGAGTTCCATTATTCCTATTATAATTGGGGTTATAGTTATTTCCAGATTGTGATTGGTTAAAGCTAGAGCTTCTACACTCTCTAGCAAAGTGTCCCAACTTCTGACACTTGTGACATCTCAATTTAGATTTGTCAAAACCAATTTTTGTATTACTGGTCAATCCTGGAAATTTCCTTCCTGACCTTTTATAAAACTTGTTAGTTTTAATGCTTAGCATGGCCAGTTGGTGTAATATGTCCATTTCTTCTAAGTCATCACTGCTAAAATTTTTCAAATCATCCATGATAAAACATAGATTATCAGCAGTTTGACTTTGGTCATCATTGTCATAACCTGGGAAAGATCTTTCTGATGAGATCCTAGTGGTTATGTCAATATTGTCATAAGATCCATAGGAACAAGTTGGTGAATCTTGTCCCAAAAGTGCTGTACTACCTGGTAGGTAGTCATCAGCAGTTTTACCAGAAGTTTGTAATTTCTTCTTTTGATCAATTTCTCTCTCAAAAGTAAGTAATCTCCCATGGAGTTTTGTAAGAGTGAGGGAGCTAAAATCTGGTGAGGATCTTAAAACAATGGAGTAAGTTTCCCATTTGTTAGGTAAAGACCTTAAAAATCTATGTAGCATAGACACTGTTGTATAGGTCTGACCATTTAACTTTAGCTCAGATATTAATGAGGAGAATCTTTCAAATTGTTGAGTCAAAGTTTCCCCATTAATATAAGCAAATGTTTCATATTGTTGAGCTAAAATTTCTCTGGTGTTGGCAATCACCTCTTCAGTTCCTCCAAACTGTTCTTTAAGACAGTCCCAAAGTTCTTTGGCACTTTCACAATGTAAAAGGCCAGAGTATATTTCATTTGGGAGAGCCATTGCCAACATAGAGAATGCTTTTGCATCTAGCTCAAGTTTTAGGAAATCCTCATCTGTATAGTCTTTGGGTTCCTTTGGAATCCCTTCTTTAGTTTCAAGATTTATATTTACTGGTTTGTGAGGACCATATATCACAGATCTCCAACAACCTGTGTTGGTTTGTGACAAGGTATGTGCCATTCTCTTTTGCCATATGTTGTACTCATTTCTCACAAGCATGGCAGGTTTAGTGGCAGAACCAGTATTATGTGGATCCATCTTTAAAGAGTATAGATTTGTCAGATGACTCTTTTAAGTGATGGATATTGATAAAAAGTGAACTTTTGATCTTTTTATTGAATATCAATAAGAGCTTTGTGTCTGATTCTCAATTTGTTAGATTGATATGTGATCAGATAAACCAATGCTCTGATACCAATTGTTGGATCAGTTTGCTCTTTTTGCTAAGTAAGAACTTGCTATCTTGACACTTAAGTGTTTACCAAGTCCTTGTAAATCAGATTATAAGCACAGCGGAATGTTATAAGTTAAAGCAACACTTTTTACACTAAGGCAGAGTTATAACTCCCCCTTGATGTTTGAAACTAATGAATGACAAAGTATTTATTATGAATCTAAGCTGTAAATGAGAATTAGATACTTAGAAAGATTCACAATAAATACAGAAATGGAATAGAACAATGAGAGTGTTTGAAGGATTTTTCTATTAAAATCAATGTCTAAAATAGAAGGTTGAAGCCTCCTATTTATAGACGTTTACATGCATGTATCTTGCTCAAAAAGCAAGTACAGAAACAACAGAAACAAGTTGCACAAGTTGCAACATTGAAAGAAACAAATACAGCTAAAAGTAATAATAAACAACAAACTACTGATGCAAAAGGCGGTGGCAAATATCTGATGCTAAGTGCTGATGAAGGACAAACTACTGAAGAGTAGTTTTGTCTTCAGTACTTCTGAAGTGAACTTGTCTGGTTTGGACTTCAGAACTTCTGCTTCTTCAGCACTTCTCATATCTTCTAATCAGCAGTTTCTTGTCTTCTCTTCAGTACTTCTATACTTAGCCAAAATGACAGAAGTGAATTAGACTAAGGTTTACAAAAGTGGTTTCACCAATCCTCTTTGTCCTAACACTACCACATTTAATAAAATTAGAATTTTTTCAAAGTTTGTAAAATAGTCGGTCCAGGTTGACCGAGCCGTTGATGCTAGATGTCTTGAGTGATGGCTGCAAAAGTGGAGGCGGTTGAAAGGTTGGTGATGTTGGAAGGATTGAGAGTGTAGAGATCCCCCGAACTATTGCATCGTAGGATAGGTTTCTTGGTCTGGAGATCCTTCACAGGAAAACCATAAGGGTCAAATTCTATGGAAAGTTGATTATCAGTTGTAAAACGACGGACAGAAATTAGGTTTTTAACAAGGTTAAGTGCATAAAGTACGTTTTTATGTTTAAAGGGTGGTGGGAAGGTTATGTCACCCTGTCCAAGTATAGGAATGGTTTTGCCATTCCCAACAATTATATTACGAATAATGCTAGAATTAAAAATAGACGGAAATTTGTCTTTTTGAGGAGACATTGTACCTGAGGCGCCCGTATCCATGGTCCAAGACGGGTCATTATGATGTAGTGTAAGGTTGTAGAGAGCGTGTGAGATGTCTATTAGGCTATAGCCTGCTGCATAGGAGTGGGCCGAGAAGGAGCCTGATGGTTTTGGGCCTAATATGCCTTGGGCCGAAGTAGGGGTGGAGGTGGGATTTGTTGTTTGTGGGCTACCAGGATATGGACAGGGGGTTTGAGAAGGCCACGAAGCCCACTGCTGATTCATTTGGTGAGGTGGGCCTGGCCAAGGCGAGTAGGGCCACCATCCAGTTGGGAAGTTCTGTGGGAAACCATACTGTTGAGAATCTTGTGCTCTTCCTTGACCAAAAAACGACCGGCCTCTACCGCGGCCGCGACCTCGGCCACGACCACGACCACGATAACGATCAGTCTCCTGAGTACGGTTTTGGTCACGGGAGTTGGTAGTGGTGCGGGAAGTGGTGTCAATTGTGGCGGTGAGGGCTGTACCGGCTTCTTGTGCCGATGTTTTGGCTTGAGTATTTTTATGATCTTCGTCTTGACATAGGCTGGATCGGGTACTATAAAAATCAGGGAGTGGTTTGGTTTATTGAAGGACAAGGGAGATGCTCTCGTATTGATCGGTTAACCCGGTGAAAATTTGGAGAACAAGTTGGTTTTCCGTGACAGTGGAACCGAGGCTTGTAAGTTGGTCAAATAAGAGTTTCATCGTGTGACAATAAGTGTGACATCCGTCCCTTTTAATTTGTCGTTATTACAACTTTAGCCCTTTTTGTACTTAAATGAATTACAACTTCAGTCCTTATTATTTTTTTTTCTTTCGTTTACCATATACAATTTGGGGGATATTAAACTTTTGTATATTCTTCTAACTATAAATGTTGACTACATATATAAAGATGATAATTAAGGTTGCATTTATTTAAACACTCAAATTTTGATTTGTTTAAAGCTAAACATTTGATAAAGTTTATAAGGTTTTATTAAGAATTCATCAAGTTTTAAAGATAATATATCCAATTATAAACCTTAGGGAATATTCTTGACATATTTTGAAAGTTCAAAAGCTCCCTTGTTCCCTGCTCTGGTGCATGTTTTTCCGGTATCAAATCCGGCAGGATTCCGGCCGACGCCGGCGAACCATAGTCCGGCGTTGTGTTTTAAGTCCCATTAATGTCCGTTTTTGATCCCCAAATGTTTCTCAACTTAAGATTAATCGATTCCAATCATTATAAGGTGCAGTTATTGCATTTAATCATGGTTTAATTCGAGTTTATGGGGTGTAACCGTCGACCTCTTAAACAAGTCCAAAACGTTCGATTTTTTTTAACAAATCTATAAATTGGTCATGTTATTGTGTTCCCCGACCTTGTAACACCGTAAACCCATTTCTAACATAGCAGAATTGGGGCCAGAAATCTCTTCAATTGGTTCCAAAATTTGTGACTGCAAAACCTTCTGTTCGGGTTCAAATCGTTATTGTGAGTTCATATTTTCTATGCCGTTTTACTCCTTATATATTCCTTGTTAATAGCCCCATGATTCTTATTCGTTTACATAATGGATTGGGATCGATTGGATTCTTGGGTTAGGGTTAGGGTTAGGGTTTGTGTATTGAATTGGGGAAGAAGATGTAACAACCCGGACCTAGGGCCCATAAATTTTTCGCGACTAAAAATATTATGACGGATAAACTAACAATAATGATGTACAACGAATACGAAGCTGAATTGGCGAGTCATATAATTATTTTGACATTGAAAATAATATTATACGTGTTACTAAAACCCGAACCATTATAATTAAGTTATTATACACGAGGGTGTATTATGTAACCGAACCGATACGCGACGTAAGACGAAACCGACACCCGTTAACGAACCCAAACCCGAACTCGAACCCAATGTGGTGAGTCACCAAGGGAGGACACTTTTCCTCCCCTTGTGGTGACAACACACCACACCAAACCATTAGTATAGATGGTTTTCTTAAAAACCATTAACCAAACTCCTTTATAAATAACCAAAACCACTTACACTTATCTGTTTCTCTCAAAAACACACACATACATATGTATGCTAGAGAGAGAGAGAGAGAGAGAGAGAGAGAGAGAGAGAGAGAGAGAGAGAGAGAGAGAGAGAGAGAGAGACTCGGAGGAGGGTCTCTGGCCACCGCCTACGGCGGAGCTCCGGCAAGTTCCGGCGACGTTACTTCCGGACGACACACAAACCAACCCCAAATCTCCTGTTATACACACACATCTATACGTGAGGGAGAGTGAGAGGGAACTGTAGAGAGAGAAGCGGTAGAAGGAGAGAAAGAGAGATAGAGAGAGATCGGGGGAAAGAAAGATGGGAAGCGACAAAGGCCTATGGCCGGTCGGACCTGCTCACGACGGAGCTCAAGGAGGAAGACGTCGGTGACGGCGACGGGTTAGAATTACTGAGGGATATCCACCATTGCTGATCCGGTTAGGTTATAAGAAGGGTTTCGATCCATTTGGTAAGTTCCGATAACCCACCTTGTCTTCATCTTCATTACTGGGAATTACTAATTGAGACATAGATTAGGGATTGAGGTGAACTCCATGGTGGAAGCAAGTATTGATGAGGAGATTGGATGATGATGTTGGTGGGACTGGTGGTTGATTAAGGGACAATACCGAGTCAACTCTGTTTGACTCGGTTAACTCAGGTCAAGGCTCAGCCAACATCGGTCAACAGAAGTCAACGGACAGAAGGCTCGATCAAGCTGAGGAGATCCGAAAGGTATAAATGAGCACCCGAACAATTCTAGAATTATTATTATTAATAATACGACTAAACATGTGTGGGATACTGTAACACCCCAACTGATGACGGAAACATCGAGGTGTCACGTAGTGACGATTGTTCAATAGCTCATGGACTAAAAGTGTAAATATTGATACATTGATTAAATAATTTATTACATTGAAATGAAATACATCGTTTCTAAATGTCAACTAAACTGAAATACAATGAATCCAAAATCTAAGTAAAATTCCAAAAGCTTAAAAGTCATCTCATAAATAACCTGAAACATGTACGAAATAGTATATGTCAATACAAAATGTATTGGTGAGCATACCCTGTTTTAATACATATAGTAGAAAAAGTGTTTAGCAATTCATGTGCGGTACCATTTGCAATTATGTAATAAGTAATATCCGTTCAAAACCAAGCCTATGAATAATGACTAACACATGACTAACCAAATGAATAATGAATTAACAAGACAATGACCAAGATTCTCTCAACAGAGTCTCAAGGGGGTATACCATAGTACTATTCATTGAAATGCTAGGCCGCCCAGCGGTTAATGATTTTGACAAGTCATAGACACACCAATTAACATAAAGCAAACACACATGAGAATTGCATTTAGTAAAAGAAATAGAAACTTGATAGTAAGTACATGAGTCACCCCAAAATAGTAAGACAGTAAAAAGGGGAAAGATATACTCACAGTTTGCGAAAGCGATCAAAATCCACTTAAGCGGTCGTGAGCTAAGTAATGGGAATTCAGAGGAATTCAACCTATAATGTGTAAGAATACTAATAAGGAAGTGTCTAAAAAGTCTAAAGTATCTAGGGTCTAAGGCATTAGAGTTTGCTAAGTCGATTTGGGGAAATTGAGTTTTTTTTATGATAAGTCGCGTTAATGTAACAGTTGTATATCACAAATAATATATGAAAGGTTGTAAATGTGGTTTAAATAATATAATTATTACCAATTGTGTATTTAGTTAAAAATATGTTTAAATAATTAAGACAAAATAATTTAGTTAATTACTTTAACTAATTATTGTAAATAAATATGATAATTATAAATATTGAAATAAATAATGACGAATTAGACAATGATCCGACAAATAATAATTAAGTCTTTCAACATAAGAAATTTTTCTATTTTATAAGAAAGGTATTTATAAAATAGATTTTGTAATAGTATAAATAAATAAACGTTTAATTATGTCGTAATTGATAAATAATACTAATAATACAAGATATGATCCAATAATGCTATTTTTATTGAAAATGGATGCTTTTTGATGTAAACAAATTGAAATAATTTTCCCATAATTTTTATAAAATTATTTATATTTAAAACTAATTTAATGAGATTAAATCATGTTTAAATGATTAAAAATAGGAAAATTAATAAAAAATAAATCTTTTCTGAACCAATAATTTTTATTTCAGTTCATGATGATGAGAAATAACTACCCAAAAAGTTTGAGATTAAAATCATTAAAAACGAATTTTTAATTAATTAAATATGATTAAAACCATTTAATTCAATAAAAATATAAAAATAAAACGTTTTCCAAAAACTAAAAGTGGGATAATATTCTATGAGGTGTCAAGAAGCTACTCCTAAATTTTCATAATTTTTGGACAAAAGATGGATTTATTATGAATATTTTAAGATATCAAGGTATTTATATATAAATATTATATATAAACAAACTAAAAAAATAAATAAATGATCAAACCCGCCATGAAGGGGGTTCGAACCTGTGTCTGATCAACAGCAACACAATGCTGTGACCACTACTCCACAACCTTATTTGTGATTTTATTTGAAAGATTAAACATTTATATAAAAAGCTAGTCTCATCTTCTTCCCCAATTCTTCAAGCCAAAACCCTAACCCTAGCCCTAAATCTAATAACCAAAATACAGAGCCGATTCATAACTGTTATAAGGGGCTTTCGTAGAGCATTATATAAAGAGTAAAATGGCATAATAATTTGGGACTTACAAGCACGAATCTTAGTCGAAAGTGAAGCTTCAAGAGCCGAAATACAAATCGCAAATTGAGCAGCTTTTCAGCGACGAATTGAGGCGATTTTTGGTGGTTTTGGAGCAATTAAAGTGCAGGAATGAAATGAGGTGTTCGGTTTATAAAGATGTGGCTAACGGATCGGACTGTAATGGGCGTTTGGTAAAACCGACGGTTACCTTCTTTAATCCGATTAAGAGCCCATTAAAACGCGTTTAATGTTGGTATAAAATCATTTAATTCATTTAGTATAGTTACAGAAACGTTTGAGGTCATTAATCCGAATTAAAGGTGCCTAAACCTTAAATTTTAAGGCTCGCTGGAAGTGTATTCCGGTGGCCGGAAATCTGACCGGAAAACCAAGGGGAGAGGCGGGGTTGAGTTTCAGATTTGAACTTTCATTGTTTGACATAAATGGTCCCTATATTTTTAACTAGGTTAGTTTATTATGAAACTAGGATAGTATTTCCTTTATAAAAAGTTAACTTGGTTAAGTATCTTAACTTAAAAGTTTTTAAAACTTTATAAGACTTGAAATTCTTATAAAATTATTTTACGAATACGTTTTAACATACGTATTTGATTAAAACTTATACCCGATCCATAATAAATAGAAATGATAAATTTTAGTTTGCTCTAAAATTAAATTTGAAAACGACGAAACTTATAGGGACTATAATAGGAATATTTGAAAGGCTATTGTTGTTAACTAGATAAAAGACGAAGGTGACAGATGTCACAGTCTCCCCTGCTTTAGAAAATTTCGTCTCGAAATTTCTTTTAGGTGAAGGTTACTATGAAACAAAAGGCGTAGTAAATGTCAAGTAGATTAAAAAAAAATCACATCATTCATGTTTTGATAAATTTTAAAGTAGTTGTCTAATATCCAAAGTAATAATGTCAAAATCTTTGACAGTTAACCCAAAGTTAGAAAGTTGAGAATTTAAATGAGGAAGGCTTTGGGAATGTGTAGCGAGTGAGTGCAGAGTCACTAATGAAGCAGTCTCTCCTGCTTTAGAAAAGTTTCTGACTAAATGTTATTAGAGTAAGCAACAAAAATCCAAATAACCGAGATGTAAGAGTATACAAGGTTTGTGTTTTCTATGTGGGTGGTCAAGAGAAAAACTCTAGGAAGTCGAATGGAAGCTCGTGTAAGAACCTTCTTATCGAAAATGCTAGCTATTAGTCAACTATCTAATGGAAGGGTAGCAATAGATAGGTTCTTGGTTAGACTCCTAGTCTGTTCCCGCAGTATCGTATATGTTTATATATAGGGTGTACCGCAGCTGACCCACCACACTCCCGATACTTTGGACTCGTACTGATTGTCTACCAATAGCCTAAATAGAATTACACACCACCCTCATGTACCTGTAAACCCATGATTGCGTTCCGGACCGTAATCATCGATTTACCTTACACTAGGGTGTTATGCTTTTCCATAACCCTATCCTAAGTAATACTAGAAACAAATGTGTGCAATCAATTTGTAATAACCACTGTAATAAAATAATGTTCAACCACGACATGGTTAGAGGTCCTTCCCTTTCGGGTTTACCCTTTAACCGTAATGAGAGTAACGTGTAAGTAATAGACATAGTTAGAGGTTCTTCCCTTTCGGGTTCACCCTTAACCGGTAACTTCTGTTCACATCGTTGGCTCTAAACACCCATATTGATAAACTCGGAGATTTACACTGTTCCCCTCAGATTAAAGAAATATTCTAGTCCGAGTCGTACGTGGGCACCGGCTTAGATCTCATACGAGTTATCAACTAGTATGTTCGTTGGCCATGATGATGAACAAAATAATGTAAAGTATAACATGGTTTTGCTCAAAACAGGAAAGAAAATATGCCATACCAAATATGCGTTCAAGTAAGTATATAAGTATAGCATAAAATTCCGACTGAAGGAATAATATAGCATAAATCGAGTAAATCGCACAATTGCACAAAATGAAAGTAAACGAAACGAGTTGAATGAATGCAAATAGTCAATGTGAAAATAATCACTAATAACGTGTTAGAAATAACTATGAATAAAAACGGTGCAAGAATAAAATAATGAAATTTACGGCAATTGAATATGCACGGAACGGGTGTATAGCCTATTGGCATGTGAGTTAAAATCTAGTAACTTTACACATATGCGTTATACTGTAAAAGACATTTAGCAACATTCTGATAAAAAGATATGTCCATTGTTTTGTTAAACCAAAAGTTTTGCAACTGAAAGAGTATAAGTGTAAAAGGTAAATTTTCGCAGTTTACTCGACTTTGTGATATTGTTGAAAGAATAGTAGTGCTGCATGAGAATAAATTTTTTAGAAATCAAAGCGTGTTTTAAATTCAAAACAGGTTTATTTGCAAAATCTTCGTAAATACACATTTTCATGTGTTTACGAGAAGTCGAGTTTGAAAAAATGTTATAAGGCTTATTATTAGTTGCAAGTTTCTCCCGAAAATATATATTGAATACGTCATATGAAAGCAAAAGGTTTACATTTGACCTATGCAATACAAGTTTGTAAAATGCAAAATGAAACCATTTCTTGAAGTATGTCTAAATCTAATGTGTTTTAAAAGACCAAGATTTAAAATGACGTGAATGATAAGATTAACGTATGTAATACCAATATTTAAGAAAATTCAACAAACCATAAATATCAATATCATAAAACATTGAAATTGTTTCCATAGAGATTTAAAACGAGATGCAGAAATAGATCCTTGAGATGTGGATTTCACTCCTAACTCAAAGATGTATTTCAAAATTGAAAACTATGGTGGAGTGAAACCAGTCACTAAGTTAAGGATATCACTCCCAGCTTAGTGATTAAGTTTCTTTTTGGAGGAAATACTCTTTGAGGTGTGGATATCACTCCTATCCCAAAGATATATTCCAAAGATATATAGCATATAGAGGAGTGAAACTAATCACCAAGGTATGGATGTCACTCCTATCTTGGTGATATCGTTTCGTTTGTGTAATACGAGTGTGTTCTTTTCTAAGCAAAATACCGAAAGAATAACGAGAAAGTATCATAGCAAAAATACCTAGAAAGAAAATTATAAGAATAAAGAGGAATATACACGAGAAGACTCATGAAAGTAAGCTTAGTTATAGACTAGGCTAAAAGGCATTCTAATAACCTAATTCCCTATAACCATGGCTCTGATACCAATCTATAACACCCCAACCGATGGCGGAAACATCGAGGTGTCACGTAGTGACGATTGTTCAAAAGCTCATGGACTAAAAGTGTAAATATTGATACATTGATTAAATAATTTATTACATTGAAATGAAATACAACGTTTTTAAATGTCAACTAAACTGAAATACAATGAATCCAAAATCTAAGTAAAATTCCAAAAGCTTAAAAGTCATCTCATAAATAACCTGAAACTTGTACGAAAATAGTATATGTCAATACAAAATGTATTGGTGAGCATACCCTGTTTTAATACATATAGTAGAAAAAGTGTTTAGCAATTCATGTGCGGTACCATTTGCAATTATGTAATAAGTAATATCCGTTCAAAACCAAGCCTATGAATAATGACTAACACATGACTAACCAAATGAATAATGAATTAACAAGACAATGACCAAGATTCTCTCAACAGAGTCTCAAGGGGGTATACCATAGTACTATTCATTGAAATGCTAGGCCGCCCAACGGTTAATGATTTTGACAAGTCATAGACACACCAATTAACATAAAGCAAACACACATGAGAATTGCATTTAGTAAAAGAAATAGAAACTTGATAATAAGTACATGAGTCACCCCAAAATAGTAAGACAGTAAAAAGGGGAAAGATATACTCACAGTTTGCGAAAGCGATCAAAATCCACTTAAGCGGTCGTGAGCTAAGTAATGGGAATTCAGAGGAATTCAACCTATAATGTGTAAGAATACTAATAAGGAAGTGTCTAAAAAGTCTAAAGTATCTAGGGACTAAGGCATTAGGGTTTGCTAAGTCGATTTGGGGAAATAGAGTTTTTTTTATGATAAGTCGCGTTAATGTAACAGTTGTATATCACAAATAATATATGAAAGGTTGTAAATGTGGTTTAAATAATATAATTATTAACAATTGTGTATTTAGTTAAAAATATGTTTAAATAATTAAGACAAAATAATTTAGTTAATTACTTTAACTAATTATTGTAAATAAATACGATAATTATAAATATTGAAATAAATAATGACGAATTAGACAATGATCCGACAAATAATAATTAAGACTTTCAACATAAGAAAATTTTCTATTTTATAAGAAAGGTATTTATAAAATAGATTTTGTAATAGTATAAATAAATAAACGTTTAATTATGTCGTAATTGATAAATAATACTAATAATACAAGATATGATCCAATAATGCTATTTTTATTGAAAATGGATGCTTTTTGATGTAAACAAATTGAAATAATTTTCCCATAATTTTTATAAAATTATTTATATTTAAAACTGATTTAATGAGATTAAATCATGTTTAAATGATTAAAAATAGGAAAATTAATAAAAAATAAATGTTTTTCTGAACCAATAATTTTTATTTCATTTCATGATGATGAGAAATAACTACCCAAAAAGTTTGAGATTAAAATCATTAAAAACGAATTTTTAATTAATTAAATATGATTAAAACCATTTAATTCAATAAAAATATAAAAATAAAACATTTTCCAAAAACTAAAAGTGGGATAATATTCTATGAGGTGTCAAGAAGCTACTCCTAAATTTTCATAATTTTTGGACAAAAGATGGATTTATTATGAATATTTTAAGATATCAAGGTATTTATATATAAATATTATATATAAACAAACTAAAAAAAAATAAATAAATGATCAAACCCGCCATGAAGGGGGTTCGAACCTGTGTCTGATCAACAGCAACACAATGCTGTGACCACTACTCCACAACCTTATTTGTGATTTTATTTGAAAGATTAAACATTTATATAAAAAGCTAGTCTCATCTTCTTCCCCAATTCTTCAAGCCAAAACCCTAACCCTAGCCCTAAATCTAATAACCAAAATACAGAGCCGATTCATAACTGTTATAAGGGGCTTTCGTAGAGCATTATATAAAGAGTAAAACGGCATAATAATTTGGGACTTACAAGCACGAATCTTAGTCGAAAGTGAAGCTTCAAGAGCCGAAATACAAATCGCAAATTGAGCAGCTTTTCAGCGACGAATTGAGGCGATTTTTGGTGGTTTTGGAGCGATTAAAGTGCAGGAATGAAATGAGGTGTTTAGTTTATAAAGATGTGGCTAACGGATCAGACTGTAATGGGCGTTTGGTAAAACCGACGGTTACCTTCTTTAATCCGATTAAGAGCCCATTAAAACGCGTTTAATGTTGGTTTAAAATCATTTAATTCATTTAGTATAGTTACAGAAACGTTTGAGGTCATTAATCCGAATTAAAGGTGCCTAAACCTTAAATTTTAAGGCTCGCCGGAAGTGTATTCCGGTGGCCGGAAATCTGACCGGAAAACCAAGGGGAGAGGAGGGGTTGAGTTTCAGATTTGAACTTTCATTGTTTGACATAAATGGTCCCTATATTTTTAACTAGGTTAGTTTATTATGAAACTAGGATAGTATTTCCTTTATAAAAAGTTAACTTGGTTAAGTATCTTAACTTAAAAGTTTTTTAAAACTTTATAAGACTTGAAATTTTTATAAAATTATTTTACGAATACGTTTTAACATACGTATTTGATTACAACTTATACCCGATCCATAATAAATAGAAATGATAAATTTTAGTTTGCTCTAAAATTAAATTTGAAAACGACGAAACTTATAGGGACTATAATAGGAATATTTGAAAGGCTATTGTTGTCAACTAGATAAAAGACGAAGGTGACAGATGTCACAGATACCAAGGAACTTCGGACCGGATGACCCAACGAACATAACTAACTAATATGAATAATATAAATAAGTATACATATTGGGTACATGATACACACTTGGGTGCTGTTTGTTTTTTTGCTCAGAAGCACTTCTGACCTCTTTTGTCTGCGCCAAGCAGACACGCGCAGACATTTGAGGTCTGCAGATTGTTTTTTTGGAAGACCTTTCACCCAAAAAGGTCTTCTTAACCTCTTCTTGGTGCATACTTGTTTCAAAGTCTTCTAAGGTCTTCAAAGGTCTTCTCCCATTCTCTTCTCCTCACCCACCACCACCACCACCGTCCATCACCACCACCACCCACCACCACCACCACCACCGTCCATCACCACCACCGTCCACCACCACCACCACGGTCTACTACTACCTACCACCGTCCAGCACCACCGTCCAACACCACTACCCACCACCACCACCACCCACCACTACCACCGTCCACCACCACCACCACCACCACCATCCACCACCACTGGCCACCACCACCATCGACCACCACCACTACCGTCCACCACCCACCACCACCACCACCACTACCGTCCACCACCCCCGCTACCCACCACCACCACGGTCCACCACCACCTACCACCGTCCACCACCTACCACGGTCCACCACCACCACCATCCACTACCACCGTCCACCACCACCATCCACCACCACCGTCCACCGTCCACCACTACCACGGTCCACCACCCACCACCACCACCACTATCCACCACCGTCCACCACCACCATCCACCACCACCTGCCACCACCGCCGTCGACCACCACCACTACCGTCGACCATCCACCACCACCACCACCACTGTCCACCACCACCGCCACCCACCACCTACCACCGTCCATCACCACCACGGTCCACCACGGTCCACCACCCCCGCCACCCACCACCACCACGGTCCACCACCACCTACCACCGTCCACCACCTACCACGGTCCACCACGGTCCACCACCACCACCATCCACCACCACCGTCCACCACCACCATCCACCACCACCGTCAACCACCACCATCCACCACCACCGTCCACCGTCCACCACCGTCCACCACTACCACGGTCCACCACCCACCACCACCACCACCGTCCACCACCACCATGGTCCACCACCACCTACCACCTACCACCACCACCACCGTCCACCACCACCACCATCGACCACCACCATCCACCACCACCCCTCCACCACCACCGTCCTCCACCACCACCCACCACCACCATCCACCACCACCATCCACCACCACCGTCCACCACCACCATCACCACCATCCAGCACCACCATCCACCATAACCGTCCACCACCACCACGGTTCACCACCCACCACCACTGTCCACCACCACCGTCCACCACCACCCACCCCCACCACCGTCCACCACCACCCACCCCCACCACCGTCCACCCACCACCACCGTCTGCCACCAGACTGCTGTAAAAAATTAGTTTATTTAAATTTTAGTTTATTTCAGCAGCCTGCAGACGTTAACAATACAAACAGTCTTCTTCTTGCAGACTGCAGACCTTTGGTCCACCTTTTCTCCTGCAGATGTCTGTAGATGTGGTCCGCAGACTGCAGACCTTTTCCTGCAGAAAAAACAAACAACACCTTGGTGATATGTTTGATATAATATAAGTGGTGATAAAGACATAGGATTATAAACAATAATTCGGACATAGGACTCGAATAATAAGGACTATTATGACATTAAATGAGATGGACGAATGACAATGGTGATACAAATACAATGGATATATGGACTTAGATAGACTAGCTCCATACACGACTTAGTAACAATATGGCATTGGACATTAAAGGTACATTGCGGACATAGGACATCATATGTAACTTAGTATCTAATGTCTTAAGGTCATTAGAGACATTGAATCTAGAGACAAGAACCATGGACTCGGCTACTCATAACAATAACATAATCGGACATAGGAAACCAAGTAGTGCACTTGATCATTCGGACATTGGATTATTTATAACCTAGGTAACAATACATATGAATAAATGCTATTAACCCGACATTCGGAACTCGAAGAACTATATAAACAAAGTAACATAAACATCGGCTATCTCGTTACTAATAGGGCATAAGATGCTGAATAGATAAATACATTAAAAACGGAAAGGTCCTAACTTGCCCACACGTGTAACCGCAACACTTGGTTACACACACTAATGCTCGTGATTGTATTAGGTCATTGTATAAGAACCATAGGTTGACCTCGAATTGGAATACCCTGACACTATGTGACATGAAACGCTACTAAGGTGAGTTCGTGTACTTCCCCCTTTTTCTGTTTTAAATGCTTTTGGGGTGAACATATGCTTGTACGTGTAAACTGTTTTGTTTGTAACCCACTTGATGTGACAAGGGCTCCCGAAACCAGATGCATACTCATTAACCCAAGGGAGTTGGGCCACTTAATATATAGGTAGTACTACTTGGGGAATCCCCCCACGCACAGTGGATCCGGAAGCCCGGAAAACCCTCCACTAAGGTCTGCGGACCGTTGCGGCATATATTATGCCGTAGGGAATCCATAATGGGAGTAGATGGATTCCGTGTTAGGATTGAGGTGTGATACGTGTACATCACCATGTTTAGAACCGTGTAAACTTGTTTTTGAACTATTAAACTGTTTTGGATTTACTTAACAACTTACACGGACTCACCAGCATAATTGCTGACCCAACTCTTTTAAGCATGTGTTCAGGTACCGCATTCGGATGATTATGAAGCATACGGATTATGATCATATGTTGCGGATTAGAGATTATCATGTTAGAAGGTTTGAGCCTTAAGCATTATGGTTTAGAGCATCTAAAGATATGTACGGATAGAGATCGGATCGACTAGTGGATTACACTCCTCAACTGCTTCGACGACCGTCGCGTCTCGTCCCTGCATTAGACTTTAGTTATATTTATAAATTGTAATTATATTTTTGGATTAGAAATTGTAAAAATAAATAAATATTAGTTATCGTTGCTCCCGTTGTGCAAGTCTGTTACCAAGCTGTCATTTCAACCAGCCCCCACCGGGTCGGGTTGTTACAGTTGGTATCAGAGCAACGGTCGTGGTGAAATAGGACATCTTCAGATATCCTATACTACACCAGGACAACTTAAGAGAACTTAGCGTTTAAGGCTCTAAGATTACCTAGCTAGGGGACGCCTTGAAATTATATAAGACTGACCGGAATAAGGAACGAAATAAGTAGAGACTCGAGTACCTGAACACGCTAGAATGCTTACCGGGACTTAGAACCAGTGTGACTAGTGTACGAACTTTGAGTGTTACGTGAATGATGACTACAACGGAGATTACTAGAATAATTTCGTGAGGTAAATTGACGATTACATTTGACGTCATGTAATTGTGAATTTATAGGCTCAAAAAAGTTCTATGAAATCCGAAGAGTCACCGAAATTAGAAGTGGTAACCATGAACTTATATAAGGAAACAAACAACGCTATAGACACGAACAAATGTGTGATATACTCGAAGGACCATAGTAAGGGTTATAAATTTATTATACTTTATACGACTTGGCATATAATGCTTATTTATAAACGCATCCTAAGATTAACGTAATATTTATCCTCTTAATTTGATATATGTGTATAATGATTCTGAGTAGACGACACTATATTCGGTTAACACCTCATGATTAAGTGGTAGAATGACCATAAGTAACAGGTATTTCATGGCGCCGTGTTTCGCGCTACAACTAGAAGGAATCCAAGGTATCAAGATAAGTTTTGATCAACAAAGTCAATGGCCCGGAAGGTCCACCTTTACCCTCTAATTCGATAAGTTTTACTTTATAACCAAATAGTTATTGCTTATTATAAAATTGTGGTTATATACAAGTTGAACCTAGTGGTAACATCTTCCGACCAAATAGACTAAAAGTTAGAAACTAAACCATGTTGTCTATGGGTTATTATCTCAACTGTCAACTTAGTTCCATAGCCTTTCAATGAAGTGACTAGTTACCCGAATAGAACCTATTAGGGATGTAAAGAAAGATCCTAATGGGGGAAGCATAAGCGTTTGTGAAGACGGTTAAAAGGAATATTATACCATGACAACATAGGTTTATGTGAGAAAATGGACTACGATAGAGTCATAACCAAATACGTGATATACTTATATGGCTAGGATCGACATATTTTGCGACTTTGGCACGTTTTGGTAGTAATGTGTGTGTATATATGTGTATAAATACCTCCATGACTAGTATAGTAGTTATTTTTATTAACATGATTATAAAATTATGATTGACTAACCTTCATGATTAAGTTATAAGTTTAACCAGGAGAACCAGGTACCCCGCCAAAACTCGGCATTGTAACTTGAAAGAATTCAAGATGTCGAGGTGCAAAATTTAATCAACCTAGCAAGCGGATGATCCGATAAGTTTCTATCTTTAGACCAAATAGTTAATGTTGATTGTATGGTTCATTGTTATGTGATTCGTACGTATGTATAGGTTGAATGTTTAGACTGAAAATAAGAAGCTAAAACCATTGGTTACTAAATTCTTTTATTCGGACTTGATTGATATCGACCTTCGCGGATTTAAGATAAATATAGTATGTTGAAGTTGTGATCGCTAAACAAGTTTTAAAGATGATTCAGGAATGTCAACCGGAAAGGTGGTAACCTAGTCTTAAGGAATGGAATGATCACCATGAGTATCCTAACCGGCAACTCGAAGAGACTAGGAATGAATGCTACCAGAGGTATTCTTAAGGTTTAATACGTGTACCATCACTTTGATATTCCCTGTCGACCTTAAATTATCACCAAAAACGTTGGGTTAGTTACGTAACCTTTTAATTATAGTGATAAAATTTCCTGACAAAGATGTATAAGATAGGCCCTAACGGGAGAGCGGATGCGTTCGCGATAATTGTTATAAGAAATATTTAACAATACAAGAGAACCTACCATAAGTTTAGCAGTAAGATCTTCATAGATAGCAATCTAACTCTATAAGAAGACGAGAACTAGGATACCCAAGGAAAAGTTATGGCCTCTTTGATACGGAAAGGAGCAACATAGTGATTTGGATGTCTAACTTTCCATGATACATGACGCTTGGTGACATACCTTACACCACCTGTCGTAGAAATTTTGAAGGTTTAAGAATTCAACGATATAGCCGATGGTATAGGCAGAATTAGTCCCAATATTAGGCATTAAAAACTTAAGTAAAACTCCTAAAGAACATATTCTTATATAAGGATCCCTATTTCGATAAGTTAATCTACACTAAACCAAAGGTTTTAAGGAGTAGTAACTTTTAGAACACACATAGGAATCATCAACAGAGTACATTTTCAAATACGTTTCTATCAAGTTTTTAGGGAGATTTTGTTAGGACAAAAAGGATTGGTGAAACCACTTTTGCAAACCTTAGTCTAATTCACTTCTGTCAAAATATTCTAAGTATAGAACTGCTGAAGAAGAAAGATCAAACTGCTGAAGAAGAGATTCAGAAGTACTGAAGAAGAAAGTCATCAGAAGTTCTGAAGTTCAAACCAGACACTTCTACTGAAGACAAACTACTCATCAGTAGTTTGTCATTCATCAGTACTTACAGAAGATCTTTTCCACCGCCTTTGTATATCAGTAGTTTTTTACTTTAATGTTTCTTTTTTGCTTTATGTACAAGTTCCAAGACTGCAACTTGTTGCAACTTGTTTCTGAACTTGCTTTTGGCAAGGTTCATGTATTTGTAAAGTCTATAAATAGAAGGGTTCATCCCTCTGTTTTAGACATTGATTTTAATACAAGAAATCCTTCAACACTTATAATTGTTATTTCCATTTCGTGTTTATTGAGAATCTGTCGAAGTGTTTCATTCTCATTCAATACTTACATTCTCAATAAACACTTATCATTTATTAGTTCTTGAATCCAGGGGGAGTAATAACTCCTGTTGATTAGTGTAGCTTTAAACTTATAAACATTCCGCTGTGCTATCACTCATCAAGAACTTGCTAAACACTTAAGTGTCAACTAGCAAGTTCAACTAAAAGAGCAACATATTGATCCAACAAGTGGTATCAGAGCACTGGTTTATCTGATCACATATCAATCTAACACATTGAGAATCAGACACAGGCACTTATTGATATTCAATAAAGGATTATAAGCTCACTTTTATCAACATCCATCACTTTAAGAGATATTTGACAAATCAATACTCTTTAAAATGGATCCTCATAATACTGGTTCGGCCACTAAACCTGCCATGCTTGTAAGAAATGAATATAACATATGGCAAAAGAGAATGGCACATACCTTATCACAGACCAACACAGGTTGTTGGAGATCTGTGATATATGGTCCTCATAAACCAGTAAATATAAATCTTGAAACTAAGGAAGAAATTCCAAAAGAACCAAAAGACTATACTGATGATGATTTCCTAAAACTTGAGCTTGATGCAAAAGCTTTTTCTATGTTGGCAATGGCACTCCCAAATGAAATCTACTCTGGCCTATTACATTGTGATAGTGCCAAAGAGCTTTGGGACTGCCTAAAAGAACAGTTTGGAGGAACTGAAGAGGTGATTGCCAACACTAGAGAAATCTTGGCTCAACAGTATGAAACTTTTGCTCACATTAATGGGGAAACTTTAACTCAACAATTTGAAAGATTTTCCTCATTAATATCTGAGCTAAAACTAAATGGTTAGACCTATACAACTGTATCTATGCTTCATAGATTTTTAAGGTCTTTACCTAATAAATGGGAAACATACTCAATAGTCTTAAGATCTTCACCAGATTTTAGCTCCCTCACTCTTACAAAACTTCATGGGAGATTACTTACTTTTGAGAGAGAAATTGATCAAAAGAAAAAGCTACAAAATTCTGGTAAAACTGCTGATGACTATCTACCAGGTAGTACAGCACTATTGGGACAAGACTCACCAACTTGTTCAAATAGTTTTGGATCTTTTGACCACATTGACATAACTGCTGGGATCTCATCTGAAAGATCATTCCCAGGTTATGACAATAATGACTTTGGTCAAACTGCTGATAACATGTGTTTTATCATGGATGACTTAAATAGTTTCAGCAGTGATGACCTAGAAGAAATGGATATTTTGCACCAACTGGCCATGTTAAGTTTAAAAACAAACAAATTTTACAAAAGGTCAGGAAGGAAGTTTCCAGGACTTAACAGTTCTACAAAAATTGGTTTTGACTAATCTAAACTTAGATGTCACAAGTGTCAAAAGTTGGGACACTTTGCTAGAGAATGTAGAAGCTCTGGCTTTAACCAATCTCAGTCTGGAAACAATTTTAACCCCAATTATAACAGGAATAATGGAACACAAGGGAGTGCACATTTTGTACAGGCACAAACTCCACAACACCAATATGTGCCACAAGTACAATATGTACAGATGCCTGCTCAACAGATGCAGAGTCAACAATCAATCCCTCCCTTTCCAGCTGCTCAACAACCTCCACAGCAACAACAACCCTCTCAACAAAGTCTATTTACCTCAGGGTATGTTGACTGGAGCAGTCTTCCTTTTGACACCACAGAGTGCAATCCTGATGCAGACAACAAAATGTTTGACATCAACTGGGGAGAGCCTGACAATGGCAGAAAGAACTTTGCCTTAATGGCATTTGAGGGATGCTCCTCAAAATCTGCCTTGTCACAGGTATCAAAAGAATCTTTGACAAAACTATGTTCAAATTCATGCAAAGAATCTTTTGCTCTCATAAGAGAGACAAATGTGCACTTACAAGGAAAAGCTAATGATTCTGAGAGAAAACTCACTCAGATAAAATGTGATTTAGAAAGAAAACTTTCTGCAAAAACAAAAGAAGTTTCTAAATTAACTAACTCTGCTATTGAAACCCAAGCACAAATTAAAATCATGATTAATGACCTAGGGAATGTCAGACAAGAGCTTGCTGACACCAAGGTCACATGTGAAAAATGGGTGGAATCTTGTAAGGGGTACCAATTATTGCTAAACAAACAAAATGCTTCAAATGTTAGGTTTGGCATAGGGTACAATCATACTGAAACACCAACAGATTTCTCTCCCAAAACTACTGAAGATGGGAGAAAAATTATTTCAGATGGAACTTCTGAAGAGGAAGAATGCACATCTTTCCATGAAAATTTTTTAAAATCACACAAAGAAAGTTCTTCAGAAGTACTGATTAAATCTGACTTTAAGCCATTAGTAGTTTCAACTACATCAGGAGTTGAGAACCTGAAAACTACTGATGACCTAAAACCAATCAAAACAGTCAGAGATTTGTCTTTGAAAGAAAAGACAAAAGAATGTGAAATTTGTGGTCTGTTCAACCACAAAACAGAATTTTGCAGATATAGAAAGGGTATTCAGTTCAATAGGAAAAATCAACAACTGGTTGTGGGGAAACAAATCAAAAATGATTATGTAAAAACTTTTTCTCCCAAGAAACAACAACCAGCAAAAACCCTTTCTCAGAAAAAGACAAAATCTCAACAAAAGTCTTTTTCTCAAAATTCTCTTTCAGTAGTTAGACCTAAATCATCAGCAGTTTCACAAACTGCTGAGATTAAAGATCTTATGAACATGGTACAACTACTGATGACCAAAGTTGATGGTGGTCCTCAAAAGGATACCACCATTGTACTTAATGCAAAATCCATTGCCAAAAAGACATGGATTTCTAAACTTGGTCAAGAACAAACTGTAAATGTTCCCAAGAGCAAACCCAAAGCCAAACTGGCTTGGGTTCCTAAATCTAACTTATTTGCTATCTTGTGCAGAGAGTTTCCAAAGGCTTAAATAGCATTTGGTATGTAGACAGTGGAGGCTCAATGCATATGACAGGATGCAGATACCTGATAAACAAATTTATCAGTCAAAGAGATGGATCTGTATCCTTTGGGAATAATGCTAAGGGATATGTGCTAGGACATGGCAATGTCTCCTCTGGAAAAATACAGTTTGACAAGGTCAATCTGGTTGAAAACCTTGAGTACAACTTGCTAAGTGTGTCACAAATGTGTGATAAAGGATATTCTACCTTTTTCACAAAGACAGCATGCAAGATCATATCACCAGAAGGCCAGAAGTTGATAGAGAAGATCATTGAAGATCATACTTTGTTAATAGCGAAAAGATGTGGCAATGTCTATGCAGTGGACATTGAAAAAGACAAAGTACTGAACAACACTGCCTGTTTCTTCTCAAGGGCATCAACTTCAGAAACTGATCTCTGGCACAGGAGACTTGGCCATGTGAACTTTAAAACCATAAATAAAGTCACAAAAATGGGCTTGGTCAGAGGTCTACCCTTAAAAGTATACCAGTGTCAAGAACACTGTGTATCCTGTTTAAAGGGTAAACAGCATAAGTCCTCCTATAAGTCTATTGAAGAATCAAAAACAACTTCATGTCTTCAACTACTCCATATGGACTTATTTGGGCCTGTAAAAATCATGAGCCTTGGTAAGAAGAAGTACTGCTTAGTCATCATTGATGACTACTCAAGATTTACATGGGTATTCTTCTTATTTTCCAAGGATGAGGCTGCTGAAATCATCAAGTTCTTCATTCTACAAGTAGAGAAGCAATACTCTCTACCTGTCAAAACCATTAGAAGTGATAATGGGACAGAGTTCAGGAACAAAACTCTGGATGAATTCTGTTTGTCTAAAGGGATTATTAGACAATTCAGTGTTTCCAGAACTCCTGAACAAAATGGTGTGGTAGAAAGGAAGAACAGAACTTTAATAGAAGGAGCAAGAACAATGTTAGCTGATTCTGGCCTACCTTTATACTTCTGGGCAGAAGCAGTTAACACATCATGTTATGTTCAAAATAGAGTTCTTGTTGTCAAGAGACATTCAAAGACTGCCTATGAAGTTCTTCATGGCATGAAGCCCCTTATCTCCTTTTTCAGGGCTTTTGGGTGTCAATGTTTCATCTTGAACATCAAGGAATCTATTTCAAAGTTTGTTGCCAAAGTTGACTCAGGTTACTTTCTTGGTTATTCCTCAACTAGAAAAGCCTACAAGGTTTTTAACTCAAGAACCAGGATAGTAGAAGAAACACTGAATGTCAAGTTCAATGAGTCAAAACACACTCTCATTCCAGCACATCCTGCTGAACTCTTTGACCTTGACAACTTCCATTTTGAACCTGAAAAGACTGTCACTTCATCCAAACCTACTTATTATGGTGATCAAAGGTTTGATGATGAGGATCCAGCACCATGGACTCCTCAAACAGTCATTAAGTCAACTTCAAAACCATCAGAAGTTTCACAAACTTCTGATTCAACAAATACTGAAGGAAAAACTCAAACATCTGCTTCAGCACCTGCAACTACTGAAGACACTGAAACTGCTGAACCAGATATAATAGACCTCAGTAGTTTGTTTGAAGAACATGAGCCACCAACACCTGTCAGTGGTTTACAACAACTGATCGAACACAAAGACCATCCACTTGATCAAATCATGGGTGATATTGCATCAGGTGTTCTTACAAGAAACCAGCTTTCCAACTTTTGCCTATTCTCAGCATTTATTTCACAGTTGGAACCAAAGAAGTACCAGGAAGCCCTCAAAGACAACAATTGGGTACAGGCAATGCAAGATGAATTGCTTCAATTCAACAAGCAACAGGTTTGGGAAATCTGTCCCTTACCACCAAACAAGCAACCAATTGGCACAAGATGGGTTTTCAGGAACAAACAAGATGAAGCTGGTATTATAATAAAGAACAAGGCAAGACTGGTAGTACAAGGTTACTCTCAAGAAGAAGGCATTGACTATGATGAAACCTTTGCTCCAGTTGCAAGGCTTGAAGCCATAAGGTTATTTCTGGCCTATGCCATTTCCAACAAAATAAAAGTTAATCAAATGGATGTCAAGAGTGCATTTTTGTATGGAAAGATAAAAGAGGAAGTGTATGTTTGTCAGCCACCTGGGTTTGAGGATCCTTCTCATCCTGAGTGGGTGTACAAACTAGACAAAGCTCTTTATGGGCTTAAACAGGCTCCAAGAGCCTGGTATGATACACTTTGAACCTTTTTACTCAAAAATAACTTCACAAGAGGTGCCATTGATAAAACTCTTTTCATAAAACATGTTGGAAATCATGTCTTACTTGTTCAAATATATGTTGATGATATCATTTTTGGTCCAACAAACACAAAATTGTGTGATGAATTTAAGAAACTCATGCAATCAAAATTTGAGATGAGTACAATGGGAGAACTGCAGTACTTTCTGGGACTGCAGATTAAACAACAAACAAATGGAACTTTTATACATCAATCAAAATATGTTAAAGAATTATTAAACAAATTTTCTTTACAAGACTGTAAATCATGTTCCACTCCCATGACACCAACCACACAAGTTGAACCAGATGATCAAGGAAAACATGTTGATCAAACCATGTATAGATGTATGATAGGTTCCCTTTTATATCTAACCGCTTCTAGACCAGATATTATGTTTTCAACATGTGTCTGTGCTAGATATCAATCAGCTCCTAGGGAATCACACCTTATTGCAGTCAAAAGAATTTTCAGATATCTAAAAGGAACTCCCACACTTGGAATTTGGTATCCTGCTTCAAGCAATACCAAGTTATCAGCTTTTTCAGATAGTGACTATGCAGGGTGTAAAATGTCAAGAAAATCAACATCTGGTGGTTGTCAATTCTTGGGAAACTGTCTAGTGTCCTGGCAATCAAAGAAACAAACATCTGTTGCAACTTCAACTGCTGAAGCTGAATACATTGCAGCTGCAAGTTGTACATCACAGATACAATGGCTCCAATATCAACTTCTTGATTATGGAATCAAAGAGACCAAGACACCATTGCTTGTAGACAGCAAATCTGCCATTAGCATCATTCAAAATCCTGTTCAGTTTTCAAAGACTAAACACATTGAAATCAGGTATCATTTCATAAGAGATTGCTATGAAAAAGGCAAGATTGAAGTGAAACATGTAGCAACAGCTAATCAAATAGCTGACATATTCACTAAACCCCTTGACACATCAACATTTAGAAGTTAGTATCCATGCTAGGGATGCTAAATTTGTAAGTGTTTCTCTTTATTTTTCTGCACAACTTTTTTATTTTTCACTTACATCTGTTTTCAAAAATTTGAAAAACTTCTGAAAAGAGAGAAACTACTGATGAACAAAACATCAGTATGGGGATATTTTTCTAAAAAGTGATTAACTTCTGATAAAACAACCTTCAGAAGTTATGAATAAAGTATTTCTCATCAGCTGTTCAAAACTACTGAAGAGAAAATGGGAACTACTGATGAAGATAATTCTTCATCAACAGTTTAGTCAAAAAGGGCAAATCAGACTTTTCCCATCATCAGAAGTTTGACCTAGTCGGTTTAAAACTTCTGATAAAAAGGTTTTTAACCTCGGGGGTTTAAAACTTCTAATAAAGAAGATCCAAGCGGTTAAAAACTTCTGATAAATATCTTTTTTCAACACTTATCCATTCAAAAACAAAAATTCCCTCCTCTCTCAAGAAAGCTCTCAAACCCCTGAACCTGCAACATCGACACTGTTCGATTCATCAACACACACAAACCACATGGCTTTAGTTCTTAAACAGGGACACAATCTCAGAGCCTACTTAGAAAAACAAGAAGGCTGGTCCCAATACGATGAGATCATTGATCTCGTCGTCAAATCCCAATATTTCACCGCTCTCACCATAGACCCACCAATACATCCTGAAACTCTCAATGAGTTCTGGGCTAATGCTGAGACAGTGATGGTGGATAATGAAGTTATCTCCCTCAACTCAACAATTAAAGGGAGACAATGGCCATAACACCGGCCATACTCTCAAACAGACTGGGGTTGAATGATGTGAATGCCCCTGAGAAGTTTGACAACTCTGCAATCCACCTAACCATGACTGAGTGTGGTTATCAAGGTACTCTCTCACAAGCTACTATCTTTAAAAAGTATTTTGAACCAAAATATAAACTTTTGTTTTATTATATTATTATGTGCTTGAGTCCTAAAACTGGGTCTTATGACCAGATGCCCTCAACCTTTCAACCAATCTTTCATTCTATTGTGAATGAAACAAATTTCAGGGCATCAAAACTTTTTCTTTAATGAGTTGGTGTTACATCACAATAACACTAAGAAAAAGTTTTTGTTATATCCAAGGTTCATTATGCAATGCATAATATCTGAACTGGGTAATGAGGTGCTTGTGGGTAAAACTGCAATTTTAAAACCCTTAACCTCACAAGCATACTCAAGGCACAACAAACAGGCTGCCTGGCGAGAAGATGACCAAGGGGAACCAGAACCAGTCCCCATAGAACCCTCATCTTCCAAACCTACTCCACCAAAGGCCAAGAAACCCAAGATACAAAAACAAAAACCCACCAAACCTAAAAGAAAAGCTGTTCAGGAGGTTGAGATGCCTGAACAACCTATTGTGCAATCTGCACTTGTTAAAGATGTGACTGAAACATCCTCTCAGTCTCATCCATCTCAAACACTGTAACACCCCGCCCCTCTCATCACCAATATTGTCCGCTTTGCCCATCCAGAGCTCACGGATTTGTTTTTGGTTGCCCAAGTGGAGACTTCCCAGGAGGTCACCCATCCTGAAACTGCTCCCACCTGAGCACGCTTAACTGTGGAGTTCTCCTCTCATCCACTAACATTAAGCCCCAAAACGCGTTGGTGATTTAAGAGGCAGAATATTACTTATGAACCAAGGATCTCTCCTGGCCACGGCCGATGTGGGATTTTCCTGGGGTGTCACATTCACCCCCTGTTAGAGTCTCATCGTCACTGATGAGGTGTGTTCCTGGGGTGTCACATTCACCCCCTGTTAGAGTCTCATCGTCCCTGATGAGGTATGCACCCACCATCCCGAACGGCACAGGAGTGGCTCTGATACCATCTGTAACACCCCGCCCCTCGCATCACCAATATTGTCCGCTTTGCCCATCCAGAGCTCACGGATTTGTTTTTGGTTGCCCAAGTGGAGACTTCCCAGGAGGTCACCCATCCTGAAACTGCTCCCACCTGAGCACGCTTAACTGTGGAGTTCTCCTCTCATCCACTAACATTAAGCCCCAAAACGCGTTGGTGATTTAAGAGGCAGAATATTACTTATGAACCAAGGATCTCTCCTGGCCACGGCCGATGTGGGATTTTCCTGGGGTGTCACATTCACCCCCTGTTAGAGTCTCATCGTCACTGATGAGGTGTGTTCCTGGGGTGTCACAAACACCACCAAGAGCACCAATAACAATCCTTTTCAAAAGAAAAAGACTTAAGAAAACTATTCCAATAGATTCCTCTTTTGAAACTGCTGAACCCACTGCCCAAACTACTGAACCAGCACCCCAAATTTCTGAACCAGACATTGAAATAGCCAAACTTCTCTCTGGGCTAAAAGAGAAAGTCCCATCTACACATGTCAGTCCCCATCAACCACATAAAACAGGGGACATAGCCTCAGAAATTGACATGGATGTGGACACTCAAAGCCCTAACCAAAGAGATGAGGATGAACCAGAGTCTCTAAGCCCAAACTTAGAAACTTTTGGTACTTTTGAGGCTGCTACTACTCATTTACCACCCAGTGGTGGACCTGAGGACAGAAGTAACATAGCTAAGACCTCAACTGTGGCAACTACTGATGAAGGCTTAATGCCTGAGGTAGGAAATCCTCTGAACCAAGAAAAAGAGGTACATGAGACAATTGAGTTGGGCTCAGCTCATGATGTAACTGATACAGTCCTCATTGAGTATGTAATCAGGGATTCAGATGATTCCATTGATTTGGATGATGTTTCAAAACACCAAACTACTGAATTGACGGCTACAAGTGAAGGTCCTGCACCTGGTGTCTCTAAGCTCAAGAAGCTAGTCACACCATCTCAGGTTAAAGCCCACTCAATCCATTATTCCCCTAGAGTGGCATCTTCTGTACAACAAGAAGATCAACCAAAAACACACCCCTCACTACAAATGCCTACCCAATTCCCTGGGCAAACAAGCATAGACATGAACCAGCTATGCAGCCCAGATGGTCCCCTGTACCACATGATGAACACTCTCATCAAGAATCACTTCCAAACATACACAGCTAACTTGGAGCTGTCAATCAAGAACCAATTTGGAGTGATCAAGACAAAGATGAACGATCTGTCCAACAAGATTGACTTCAACAGCAGACAGATTGCTAATCTTATAGGTCATTTCTCCCAACCCTCAACTTCCAAACTTGATGAATCCAAAAAGGGGGAGAAAATTAGGGAACCTAAGGAGTCATTCGAAGCCAGGATAAGGGCAAGAGTGGCTATCCTTGAAAGAGATCAAAAGAATCAAGCCAGAAAAGAAAAACTGGCCCAACAATTTGGTGTCTCTATTCAAGAAATAGAAGATGCTGAAAAGTCTGATGAATCCCAAGGGCACAATGAAGAAACCTCTGATGGCCAAAGTTCTGATGAAGAATCAGAAAGTACTGAAGACAATCCTTCAGTAGTTGACAAACCTTCAGAAGTTGTCAATCCATCAGAAGTTAACACTTCCAAGACTCAAACTTCTAACCCTTCCAGATCAACTGCTCCTATTCAACCAACCTCTGTTCCTATCAGGCCTACTACAACAGTTACCACAATGACTGTGCTAAACCCTTCTCCAATCTCTCAATCAGCAGAATTACTTGAGAAGAGTTTAGTGGCAGCCCAAAAGAAGGCCAGAGAAGATCAGATCTGGAAAACACTGGAAGAAAGGGATGACTTAGATCTAAGCCATGAAGAAAAACTTCAGGCTTATGAAGCTGAACTCCAAAGGCAGGCTAGCCCAGATGAAATTGCTGAAGAAGATAAAAGACATCAACTGATGTCTTACATTACAAAGAACAGCAAAATCAAAGCCCACACATTGAAGAGACTCTCTGTGGAAGAGCTGACAAGAAGAGCTCAACTTATTGTAGATAAACTTGCAACAAGTAAAGACACAAAGGCCAAGAGAGCTCAGATGATAGAAGAGCTGGTAGCTAATGGTTATGGTTCAAAAGCCTCAGTGTCCAAATGGAAAGAAGAAAGATTGGTGGACACATATAGAAAATATAAGGCTGCAAGGGCTGCTAATCCAGCGAAGTTTCAAACTGCTGAAGTTTCAAATTCAGTAGTTAGAACTTCTGGTGTTCAAAGAAGACCAGCTACACAAAGAAAGAAATCAGAGGAGAAAGTGAAGACTGATTTCAGAATGGTACTACTAGAAGGTAGTACAGTAGTCCATTCTGATTTTGACATAGAAGAAAAGCCTCTGATCACACAATTCAGGGATCCTTCCACCTTTGCATATCAAATCCAGAAGACCATCACAGACAAACTGCACACCAAGGTAGTAACTGAACATCATTTGCCAACATTTCAGATACCTAATGTGATGGAACAACAGCAGGGAAGTGAATCCCACCTGAGAGTCACTGAAGTTGAAAACATTCAACACTCAGGAGAAACCCAGGGTACCACCATGGTTCCCTACACTGCAGACTTTGACAAGTCTAAAGTACCAATCATCAGATGGTCATTTACTGATAACAACTCAGTACTTGTGACAAGAAGAGATCAGACAAGCAGGGCATATAGGTCGATGAATGAACTGAAGAAACTATCAACCAAAGACCTGCTTACAATCCAACACTTAGAACCACAGAAAGGGTCTCTTACTGATGATCAACTGAACCAGCTCAAGAATTCCATGTTTAAAGGAATATGGAAAATTGTGAAGGACAGAAAAGAACAATAAGGAATTAGTAAGGTTTTGGCTTCATCAATCCAGGGGGAGATTGTTAGGACAAAAAGGATTGGTGAAACCACTTTTGCAAACCTTAGTCTAATTCACTTCTGTCAAAATATTCTAAGTATAGAACTGCTGAAGAAGAAGGATCAAACTACTGAAGAAGAGATTCAGAAGTACTGAAGAAGAAAGTCATCAGAAGTTCTGAAGTTCAAACCAGACACTTCTACTGAAGAACTACTGAAGACAAACTACTCATCAGTAGTTTGTCATTCATCAGTACTTACAGAAGATCTTTTCCACCGCCTTTGTATATCAGTAGTTTATTACTTTAATGTTTCTTTTTGCTTTATGTACAAGTTCCAAGACTGCAACTTGTTTCTGAACTTGCTTTTGGCAAGGTTCATGTATTTGTAAAGTCTATAAATAGAAGGGTTCATCCCTCTGTTTTAGACATTGATTTTAATACAAGAAATCCTTCAACACTTATAATTGTTATTTCCATTTCGTGTTTATTGAGAATCTGTCGAAGTGTTTCATTCTCATTCAATACTTACATTCTCAATAAACACTTATCATTTATTAGTTCTTGAATCCAGGGGGAGTAATAATTCCTGTTGATTAGTGTAGCTTTAAACTTATAAACATTCCGCTGTGCTATCACTCATCAAGAACTTTCTAAACACTTAAGTGTCAACTAGCAAGTTCAACTAAAAGAGCAACATATTGATCCAACAGATTTTCAGTACGTTTACGAGGTATCATTGGTGTGGTGGGTTAGCTGCGGTACACCCTATATATAAACACCAATGATGCGTCAAAAATAAAACTGAGAATCAAACCAAGAACCAACAGTAACCTGACAAATGAATGAAGCATTTGTTTTAAACCTAAAAGTAGTGTGAGGCTTAGTGTGGAGCCACATAAATTATGACTTGGTTTAAGAAAATAGTTATGCACACACAGGTGTGCGGACCCGAACGTTGTATCCAAATATGGAGTACACTAAATATGTTGACTGAATAGCCCGAAAATAATTCCGAGGATAACGGGGGAGAATGTAACAACCCGGACCTAGGGCCAAAAAAATTTTCACGACTAAAAATATTATGACGAATAAACTAACAATAATGATGTACAACGAATACGAAGCTAAACTGGCGAGTCATATAATTATTTTGACATTGAAAATAATATTATACGTGTTACTAAAACCCGAACCATTATAATTAAGTTATTATACACGAGGGTGTAATATGTAACCGAACCGATACGCGACGGAAGACGAAACCGACACCCGTTAATGAACCCAAACCCGAACTTGAACCCAATGTGGTGAGTCACCAAGGGAGGACACTTGTCCCCCCTTGCGGTGACAACACACCACACCAAACCATTAGTATAGATGGCAACCAAACTCCTTTATAAATAACCAAAACCAATTCCACTTATCTGTTTCTTTCAAAAACACACATATACATATGTATACTAGAGAGAGAGAGAGAGAGAGAGAGATAGAGAGAGACTCGGAGGAGGGTCTCTGGCCACCGCCTACGACGGAGCTCCGGCGAGTTCCGACGACGTTACTTCTGGAAGACACACCAACCAACCCCAAACCTCCTGTTATACACACACATCTATACGAGAGGGAGAGTGAGAGGGAACTGTAGAGAGAGAAGCGGTAGAAAGAGAGAAAGAGAGATAGAGAGAGATCGGGGGAAAGGAAGATGGGAAGCGACCATGGCCTATGTCCGGTCGGACCTGCTCATGACGGAGCTCAAGGAGGAAGACGTCGGTGACGGCGGCGGGTTAGAATTACAGAGGGATATCTACCATTGCTGATACGGTTAGGTTATAAGAAGGGTTTCGATCCATTTGGTAAGTTCCGATAACCCACATTGTCTTCATCTTCATTACTGGTAATTACTAATTGAGACATAGATTAGGGATTGAGGTGAACTCCATGGTGGAAGCAAGTATTGATGAGGAGATTGGATTATGATGTTGGTGGGACTGGTGGTTGATTAAGGGACAAGACCGAGTCAACTCAGTTTGACTCGGTCAACTCAGGTCAAGGCTCAGCCAACATCGGTCAACAGAAGTCAACGGACAGAAGGCTCGGTCAAGCTGAGGAGATCCGAAAGGTATAAATTAGCACCCGAACCATTCTAGAATTATTATTATTATTATTAATACGACTAAACACGTGTAGGATACCAAGGAACTTCGGACCGGATGACCCAACGAACATAACTAACTAATATGAATAATATAAATAAGTATACATATTGGGTACATGAAAAACACTTGGTGATGTGTTTGACATAATATAAGTGGTGATAAAGACATAGGATTATAAACAATAATTCGGACATAGGACTCGAGTAATAAGGACTATTATGACATTAAGTGAGATGGACGAATGACAGTGGTGATACCAATACAATGGATATATGGACTTAGATAGACTAGCTTCATACATGACTTAGTAACAATATGGCATTGGACATTAAAGGTACATTGCGGACATAGGATATCATATGTAACTTAGTATCTAATGTCTTAAGGTCATTAGAGACATTGAATCTAGAGACAAGAACCATCGACTCGGCTACTCATAACAATAACATAATCGGACATAGGAAACCAAGTAGTGCACTTGATCATTCGGACATTGGATTATTTATAACCAAGGTAACAATACATATGAATAAATGCTATTAACCCGACATTGGGAACTCGAAGAACTATATAAACAAAGTAACATAAACATCGGCTATCTTGTTACTAATAGGGCATAAGATGATGAATAGATAAATACATTAAAAACGGAAAGGTCCTAGCTTGCCCACACGTGTAACCGCAACACTCGGTTACACACACTAATGCTCGTTATTGTATTAGGTCATTGTATATGAACCATAGGTGGACCTCGGATTGGAATACCATGACACTGTGTGACATGAAACGCTACTAAGGTGAGTTCGTGTACTTCCCCTTTTTCTGTTTTAATTGCTTTTGGGGTGAACATATGCTTGTACGTGTAAACTGTTTTGTGTGTAACCTACTTGATGTGACAAGGGCTCCGGAAACCAGATGCACCCTCATTAACCCAAGGGAGTTGGGCCACTTAATATATGGGTAGTACTATTGGGGGAATCCCCACGCACAGTGGATCCGGAAGCCCGGAAAACCCTCCATTGAGGTCTGCGGACCGTTGCGGCATATATTATGCCGTAGGGAATCCATAATGGGAGTAGATGGATTCCGTGTTAGGATTGAGGTGTGATACTTGTACATCACAATGTTTAGAACTGTGTAAACTTGTTTTTGAACTATTAAACTGTTTTGGATTTACTTAACAACTTACACAGACTCACCAGTATAATTGCTGACCCAACTCTTTTTAAGCATGTGTTCAGGTACTGCATTCGGATGATTATGAAGCATATGGATTATGATCATATGTTGCAGATTAGAGATTATCATGTTACAAGGTTCGAGCCTTAAGCATTGTGGTTTAGAGCATCTAAAAATATGTAAGGATAGAGATCGGATCGACTAGTGGATTACACTCCTCAACTGCTTCGACGACCGCCGTGTCTCGTCCCTGCATTAGACTTTAATTATATTTATAAATTGTAATTATATTTTTGGATTAGAAATTGTAAAAACAAATAAATATTAGTTATCATTGCTCCCGTTGTGCAAGTCTGTTACCAAACTGTCATTTCGACCAGCCCCCATCGGGCCGGGTTGTTACAGAAGATGAGTTAGAGATTTTATTTAAATATATTTATCATTCATAAAATTAAACAAGACATATGGTAGTCTAGTGGTTTGTGTGTCGGTATGGAACCCAGAGAACCTGGGTTCGAGCCCAGGCATAGACACTTTTGTTACCTCTTTTAAACAGATTTTATATTTTTTATTTGTTTGTTTTTTTACATAATACATTCATTATAATACATCCAAAATTTTGAATATTCATAATAAATTCATTTTTGGTCCAAAAATTATAAACATTTAGGTGTAGTATCTTGACACCATAAAGAAAATTATCACACTTTTATTTTCTAGAAAATATGTTAATTTCATATTTTTATTGATTTTAATCATAATTATTTGATTAAAAATTCAATTTAAAGGATTTTAACGCCAAAATTTTTGGGAAATTATTTCTAAATATTAGAAACTTAATCTTAATTTATTGGACCAGAAACATTCAGTTTTTATAGATTTTCCTATTCTTTTATTCATTTAAATATATTTTAAATTCAATAATTCAATTTTATATACAAATAAAATGAGAAAAATTATGAAAAATTTATTTTAATATTCTTACATCAGAATGTATTTATTGTTCATAAAAGTATCATTTTTTTAACCTTATCTTGTATTTTCGTTGTATTTATGCTTATTTAAATACAATAAATCATTTATTAATCCATAACACTTAAAATATGTTCATAAATTATTTCTCTTATAAACAAAACTATTTTTATGTTCCAAGTCATAATCATCAATATTTTACTAATTTGTATAACTTAGATTTATCTGTTCAAATTATTTCTAATTATTGTAATTATTTACAATTATAGTTAAAGAAATTAATTTGATGCTTTTGTCCCAATTATTTGGAAACTATTTAAATATTTAATTAGTAATAATTATATTACCTAATCATGCTCACAGACTTTAATCATATGATTTTTTTTAGATACATACTAATTCGTTAATCGCAAAAAAACTCTAATTCCCCAAATCAACCTAGTAAGCCCTAATGCCTTAAGACATTTCCCTTATTAGTATTCTTAAATGTTATAGGTAGAATTCCTCGGAATTCCCAGTTCTCTAGCTTACGATAGCTTAAGTTGGATTTTAATCGCTTTCGCAAACTGTGAGTATACTTATCCGCTTTTTCATTTTTACACTTTTGGGGTGAAACATGTACACATATACAAATTCACCCATACACTTACACACAATATTTTATACGTTTACAATTCATATACGTGTCTGGTTATCTTTGTGCTTTATGCTAGACTTAAATGGAGTTTACTTACATTGGTTGCTTGAAACTTTATCTAGACTTAACTTAGGTTAAGGTGCTCAAATGAACAAATGCTCAAATAGACATACCTTAGGTTACGGTGCTCAAATGCTCAAAAAGACGTAACACATGTTACGGTGCTCAAATCATTGTGAAACGTGTTAGGATGCTTTGTGTGATTCATATTCGTTAAACTTTATCATGTTTGTTTACTGCGTGTTTACATAATGCCTTCATCAATATTGATACATGAATTGTAAATATTTTCCTTTAAACTTATATTATACTTATACAAACTTAAGTATGCTCACCAACATTATTTATGTTGACAAAATTATTTTCGTACATGTTTCAGGTTTGCTTGCTGCTTCACATAGGACTTTGGGCTTAGAATGAATATAATCAGTTTAGTTCATTGAGACATGTGTAATTGCAATCTTTGTAAATCAACTTATATTTAATAAAACTTACATTTTAGTACCATGAGCTTTTGAACAATCGTCACTACGTGATACCCCAATGATTCCGCCATTGGTTGGGGTGTTACAGTAAGCGGCCATGTTAGGAAATTGTTCTAGACGGGTGTTAAAGAATTTGTTTTGGAGTGTGATGGTGCGAGCCGCTTGATTGTCAAGGAATAGGTTTTTTAGCCTACACCAAGCATCATAAGCGATGGTGTTGGTGATCATGATAGTGTGAACCAAATATTGAGTTTGGTACCATAAATCCATTGAAGAACAATGGCGTCTATGCGTTCCCATGACTCAAGGTGAGGCGGTTTGGCGGGTTCTTCGTCTTTATCGGTTGAAGAGGAAGAAGAGGCGGTAACAACACGTGGTTGGAGGTGGTCATAGGCATCATAGGCCTTACAATGAATACTAAATGATTCGGCCCATGTGTTGTAATGTTCGGTTTGGCTATCAAGAACGATAGCGATGAAGTTTTTGATATTGTTGATGGTGACCGTCTGGTGGATATGAGAAGTCATGGCCGATTATGTGTTGTTGATGGTGACCGAAAGAAAAAAAATCAGGTATGAAGGAGAGGTGAACGGCGAGAATTAGAAGGAGAATTAGGGTGTAGAGATGGTAGGCTGTGATACCATGAAGAATTCTTAGAGATATTAGCCGTATATTATTATTATTAATTAGAATAGTCTAGAATATTTATATTTATATTTAGATATTCTTTGTATATTAGGATTGGTTATCTTTTCCTAATTAAGATTCATGGTTTATCCCTATCTATAGGGCCCTTCATTGTATTATTCTATTCATTTAAGAATATCAATCCATGAACACTTTCATGGTATCAGAGCCTCGGTTCTGAAAATTTCCTTTCCAATTTTTCCTGTTTCGATTAGTTCCTGTCTCGGCTTTATTTTTTTGATCCACTGCAGCCTTCCATCTGATCGATTACACCCTGATTGATCACAACTTCTATTCCTTTTTTTCTGTTTCGACTACACCTCCTGTCCCTTTAAACCTTCAGCCCCTCTGCTCCTTCACAAACCAGGCCATGCTCTTTATCAACCAGGGCCCTGCTCCTTTATCAACAAGGCCTTGCTCCAAACGACCAGACCCCTGCTCCTTATCAACCAGCCAGCTTTGGTTGCAACTTTATCAATCATAGCGGTACCTTTGGCTGCAAGTTTCCCCTATTTTGCCTTCTGAAAGCAAAAAAAAAAAAAAAAAAAAAAAAAAACCGCAGCAGCAATATTATTAGCGCACAAAAAATAGAGCATCTGCAGCGCATCTGACCTGGCACTTTCCTATGGCCCAGTACCCATCAGCACTTGGCCCATCTGTTTACTACTCACATGCCTACTTTACTTCACAGCCTTCGGGATACAATGCCCTCTGTCCATGTCCATCAGACCTCAATGCGGCAATGGCGTCGTTGCAGCTCAACTATCAAGACCCGGAAATTATGGACACAGGAGCTTCATCACACACCACTGATGAACAAGGTATGATCAAAATTCCCGATTCTTCTCCTATTAGCAGTAAAATATTGGTCGGTAGTGGCGCGTCTTTGCCCGTTCAAGGGTCTGGAACAGGCTACTTAATCCTACCTAATTGGACCTACATATTACCCAATATCCTTTACTGCCCCCAAATAATCAAAAAGTTAATTTCTGTTAGACGGTTTACCCATGATAACAGTGTTTCCATTGAGTTCGACCCGTTTGGTTTTTCTTTTAAAGACCTTCGAACTGGGCGCCTACTTTCTCGCCACAATAGTACTGGCTATACTATCCAGTCACCCCACCAGAGCTCCCTCCTCAAGCCACCTTCATAACCTCTGCCTCCCTTCAATGGCACGATCGTTTGGGACACCCCGGCGGTCAAGTCTTGGATATTCTTAGTCGTCATTTTAATTTTTCATGTAGTAAGAACAAATCATCTAGCATTTGTTATTCTTGTCAACTGTCAAATAGCAAACGATTACCTTTTTATGCATCTAATACATTTACTTTAGCACCATTTGATATTATTCACTGTGATCTTTGGACATCTCCTGTCCCGAGTAAATCTGTGTATAAATATTACATGGTCTTAATTGACAATTTTTCTCACTTTATTTGGGTCTACCCTTTGAAATATAAGTCTGAGACTTTTCCAACTTTTGTAAAGTTTCACCGCCTAATTTATAAAATTTAACCGAAACATCAAAACCTTCCAATGTGACTTAGGAGGCGAATTTGATAACACCGCCTTCAAAAAGTTTGCCACTCAGCATGGGCTTCTTTTTCATTATTCGTGCCCTCAAACTTCTTCCCATAATGGTCGTGCTGAGTGAATGATTCGTCGCCTGAACGACATCATTCGAGCTCTCCTTGTACACTCCCATCTCCAGCACAGTTTTTGGGTCGAAGCACTTCACACTGCAGCTTACCTTCACAACATTTTACCTACCAAACGGCTCAACTTCTTCACTCCCACCTTCGCCCTATACCTAAGACACCCAACCTATGACCACCTTCGTGTTTTCAGATGCGCCTGCTACCCAAATACCTCGGCCACTCAACCACACAAACTTCTCACCTGTTCCACCCGTTGCATATTTCTCGGATACCCACCTGACTTTCGTGGGTACCGATATTTCGACCCCACCACGGGTAAGGTCTCCATCTCCCGACATGTGACCTTGGATGAAACTGTGTTCCCTTACACTATTCCCACCCCAACAGCCTCGTATCGCTTTCTGGACGATACACCACCACCTGGTTTCACCTTTACTCGTCCCATTACTACACCCGGTCCACCATCACATCCACCCACTACAGTCCCGTTTCCGCTCACATACTGCCGCCGACCCAAACCACCAGCCGCCCCATCTGCCCATCCACCACCACCATCGGCCTACCGACAGTATCAGACCCAATCAGCCCACCTGACTCCCACCACACCGGCCCAGCCTGTAACGTCCAGCTTTTCCCTAATATAATAATATTAATGGTTTATTCTTAGAACTATTTTAATTCGTAACAATAATATCTCGTTAACAAGAAATACATCCTTAGTTATTAATAAATTTAGTTATTTAAATTCGCCAAACAAAACGTTGTAAGTAATAACATACTAGTAAACCGACTCTTATCCTTGTAAATTTTAAACGCAACTATAAAATATATAAAACAAATATATAGTCCAAATACTCGTTTTGAATCGTTTTATGTAAACAAATTTCACAAACTAATTATCCTATTGGCTAAACGGGTCCAGTTCATAAACGAGACCCGAGTCAGTAACGGGTTCATATACGCGGTACCCGACCAGTTAACCTACTCCAAAACCCTACCTATTTAAAACCCCTTAACTCATCTTCTCATTCTCATCTCATCTCATCTTCAACCTCAACCCCTAGCCCCTATAGCTTTTCCTCATCTCCATGCCTCTCTACAAACACACACATCCACAACCATCACCATTGTCTTCTCAGTTTAATTCTCTAGATGGCGGCGGCAGGAAGAAACAATGAGCCTAACATCCATTGGTCCCGATTAATGACCATCTCTTCTGCTTCACATCGAGTTCACCAATAGTTCCCAACCCAAATCCCATCCTTGTTCATTTTGCGGCGATGTAAAACATCCGAACCACCATTTTAACCCTCCCTCTCTCACACCAAGCGGCGCCGCCGCCAACCACCACTATGACCCCTCCGTTTCGGACACCAGGACTCAGCAGCGCCGCACCTTTCTGGCCAAACATAGCAGCAACCGGTAACCATCCTTACTCTCGCTTCTTTTTTTTTTCCGTCAAGGTGTTGTGGCGGTCTCGTGGTGGTAGCGGCAGGTTGGTTGTGGTTGGTAGTTATTCCGGTGAGCTTCAATACAAACCGGTGATTAGTTGTCTTCTTTTCTGGGTTTAATCTTGTCGTTGTTGGTTCCGGTCAGATCTGGACAGTAGGTTCTAGATGCTTGAAGGGAGTTTGTTTTGATGTTGGTTCAAGCTCAATAGTCAGTCGTGACCGGTGGTTAAGGGCCGCGAATAAACGAGCAACAACAACAGGTCTCAAATCTTGTTATTTCTTTTTCGGGACAGGTTCGTTCTGGAGTTGCAACAACAGTAGGTTGGAATGGCGGCTCTTGTTCGTTTTTCCTCGCGGGTCAAATCGTTTCAAGTAGATCGGATTGTTGAGTAAACTGGTCAACTCTAGTCAACAGTCAACCATGGTCAAACCTGTTTAACGACAGTCGGGGAGGTATAACGCACACCCGTGTCTTTGATTTAATTACTTTGCGTTTTATTGTTTATATGTATATATATATATATAATTTAAATCTGTAACGAACCGACCGTCTTGTGACTAAAAGTTCTTATTAATAACTTGAACGAAAATTTCTAACTTATCATATATTTATTTTCGCAAGTAAGAATCGAATGTCCAACTATATATGTATGAACACATATTGTTATATATAAATTCAAACAAACATAATATTAGCGAAACATTTCGTTTATATACTTTAAAGGCTTAGTTTATGTCGTGTGTTTTGAAAATGGGCGATTTGGTATGTAATAATAACCGGCCTCTCGATTAGGCGAAGTTTATAATTACTAATACGTATATTTATACTATTAACATTATCCTCCAAGTTCAATACTAATCACTTTACTAGATTGTCTTCGGACTATTAAATAATAACTAACCTACACTTATACAAGCTATATTATCGACTATCAAATCTTGGGATATAAATATGATACACGTCAAAATGTACAATTTACTTGCTTATTATTGCTTTTGAAAGTTAAACTATGTGTAGTGAAGTTGTACATTTGATGTTTTGGGAAAATATAGACAACTTGAGTTGTCTGGTTTCTTGCAAAAACAGGGGAAACTCTGCCCAAATTTTTACAAAACATGAGAAACATATCAAGCATTCGAATCTATACTTTTGTACAAAAAAGCTACGTTTTACAAATGGACACTATCCCATTTTACGTGTCATGATAGTTATTAATATGTATATATATATAAACATAACGGTACAAATATTAACCGGTCTTCGAAAACAAATTGAAACGTGAGTCGAGTTACACTAGTAATGTTTTCATTAGCCAAAAATGTTGCTTTAACAATAATTTTAAGATGCGACTTCGTATACCATATTAAGGTATTTATTTTCAATAACTATATACACACGCATACATTCGAACAACTAAACCAAGTACAATCGGTTCGTTAAGTCATACACACTTTAAGACGCGCATTCGTTCAATGCGAGTCTAGGTAGTTGAATAAACTATCTATACAATCGATTAATGAAACAAGCTTATTTGCATTAGAATTTAAGACATCATTTATTTGTAATAGGATAGAAGAGTTCAATTAATTCAAGTTCAGACTTGTTGCTACTTGCTAGTACTTGCACAGTGAAATTCAGGTGAGTTTACATAGCCCCTTTTTTCCATTCACTATTTTGGGGTGAAACATGTTACAACATTCAATTTACAATTCAATCATAAGTGTCTATGTGTTATTCTATGTTGCATTATGTCTTAAACATTACTAGGGTAAGCACATTATTCTAGCATAATCATTAACATTGATCAGCCGACGATATACAATGATAGATCTATTGGACTGACAATCCCACCCGGATACGTGTACCTCCTACATAGGTAGCGTGGGTGATTGTTATCGAACACATAACATAATCGAGTGAACCATATGCGTATGGGATGGACCACAATATTCTAGTCACAAGAGTTGATTATGCACTCGATTTACCTGATAGTATGTTTTCACATATGGACTAGACTAGCCATGACACTCGAATTGTACAACATTTTTATTCAAACCTATGTAAATCTCACCAACTTTTGTTGACCCAAAATATTTTCAAACTTAACATGTTTTAGGTTATAGCTTTGCTTGAAGATTAGAGTTAATGCTTGAAGATTTGTATTTAGTATTTCTCAATTGATGTACAAATTCTTTTAGAACAATGTATGTAATTTAATTAATTATTGAAACTTATTATTTACCATGAGCTACTGAACAATCATCAATACGTGACATCCCGATGTTTCCGCCATCGGTTGGGGTGTTACACAGCCCACTGTACCATCGACATCCTTACCTAATACCCGACCCCCTTCATCTCACCCAATGTCCACTAGATCTAAAACTGGTTCCCTGAAACTTCCACAATACACCTTACACACCCCGTCCCTTTCTCCTGTCCCAGATACCTATCACCAGGCCTTCACCGACCCGAACTGTCTACGCGCCATGCAGGCCGAATTTAAAGCTTTACAGGAAAATGAGATGTGGGATTTGGTCCCATCTGAGCGGTATAAAGCACGGTTGGTAGTTAATGGGAAGTCGCAAACCGTGGGTATTGATTGTGATGAGACATTTAGTCCAGTTGTCAAACCTGCTACAATTCACACGGTTTTATCTTTGGCAGTTTCAAGGTCTTGGCACGTTCATCAGTTGGATGTCAAGAATGCATTTTTGCACGGGCACCTAAATGAAACCGTCTTTATGCACCAACCCCCCGGTTTTATTGATAAACATTTTCCAGGATTTGTGTGCAGGTCAAAGAAGTCGTTATATGGGTTGCAACAGGCTCCCCGTGCTTGGTACACTCGTTTTGCCACCTACATTTTGTCTAGAGGGTTTTGCAGCAGTGCTTGCGACAACTCCTTATTTATTTACAGCAGTGGCAGTGATACGGCTTATTTACTTCTGTACGTTGATGTCTTGATGACATCGTTCTCACTGCATCTTCGGATACTTTGCTTCATGATATTATTCAGCAACTCTCACGAGAGTTCGCCATGACAGATTTGGGGAGGTTACATGATTTTCTGGGAATCAAAGTCACTCATAAATTGAATGGTTTATTTTTGGCCAGTGCCACACCGGTTGACTTATCTTCTAAACTTAGTGCATCAGATGGCCAGTTATTTTCTGACCCCACACTATACCGTAGTCTTGCTAGAGCACTTCAATATCTTACTTTTACCAGGCCTAACATATCCTATGGGTTCAACAAGTTTGTCTCTTCATGCATGTACCACGTGATTCTCACTTTGCCTCTATGAAGCGCTGTAACACCCCAACCGATGGCGGAAACATCGAGGTGTCACGTATGAATGATTGTTCAGTAGCTCATGGTAATACATATGTTTACATAATCCTTTTAATAAAATATTGAATTACATTAAATGTCTTGAATGAAATCTAGTACATCCAAAAATCAAACAAAACATAAAACTTCAAATATCTTCTCATGCTAGCTCTAGACTTCAAGCATCATTATTTCCTGTTGAGTTGTAAAAATGGGGGGGGGGGGGGTCAACTAGAAGTTGGTGAGAATACATAAGCCATGTCAAGCAATTAAGTTTTAAGAATAAAAGTTTAGCAATTCATATGTCTATCGTAAGTTTAAGTCTACATGAATAAACATGAAGTGTTGAATGCACATAATCAAACCTCCAACTAGTTTAGGTCCATCTCGTCATCCACGGTTCACCTTAATATCATGTTGGAACGATAACAATCACCCGCGCTCCCCATAAAAGATGGTCAACGAATCTAGGTGAGCTTGTCAATCCAATAGATCTATTATTGAGTATCGCCGGCTTGGCCATAGCTAATGATTATGTATGTTGAAGCATAAGTCTAACTGTTGTTGTTGTCTAAATCATGAGGCATTAAAGTTTACAACTAGACATGAATGTAGATTTGCTTATGTATAATGTTGCAAGTATAAAGAATTGCATAAACATGGTTACGTAAACTCACCTTAGCAAAGTATTAAGTCTCGAGAAAAAGTATAAGTGTAGCCCCAAAGTTGCCAACTATTATCCTATGTATAAGGTAACAAATAAGTCTAAGTCTTTCTAGTCTACAAGTATTTTCTAGGGTTTCGAATTGGGGATAAGTATTTGTTTGATTAATAATCAAATTGTTTATTAAATATAAGAAATTCAATAAATAAATAAACAAAAGCCTTTGTGTAAACTTTAGATTAAAAATGGTCACATTATAAGGTTTTAAGTATGAAAATAATTTTTATAAAATTATTTTCTTAAAAATAGAATATTTAATCTATTTATTTTAAATTGTCAAAATATAACTTTAATATTTAAAAATATTAAAATTAAAGAATTTTTAAATCAAAAATTGTATTTCTGTTCTAAATGGATAGAAATAATTTATATAAAATTTTGGTGCAAAAATATTGAAAAATGAATTTATTATGATTTATTTATGATTAAAACTAACAAAAATTGATTAAAAATATTAAATAAATGATTTTTCAGAAATACAAATCATTTAAGAAATGTTTAATGTTATATAAACTCAGAATAATTTTTGTGGGAATTTATATAATCGTTTTGATATTTTTATAGAATTTTATAATTAAAATAGAATAAACTTGAAATATTTATTATATATATTAAATAAATAATTTTTGGAAAACTAAAAATTGTATGTTAAACATTTCTACTAGAATAACATAAAATAATTTTGTGGAATTTATAAAGGAGTTTTAGTATTTTAAAACTAATTTTAAAAATATAGTGAATATATATAAAGCTTAAAAGGTAAAAAAAATGTTTTGTTGAAGCTGAGAATCGAACCCGGGTCTGACCCGGTTGGAAGGTTTTAAATCACAAGTTCAGACCAGTTGGTCTGAACCCTGAGAACGATTAATCTCTGTTAGAAATAATTATATAATTATGTTGAAACTTGATTTATAAACCTTTTAAAAGAAAAGAATAAAAACTGTTTAATGTGGGACTCGAACCCGCGTGCCCCGGTTAACAAACAGACAGACACAACCACTTGATTTAGATCAGTGGTTGTGTTTCGTTTGTTTCTGTTTTAATTTTATAATCATGTCTGCAACAAGTATCTTCCCCAATTCAAAATGTTCGAACCCTAGCTTAAGCAATAATCAAATCTAACAAACAATAACCCGATTAATCATAGGGTTATTGTTTGTAGATGGCCGATGAACAAAACCTACAAAAGAATTGAAACTCACAATGCTTTAATCGTGTTATTTGAATGGTCAAACAGAAAAGTCAACGCGAACGAATTGAAGCTTTGAAAGATGATTTTTATCAGAAATTGAGGGTGAAGAAAGATGTATCGGCGAGTAGAGCTTGCTGTGAAGTGTTCAATTTATAGTGTGGGGTGCTAGTGTTACGAATTGGTATGTCTGACTCGATTAAAATCTATGACGCGTTAATTGACACAATTTGGGAATGTTTTGATGATGATTGGTCGTGTAGTGGACGCGTATCAGTCAATGATTGACATAATTTACCATATTAGAGGTAAATTACGCGGTATGATTTGAATGCTTGAATGGATCTCGCTGCAGTTGACTTTTCACAAGTCAACTGCACCATTAAACTTAGTATATAAATAATATGACGCAGGTTTAGACCAAAAGAAGTTGTAGACCAGCTGGTTTGTGGTTGTGAGTGATGTTGAACCGGCCATGGGCTCGGGTTCGAATCCCGGCCCAGGCAAATCTTTTTTTTTTTTTATCATTTACACAATAATATAAGATTGACGTTTTATTAATGATAATCGTAACGTACAAGGAATTCAATGCGAAATGTTACAGTCTCGCCTACTTTTGGGAACTTCGTCCCGAAGTTTATTGAACACATAGGGTTGAAGGCGATTGGGTAGAAATCAGGATAAGTGTGGTCTGGAAGTTTTGTGTTAGGACACGACATGAATAGAAAAATCTTGTTTCAAATAATTTGGATAGGAGGGTAGGATTAGGTGTGTCTTGAAATCGCAAGGAGAATAAGAATCTAGCAAAGCATTAAGTTTTAGGAGTCCTAAAAGAAATGAGTTGATGGACTATTGAATGACTAAATGAACTACCAGATAACTAAGGTTTATAATTGGTCAACTACCGAAAACCTTGATAGAATTTCACACTACCTTAACGTACCTATAAATTCATGATTACGTTCCGGACCGCAATCACCAATTTACCTTACACTAGGGTTTTGTGTCCTTCTATGACTCTACCGATTGTTGAGCAGGTTCAATAGCCTCCACCAGTCGTTGAGCAGGTTGTAGGGCCTTTCCCGACTGTTGAAAAGATATGATGACCTCTACCAATCGTTGAGTAGGTTATTTGGTAGTCAACTAACTGTTGAACAAGTACTTCATCCACTATCAGTGTAGCATTTATTGCCAATTGATAGTATGTTTATGAAAGCAAGTATAACGAGTATGGTTTAGATATTGATATAGCAATTAGTTCACATTCAAACAAGCATGCATCCAAGTGTTGTGATCATACTAGATAAACGACTCTTATGTAAAAGACAAAAATTCCAATACTTGAATCAAAGCGTCAATACATAGAATCTTAAATGCAAAATAACATTCAAACGGTGGAGCTTGTTGTTAAGTAGCTGGAGGGTCCCTAGCAGGATTATTTGGAACAGCAAGGGCGTTTGCAGCAGGAATTCGACAACCATTCGCAAGATGCCCATACCTTTGACAATTGGTACACTGACGGCAGGGCACTTGGGTCGGGTGGTGATACTGACAGGTGTCACACTTAGGTTGGTTCCCGTTATATTGTTTCTTGTTGGGTGGGACAGTGGCGTCTATTGCAAAATTCCTGACCTTGCGCCTTCCATTGGTTGAGGCCTCAGTTTCAATTTCAACGACAGGTTGGGGAGTATCCTTCGCAACAGTTTTCTTTTCCCCTTTCCGAGTCAGGGTTCCTGCCTTCACATGGTTATCTGTTAGGGTGGCCGCCAAACGCTTTGCTTCCTCCAGAGTAGCAGGGTTCCTTCCCCACACCGTGTCCTGAGTCTGCATGGGTAAGCCACCAATGTATCTTTCGATTGCAATAGGCAAGGGGGTGACCTTGTGTGGTAGCAGTAGACTAAGTTCGTGAAAACGAGTGTTGTAGGCAAGGTTTTCTCCACTGTCCTGAGCAAGATCATGAAACTCATCTTCTAACTTTTTGATTTCATTACGGGGGCAGAACTCTGCCTTCGTAATGTCTTTAGCTTGATCCCAAGTTAAGGCCAGTGCGACTTCAGTTCCACGGGTGCGCTTTTCCTCATTCCACCAAGTGAGTGCTCGTTTGTGAAGAACACTCATGGCATAACGGACCTTAAAGTTATCGGGACACTCACTGTTAATGAAGGTATTCTCAATACCCTCGAACCATTGCAGAAGACCAGTAGCTCCTTCATCTCCACTGAACTTAGGGGGATTACAGGTATTAAAGTGTTTAAGAGTGCAAGCTGGGATACCATTCCCGTTTCCATTCCCGTTCCCATTGTGGTTTCCATTGCCGTTTCCATTGCCGTTTCCGTTTCCATTACCGTTTCCGTTCATCTGGATGACTTCAGCCAGTAAGTTAGGGACCAGAGTTGCGATCTGTTGTGCCATTTGTTGAGAGATGATCGCAGCCAGTTGAGCATCAAAGCCATTGTTGTGGTTGTTATTGTTGTTGTTGTGGTTAGCGTCGTGGTTATGGTTGTGGTTATCGCCACCTTCCTCATGGTTCCCACCATTGCTATTGCGAGTGCTGCGACGTGGAGGCATGATCTGTAAGAGACATAATGAAATGAATGAGGTAATATAAGGAATGTAATCATCTATTCATTAATTAAAACGAATAAACGAAAACGTTGACTTATCAAAGATTCTAGATTCTAATAGCATAGTGAAGACATGCTTTAGCCTATAAGTGAACACTCATCCCGAGAATTCCCAGGTAGGCATCCGGGTCCCTCGTCTGATTGGGATATATGCGCAATGCCAGCCTAGACAGAAGACTCAAAATACAGGCGTTCACCCTTCCAGATTGCACGTGTTCGTTATTAAAATTCTAGAACTTCGACGAGATCTCAAGGTGGTTCAGGCTAAACCTGAGGATTTTGTCCTATTAGTCTAAGAGTAGATCCGTGATGGAGAGCAATCTTCTTGTAGGGATTAAAGTAGGGATAAGAAGTAGGAGGGAGATAGAGAATAGCAAGTAAAAGGAGCAGATACTGGTTATAATCCTATGGTTATAGACTAGATTATTTTTCTAATAACCTAATTCCCTATAACCAAGGCTCTGATACCAATCTGTAACACCCCAACCGATGGCGGAAACATCGAGGTGTCACGTATGAATGATTGTTCAGTAACTCATGGTAATACATATGTTTACATAATCCTTTTAATACAATATTGAATTACATTAAATGTCTTGAATGAAATCTAGTACATCCAAAAATCAAACAAAGCAATAAACAATCAAGTGTATAAGAAAACATGATTGTGGTATATGCCAAATATTGTAAAAATTTGAACAAGTTGAAAATGAGTGAGTGTCGATAGAGAATTTAGAGACTAGATATTATTCCTATGGAAAAAAAAATCTTATTTTCAAAATTGGTTTTATACATAGAGCAAAAGTTGTTAAATAGTACAAGCTAAGTGGGCTTTGATTAAAATATTCCCGTTAGTTGGAGATTTCAAACATGACATTAGGTTTTGAAGATCAAGGTTCTATTAAGTGATTTTTAATAGTTTAAAGCATTATATAGAAAATTGTTTGTTACGTCAATAAATAAACAATTGAATTTAAGTTCGAGGACATCTTTTGACAAAAATATATACATTGTAAAGTTACTAGGTAATGAAAATACAACAAGATTTAGAAATCTTTAGTTTGTGCTAAGGTATGAGGTTATAGTTTTAAAAAAAATAAGTAACATGTGGAGAAATGAAATAATATGATTTGGGTACGGTGTTGAATATTTAAAAAGTGGCTAAGATGGTAAGGTGAAGTGTGATTGTGAAATCCATAGATGGTTATGAAATGAGATTGATTTAAGCTGCAAAATTTTGAGATTTTAGAGCTTAGTTTAAGGAAAGTGAGTGTAATCATTTATTCATTAATTAAAACAAATAAACGAAAACATTGACTTATCAAAACTTCTAGATTCTAATAACATAATGAAGACATGCTTTAGCCTATAAGTGAACACTCATCCCGAGAATTCCCAGGTAGGCATCCGGGTCCCTCGTCTGATTGGGATTTATGCGCAATGCCAGTCCTAGACAGAAAACTCAGAATACAGGCGTTCACCCTTCCAGATTGCACGTGTTCGTTATTAAAATCTAGAACTTCGACGAGATCTTCAAGGTGGTTCAGGCTAAACATGAGGATTTGTCCTATTAGTCTAAGAGTATATCTTGTGATGGAGAGCACTCTTCTTGTAGGGACTAAAGTAAGGATAAGAAGTAGGATAGAGAATATAAACAAGTAAGGTTGCAAGTAAAAGGAGCAAGTACTGATTAAAATCCTATGGTTATAGACTAGATTATTATTTTTTTTAATAACCTAATTCCCTATAACCATGGCTCTGATACCAATCTGTAACACCCCAACCGATGGCGGAAACATCGAGGTGTCACGTAAGAATGAGTATACAGTAGCACATGGTATTCAAGTTTTAATTTGAAATTTATTTAAAGTAAAAATATCCAAAATTGAAAATACATAATAAGTCTTGAATGGAATTCTAATACATCAAATAACCAAATAAAGCATAAACTTCAATTTGTCTTCTCATGCTAACACTCTAGTCTTCACGCATCGTTATTTCCTGTTGAGTTTTAAAAATGGAGGGGGGGGTCAACTAGAAGTTGGTGAGAATACATAAGCCATGCCAAGCAATTAAGTTTAAGAATAAAAGTTTAGCAATTCATATGTCTATCGTAAGTTTAAGTCTACATGAATAAACATGAAGTGTTGTATGCACATAATCAAACCTCCGACTAGTTTAGGTCCATCCCGTCATCCACGGTTCACCTTAATATCATGTTGGAACGATAACAATCACCCGCGCTCCCCATAAAAGATGGTCAACGAATCTAGGTGGGATTGTCAATCCAATAGATCTACTATTGAGTATCGCCGGCTTGGCCATAGCTAATGATTATGTATGTTGAAGCGTAAGTCTAACTGTTGTTGTTGTCTAAATCACGAGGCATTAAAGTTTACAACTAGACATGTATGTAGAATTGCTTAAGTATAATGTTGCAAGTATAAAGAATTGCACAAACATGGTTATGTAAACTCACATTGGCTAAGGTGAATTATCCTCTAAGTGTTGTGAATGTATGCGAGGCGAATCCCAAAGACTCAACAACGTAGCTAGTTCAAATTGAAGAAATAAAAAAAACGAAAAAGAAAGAATATCAAGCTTCCAATTCGCCAATTACAAGAGCTTATAATCAAAGCTTCAATTGTAGAAGTAATAGACTATAGAAGAAAGGTATGAGGGAAAGTTTAATCGGATTGAAACAATCGATTTAGAGGTGGTAAGTGTAATGGTTCATAGGTGGGTTTTTATACTAGTTTTGGATTCAATTAGCCATTAAAATTGGTCAACACCATAAAGTAAGGTTTTATGATGAATTGACTATTTGACTAAGACTTTGACTGTTTGACTAAGACTTTGACTAGGACTTTGACCAGGACTTTGACTGTTTGACTAAGACTTTGACTCCAAGAATTATGTTGTCAAGACTTTGACTCTTGACTCAAGGCTTTATTTTGAAATGAATTTATATCTTCATTGTTTGAGATTATAAATGTAATTGGAAAAATGATTAGCTTTAAATAAGAAATAAAAAAAAATCATTAGTTTGAATTAGAAAATAAAAAAAGCACCGTCTTATAAAATCGTCATTTTATAAATAGAATTAGGATAGGACATATGTCATGATTGAAGATTTTTTTTTAAGTACAATGATAAAAGGAACTTAGAAAAATAGAGTGCACGGATAAAGATAAGAATATTTAGAAATAAATTAGACATTAAATCATGGATCTGGAAATACTTTAATGCAAAATAAATGGGAAAATTCGTGAGGTTACAGTCTCCCCTACTTTTAGAAACTTCGTCCCGAAGTTATAAAAAAAAAACACCGGGTTGACAGTGATTGGGTAGAAATTAGGGCAACTGTGGTTTGGAAAATTTGTGTTAAGACATGACATGAATTTATAGGTAACAGAATAAACTATTTAGAATAATTTGGTAAGAGGTTTGATAGGTGTGGGTTTTAAGGGTTGGATTAGGTTCGTCTAAAATAGCAAGGAGAATAAGAATCTAGCAAAACACTAAACTTTAAATTTTAGGAATCTTAAAAAGAAATGCATGAGTTAATTGACTATAGAAATACTAAACAGGTAACTAGAGTTTATAATTGGTTATCTACCAAAAACCTTGATAGAATTTCACACTACCTTAACGTACCTGTAAATTCATGATTACGTCTCGGACCGTAATCACCAATTTACCTTACATTAGGGTTTTGTGTCCTTCTATGACTCTAAACACACATGTAAGTAATGCAAAATAACCTTGTGATTAAATCGTATACAATGTATCCAAAAATGAGTCCAACTGTTGAGCAGGAAAAAGACTTCTACCAGTCAGTGAGTAAGAACCTCTACCGATTGTTGAGCAGGTGCGATAGCCTCTACCAGTCGTTGAGCAGGTTGTAGGGCCTCTACCGACTGTTGAGCAGGCATGATGACCTCTACCAATCATTGAGTAGGTTATTTGGTACTCTACTAACTGTTGAGCAAGTACTTCATCCTCTATCAGTTGTTTGATTAAGTGCACCAATTATTACACACATGAATTGCAAATTGATAATATGTACATGTAAGCAATCAAGTATCAAGTATATCATACGAGTTGTAATAGAGTTGCCCTAGACAAGGTTAATGACTCTAGGTGTGTCTATAGCAAATAGTTTATATTCCATGAATTCTAGTTTCAAATGTTCAAATATGGTAGATAGTCGAATCCTCATGTAAAACTAAGGATTATGTTTGATGCAACACACAATCAAGTTTCAATAGTTTGGTTATCATGGGTAACTAGCTCATGTGTGAGAAGGTGAAGGATATGAATTTAGTTCTTGAGAGGATAATGAAAAATCTTGAAGCAGAATCAAGGTTGTGAGAGATAGTGAATGTGAAGGTAGTTTATAAAGAGTTTATTTTATAGTAAGGAGATTATGTAGCAGTGTAAATTTTGGGGTTTGGATCAAAGGTTATAATCAAGTGTATAAGAAAACATGATTGTGGTATATGCCAAATATTGTAAAAATTTGAACAAGTTGAAAATGAGTGAGTGTCGATGGAGAATTTAGAGACTAGATATTATTCCTATGGAAAAAAAAATCTTATTTTCAAAATTGGTTTTATACATAAAGGAAAAGTTGTTAAATAGTACAAGCTAAGTGGGCTTTGATTAAAATATTCCTGTTAGTTGGAGATTTCAAACATGACATTAGGTTTTGAAGATCAAGGTTCTATTAAGTGATTTTTAATAGTTTAAAGCATTATATAGAAAATTGTTTGTTACGTCAATAAATAAACAATTGAATTAAAGTTCGAGGACATCTTTTGACAAAAATATATACTTTGTAAAGTTACTAGGTAATGAAAATACAACAAGATTTAGAAATCTTTAGTTTGTGCTAAGGTATGAGGTTATAGTTTTAAAAAAAATAAGTAACATGTGGAGAAATGAAATAATATGATTCGGGTAGGGTGTTGAATATTTAAAAAGTGGCTAAGATGGTAAGGTGAAGTGTGATTGTGAAATCCATAGATGGTTATGAAATGAGATTGATTTAAGCTGCAAAATTTTGAGATTTTAGAGCTTAGTTTAAGGAAAGTGAGTGTAATCATTTATTCATTAATTAAAACGAATAAACGAAAACGTTGACTTATCAAAACTTCTAGATTCTAATAACATAATGAAGACATGCTTTAGCCTATAAGTGAACACTCAGCCCGAGAATTCCCAGGTAGGCATCCGGGTCCCTCGTCTGATTGGGATTTATGCGCAATGCCAGTCCTAGACAGAAAACTCAGAATACAGGCGTTCACCCTTCCAGATTGCACGTGTTCGTTATTAAAATCTAGAACTTCGACGAGATCTTCAAGGTGGTTCAGGCTAAACCTGAGGATTTGTCCTATTAGTCTAAGAGTATATCTTGTGATGGAGAGCACTCTTCTTGTAGGGACTAAAGTAAGGATAAGAAGTAGGATAGAGAATATAAACAAGTAAGGTTGCAAGTAAAAGGAGCAAGTACTGATTAAAATCCTATGGTTATAGACTAGATTATTATTTTTTTTTAATAACCTAATTCCCTATAACTATGGCTCTGATACCAATCTGTAACACCCCAACCGATGGCGGAAACATCGAGGTGTCACGTAAGAATGAGTATACAGTAGCACATGGTATTCAAGTTTTAATTTGAAATTTATTTAAAGTAAAAATATCCAAAATTGAAAATACATAATAAGTCTTGAATGGAATTCTAATACATCAAATAACCAAATAAAGCATAAACTTCAATTTGTCTTCTCATGCTAACACTCTAGTCTTCACGCATCGTTATTTCCTGTTGAGTTTTAAAAATGGGGGGGGGGGGGGTCAACTAGAAGTTGGTGAGAATACATAAGCCATGTCAAGCAATTAAGTTTAAGAATAAAAGTTTAGCAATTCATATGTCTATCGTAAGTTTTAAATCTACATGAATAAACATGAAGTGTTGTATGCACATAATCAAACCTCCGACTAGTTTAGGTCCATCCCGTCATCCACGGTTCACCTTAATATCATGTTGGAATGATAACAATCACCCGCGCTCCCCATAAAAGATGGTCAACGAATCTAGGTGGGATTGTCAATCCAATAGATCTATTATTGAGTATCGCCGGCTTGGCCATAGCTAATGATTATGTATATTGAAGCATAAGTCTAACTGTTGTTGTTGTCTAAAGCATGAGGCATTAAAGTTTACAACTAGACATGTATGTAGAATTGCTTAAGTATAATGTTGCAAGTATAAAGAATTGCACAAACATGGTTATGTAAACTCACATTGGCTAAGGTGAATTATCCTCTAAGTGTTGTGAATGTATGCGAGGCGAATCCTAAAGACTCAACAACGTAGCTAGTCCAAATTGAAGAAATAAAAAAAAACGAAAAAGAAAGAATATCAAGCTTCCAATTCGCCAATTACAAGAGCTTATAATCAAAGCTTCAATTGTAAAAGTAATAGACTATAGAAGAAAGGTATGAGGGAAAGTTTAATCGGATTGAAACAATCGATTTAGAGGTGGTAAGTGTAATGGTTCATAGGTGGGTTTTTATACTAGTTTTGGATTCAATTAGCCATTAAAATTGGTCAACACCATAAAGTAAGGTTTTATGATGAATTGACTATTTGACTAAGACTTTGACTGTTTGACTAAGACTTTGACTAAGGCTTTGACCAGGAATTTGACTGTTTGACTAAGACTTTGACTCCAAGAATTATGTTGTCAAGACTTTGACTCTTGACTCAAGGCTTTATTTTGAAATGAATTTATATCTTCCTTGTTTGAGATTATAAATGTAATTGGAAAAATGATTAGCTTTAAATAAGAAATAAAAAAATAATCATTAGTTTGAATTAGAAAATAAAAAAAACAAAGTCTTATAAAATCGTCATTTTATAAATAGAATTAGGATAAGACATATGTCATGATTGATGATTTTTTTTTTAAGTACAATGATAAAAAGAACTTAGAAAAATAGAGTGCACGGATAAAGATAAGAAAACTTTGAAATAAATTAGACTTTATATCATGGATCAGGAAATACTTTAATGCAACATAAATGGGAAAATTCGTGAGGTTACAGTTTAAGTCTACATGAATAAACATGAAGTGTTGAATGTACATAATCAAACCTCCGACTAGTTTAGGTCCATCCCGTCATACACGGTTCACCTTAATATCATGTTGGAATGATAACAATCACCCGCGCTCCCCATAAAAGATGGTCAACGAATCTATGTGGGATTGTCAATCCAATAGATCTATTATTGAGTATCGCCGGCTTGGCCATAGCTAATGATTATGTATGTTGAAACGTAAGTCTAACTGTTGTTGTTGTCTAAATCATGAGGCATTAAAGTTTACAACTAGACATGTATGTAGAATTGCTTATGTATAATGTTGCAAGTATAAAGAATTGCATAAACATGGTTACGTAAACTCACCTTAGCAAAGTATTAAGTCTCGAGAAAAAGTATAAGTGTAGCCCCAAAGTTGCCAAGTATTATCCTATGTATAAGGTAACAAATAAGTCTAAGTCTTTCTAGTTTACAAGTATTTTCTAGGGTTTTGAATTGGGGATAAGTATTTGTTTGATTAATAATCAAATTGTTTATTAAATATAAGAAATTCAATAAATAAATAAACAAAAGCCTTTGTGTAAACTTTAGATTAAAAATGGTCACATTATAAGGTTTTAAGTATGAAAATAATTTTTATAAAATTATTTTCTTAAAAATAGAATATTTAATCTATTTATTTTAAATTGTCAAAATATAACTTTAATATTTAAAAATATTAAAATTAAAGAATTTTTAAATCAAAAATTGTATTTCTGTTCTAAATGGATAGAAATAATTTATATAAAATTTTGGTGCAAAAATATTGAAAAATGAATTTATTATGATTTATTTATGATTAAAACTAACAAAAATTGATTAAAAATATTAAATAAATGATTTTTCAGAAATACAAATCATTTAAGAAATGTTTGATGTTATATAAACTCAAAATAATTTTTGTGGGAATTTATATAATCGTTTTGATATTTTTATAGAATTTTATAATTAAAATAGAATAAACTTGAAATATTTATTATATATATTAAATAAATAATTTTTGGAAAACTAAAAATTGTATATTAAACATTTCTACTAGAATAACATAAAATAATTTTTGTAGAATTTATAAAGGAGTTTTAGTATTTAAAACTAATTTTAAAAATATAGTGAATATATATAAAGCTTAAAAGGTAAAAAAAATGTTTTGTTGAAGCTGAGAATCGAACCCGGGTCTGACCCGGTTGGAAGGTTTTAAATCACAAGTTTAGACCAGTTGGTCTGAACCCTGAGAACGATTAATCTCTGTTAGAAATAATTATATAATTATGTTGAAACTTGATTTATAAACCTTTTAAAAGAAAAGAATAAAAACTGTTTAATGTGGGACTCGAACCCGCGTGCCCCGGTTAACAAACAGCAGACACAACCACTTGATTTAGATCAGTGGTTGTGTTTGGTTTGTTTCTGTTTTAATTTTATAATAATATCTGCAACAAGTATCTTCCCCAATTCAAAATGTTCGAACCCTAGCTTAAGCAATAATCAAATCTAACAAACAATAACCCGATTAATCATAGGGTTATTGTTTGTAGATGGCCGATGAACAAAACCTACAAAAGAATTGAAACTCACAATGCTTTAATCGTGTTATTTGAATGGTCAAACAGAAAAGTCAACGCGAACGAATTGAAGCTTTGAAAGATGATTTTTATCAGAAATTGAGGGTGAAGAAAGATGTATCGGCGAGTAGAGCTTGCTGTGAAGTGTTCAATTTATAGTGTGGGGTGCTAGTGTTACGAATTGGTATGTTTGACTCGACTAAAATCTATGACGCGTTAATTGACACAATTTGGGAATGTTTTGATGATGATTGGTCGTGTAGTGGACGCGTATCAGTCAATGATTGACATAATTTACCATATTAGAGGTAAATTACGCGGTATGATTTGAATGCTTGAATGGATCTCGCTGCAGTTGACTTTTCACAAGTCAACTGCACCATTAAACTTAGTATATAAATAATATGACGCAGGTTTAGACCAAAAGAAGTTGTAGACCAGCTGGTTTGTGGTTGTGAGTGATGTTGAACCGGCCATGGGCTCGGGTTCGAATCCCGGCCCAGGCAAATCTTTTTTTTTTTTATCATTTACACAATAATATAAGATATATTATGTATATAGTATGGTTCAAGGGGTCCAAATGCGTCATGAAATATTTTTTAAAAGGACGTTAAATGATGAAATTCGACGTTTTATTAATGATAATCGTAACGTACAAGGAATTCAATGCGAAATGTTACAAGCGCATCCTCCGATACTTACAGGGGACTCTCGACTACGGTCTACGCATGATTCGTTTTGTTGCGCATACGTTGGTCGCGTACTCTGACGCCGATTGGGGTGGCTGTCTTGACTCCCGGCGTTCCACTAGTGGTTATTGTGTTTTTCTAGGGGATAACTTAATCTCTTGGTCTTTTAAGCGCCAACTGACTGTCTCAAGATCCAGTGTGGAAGCAGAATATCGAGGCGTTTCGAATGCCGTGGCAGAGGCGACTTGGATCTGAAATCTTCTTCTCGAACTTCGGGTTCCTTTGCGCCATGCGTCTATAGTTTATTGTGACAACGTGTCTGCTGTCTACTTATCTGACAACCCGGTTCAACATCAGCGCACAAAACATATAGAAATTGATATCCATTTTGTTCGAGAGAAGGTTCGTGTTGGAGACATTCGTGTTTTACATGTTCCGTCTGCCTTCTAGTATGCTGACATCTTCACTAAAGGCCTTTCACGACAGCTTTTCCAGTCTTTTCGGTCCAGTTTGACTGTCTGTCCTACGACCGATCAAACTGCGGGAGGATCTTAGAGATATTAGCCGTATATTATTATTATTATTATTATTATTATTATTATTATTATTATTATTATTATTAATTATAATAGTCTAGAATATTTATATCTATGCTTAGATATTCTTTGTATATTAGGATTGGTTATTCTTTCCTAATTAGGATTCATGGTTTATCCCTATATATAGGGTCCTCATTGTATTATTCTACTCATTCAAGAATATTAATCCATTAACACTTTTGGAATTATGGTTCAAGCTCCCCTCCTTCTCATTGATTATCTCCCATAAATATACAAATAATTCCCTCATTTATGAGAATAGATAATTACAATGAATTCAAAATATTAATCCTAAAATACTGATGATATATCTTCTAAATATACAATCTATTATAGCTTGCGGCTGTAGCTTTCATATGCTTAAAAGTAAGGTGTATTATAGTTTTGCGACGAACCCCTCAAGTTGACCCTTAAGTCACTCAATCTATACATGTAAAAAGAGTTAGCAACAACAAAATGAAAAACAATAAAACCTTAGATTAAAGGGTTGTTTGTTTCAGCTATTAATGAGACAAATCTTAAAATCGGTCAGATATAGTTCATTCATACTGTTTGTTTCGCAAAAAGATGTCTGAATCAGTCAGATATTTTTCTCTAAATGGGTAAGCATTATACGATAACATACGTGATGTCGAAGGATAACAGATGTTTACTCATTAAAAAATGGGTCAGATATTTGTTAACAAAACATCTGATTCTAACCGATTGACAAAACAAAAAAAATATGAGTCGGTGTCGAAGGATAACATACGTGACGAACCGATACATGTAAAAAGAATCTAAAACACCCCCTTGATTCTCTCTCCCCTTGTCCTTCACATTCTTTATATTCCTCGTTCTTTTCTTACAATTTTCTCCCATTAATATTAATAATATTATCACTCTCCTCCTTTTCTCTTTATCTCCCACCTTTGATCAACAACTTAACTGTAAATTTGTGGGATTTTCATGGGTAGTTTTAAACTTAGTTTTATTCCCAAATCAGTTAACCAATTTCTTGGAGAATTATCAAGAATTGGTACCGTAACAGAAAAGATATTGCAAGTTAATGATTTTGTTAATCGGTTAGAGTCAGAAACGCGTAAAATCGAAGAGTTTGGACGAGAACTTCCTCTATGCATGCTCCTTGTTAAAGATGGTTTGTTTAGTTTCCTAATAATAATATGATCAAAATAGTGTACTTATTTTTTTTAATTCTAATTTGTTGTGTAATGTTTTTTTAGCAATTGTTGCATTGAAAGAAGAAGCAATGGCGTTGAAGAAATCATCAAATGTGCGACCTGTGCTTGAAGAATTTATGCCACTCAAGAACTTTAATGATGATGATGATGATGATGCCAATGATGAAAGAGATAATAATCAAATAGATGATGGTGATAAGAAGAGTTGGTTAAACTCTACACATCTATGGAACACTAATGAGAATTTTGATACAAAAGCTAAGTCAGTACTCCAAATGGTTAATAAGGTAAAACAATGTTTAGAGTTATTTAAAGGTTATAAAACATATGGATTAATATGTTTTATTTGGTTGCAGAAAAATGAGGAAGAAGATGTAAGGAGAGAGATTATTAATGAAAACAATAGATTGATTTCATGTTTAATACCAAATGTTCAACCAAACATGCAAATTGGGAGCAACGTGTTTGCACCACATCAGCAACATACGTTTAGGAAACAAAGGAGACGTTGGTCCAATGAGTTGCATAGACGATTTGTCAATGCCTTGCAACAACTAGGTGGTTCACAAGGTTAGACAATAATACAACAAGATCTATGCAAAATATATTTATGCAATATTGCTAGATCATTGATCATGATTCTAAATCAAGATTGTTGCAAAAACTTTTGTAGTAGCCACTCCTAAGCAGATTCGAGAGCTTATGAAAGTAGACGGTTTAACGAATGATGAAGTGAAGAGCCATTTGCAAGTTAGTTAATGTTCTTAACTTCCTTACTTTTTGCCCATATCATCAATTTTTTATAAATACTAAAGATATTCCTTTTATTTGTCTTATAATTGTAGAAATACAGGCTTCATACACGAAGAATACCATCTTCAAAAACGAATCAGTCTTGTGTTGATGTGGAAGGAGGCTCATGGATGTCTAAATGTAGCAATTCTAAATCAGGTTCGCCTAACGGCCCCCTTCTAAATGGTGGGAACAACATTGATGATGAAGACGAGAAATCGGAAAATTATTGTTGGGGTGGTAATCTTTAACCAATTTTTTAGTTAAATTTTGTAGGAGTAGTTTGATTTGAACTTATCTTGCTTTCAGTTGCTGTCATGTTTTTGGATTTTTTGTCTAATATGTGAAGTACATATGTATGAGATAAGAGAACATCATTATTCAATAGTGGACCATATGTTTGTTTGTTTATTAATTTATTTATTTGATTCATACTATACCTTTGGGAAATCTTGAATAATTCTTGTGTTTGAATGGACTTGGCTCTACTCATTTGTTAAAGGGAAAACTAGATTCTTGTTAGTAGGTAGTAGGTGTGGATACTTTGACAAGTCAAACATGTGATGTTTAAATTAAAACTCAAGGGGGTAATTTAATGTGTTAGGCTTAAAAGGTTGACTAGTGATTCTGTTTACATTTTAACCATATATTCTCTTTTGGAAAAAAGTTTTTGTTCCATGTGAATTTACCTCCTTACCATGATTAACATTATATATTAAATGTTGATAGCATCCCTTTTCTCTTTATAAAAGATTTTGTTACATGTTATAAACTTTCTGTGGCGGGTTAGGGTTAAAAAGGTATAACATTAAAACTTTACTTCTTATATTTTTTATATTTTGAGGGGAAAAATCCTGTAAAAAGTGTTTTTTTGGTAAGACTGTGAAAATCAAAAGCGGGTATTTTTATTTTATTTTTTTTCTCATATTGTTAAACATGTATTATAGTATTGAAATCTAAAAAAAATAATAATAAATAAATTTTGGTATAGAGTAATTACGTAATTACTGTTGTAGAGTAATTACATAATTACTCTAGTGTAAACTAATGTATTTACTTTAATGACGTCATCATCATCATCATCATACTCAGTTAATCCCACCAATAGCAAAGCTAAGGTAGGGTCTGAGGAGGGTAAGATGTAGACAACCTTACCTCTACCACGTTGGAATAGAGAGGCTGCTTCTAGTGAGACCCTCGGCTCGATAGTGGTTTTGTATCAAGCCTTGGACATAAGACACATAACACTTAGCAATCGGGACAAGCCTGATTGGTGCATGTAACCCCTTGTCTTTTGGCTATCAACGCCACCACATGATGCATGATTAACCATTCGTCGTTTTAACGTTATTTTCACGAAATTAGTAAAATAACGTTAAAATTAGTGCAACTTTACTTTTGCCCCCGAGGGCCACACATATATACATTACATGCACACAGCCGTAAGCGGGGCTAATTTACTTTAATGACGTAATTACACTAATTTTTTTTTTTTTTTGTATTATTCATCTAGAAAGTATGTTTAAACACATGGGAAAAAAATTCTAAAAAAATAAATAAATCCCCCCCCCCCCCCCCCCTTCATTCTCACAATTCTCACCAAAAAAACACTTTGTATTTGATTTTTACTCTATATTTCGATATACTTGTTGGATTAAATACCGTCTCTAAAAAAGTCGTTTTAGCCAATTATGGGTCGTTCATTCTATGCGGCTTTCTTTGGGTTGATGAAAGTTTTCAAGATCGCGTTATGATCTAAAACCCTGCTTGTCCCTGGTGTACCAATTGTTTTAATACTTGCATTACAAGAATACATATACCTATAGAGATATATTGACTTTAACCCTTGGAATAAATTATTTAATTTTATTCAACAATAAGTATTAAAAACTATAAAATCTTTAAATTGTTTCGAATTTTGAGAAACTTGGTGCAAAAGCAAGTCACAAGAAGGTTCATGGATATAGGAACAAGATGTTGATGAGAGGCGGAATACAAAAAAGATGACAATGACATATTGTAATTCACGATTAATAAAGATGATACCTTTATGTTCCCTTCAAGAGTAATATTTGAGTCTATCCTTAAATGAGAATCTGAATATTAAAACCCCAAATATTCAATTAAATACAATTTCAAGAGAGATTTTGAGCCTGTACGTCTTGTTTAACTTTTAATTTTGTTGCAAGATTTTGAGCTTGATTTGGTGGACTTAGGTACTCACGATATATTCAAACTATCATCATAGATAAGACAATTTTATTATTATTATTATTATTATTATTATTATTATTATTATTGTTATTATTGTTATTATTGTTATTACAATGTTAATAAAAAGCGGAGTCCATCATCAATTAAAAAAAACAAAAAACAAACAAACTTTAAATAAGGTGTTAAAATTGAATAGTCAAGAAACCGTTTTAATTTGATTTTGTGTTAGTTTTCTATTTTCTTTGATCATTTGTACCAAACCACTCACATTCCACCGAAGGGATAAAAGTCTATGACACAATATTCTAGGCGTATTTGTATGAAAAAAATGGTCCCTTTCAGAAACAAAATAAGTGGGAGAAGAATCTTTTTGAATAAAAATCGGTAATTAGGATTCATACACCCTCTATTTAGGATTCATACACCCTGGCTCACATCACATACTAATAGGAGGCTGCCACATACCCCAGAATGTGATGTCACACCCCTAGAATGTGATGTCACAGGGTGTATGAATCCCATAACCCTAAAAATCTCATGAAATCAAGCTTATAGCTAAGTGGTTGGGATATGAAGGAAAACTTCTGGTCGTTTAGTCAGGAGTTCGATTTCTGATTCAACCGGTTTTACTGGCTCTTTGCCGCTGTGCTCTCAGGCGGGTGAAGGGTCGGGTTTTCTCCGGAATAGGTGGTTTGGTGTGTGTTAGCTACCCGACGCATTATAGGGCGGGCACCTAATGACGTGTCTTCACCTAGAAGCGTATGGACGCTTTCACAATTGTTGGGTGCCCAATTGGCCGTTTAAAAAAAAATGGGGATTATTCTAACATAACATATTGTAATTGATTAAAAATAACTTTTATAAAGTGCTTCATTATGTTATTTTAACGTTATTACTTTTATTTCAGTAACACCCAAAAACTATAATAAAGCCTTCTCAATCATTACTTAATCATTTATTAATTTAATTTATTTTAAGTTTAAATAACGTTATTATACTAATTTTGTGAAAATAACGTTAAAAACGACGGACGGTTAATCATGCATCATGTGGTGGCGTGGATAGCCAAAAGACAAGGGGTACATGCACCGATCGGGTTTGTTCCGATTGCTAAGTGTTATGTGCCTTATGTCCAAGGCTTGATACCAAACCACATCGAGCCGGGGGTCTCACTGGAAGCAGCCTCTCTATTCTTAGGGATAGAGGTAAGGCTGTCTACATCTTACCCTCCTCAGACCATACCTTAGCTTTTATGATGATGATGATGATGATTTTAAGTTTAAATTTTATTATTTTAAAAAATGTAGTTTAGTTTTTTTTTTAATTTATAAACATTATTAATAAAAAATAGTTAAACCATATTTTAACCCATTTATTAATTTTCAACACATTTAAAAACCCTTAATCACTTCATTCTTCCTAAAACTCAAATAAAAAAAATGCAGCAACACAACAATGAACACTGCATCCCCTCCAGCAACAACATCACCGTTCACCCCTATCAACCTTCATGGGATTGGGCACTAAACCAACAAGCGGTTAGACCCAAACCCGGTTTAAGGACTACGCGGAAGGAAGCTCCGCGCAAACAAGACCACGTGCACGTCACACATGGCCAACAATCAACCATCAATCACGGAGGATAACTAGCGCGCGTGGCGGTAAAAGCGGTAGTCGTTCCATCCTTTCCTTATATGTAGCCATTCATAACTACTTTACTAATATAGCTAAGGGTAGTGGAGACAACCCTAATTGGTGTTGGCCCAGAAATAGTTTTGCAGCAGATTATGATCGAACAAATAACAAAATAATGATGAAAGATCAATCGAAAATTGATGTATATTATTGATAATAGAATGGATAGAAACTGTTTACAATTTACTGGATTGTTTGGATAATACAATCTTGGAAACCTTTACAATACAACATTCTATCCTATATATAGTTCCTAAATGATGGCAGTTAATTCCCGGCAATAGGTGTGTCTTTTGATAAACCGTCGCGTCTGTTTGTGTATGATCACATTCATTCATTCAAGAGTTGCGTCTTATGATTCTTCCACGTGTGCAATGCCTTGATTAACCGTCATACCCAAACTTAATTCTAATATTTACATTAATACATTAACTAACTATACATATATATCTTAATAATCTAACTTATATTCCAATACCCTCCCTTAAGTTAGATTGGGGGTACTTGTAGCTTGTCTCTAGATGAAGATATTTGTTGCGTGTTTCTCGTCAATCTTTAGTCATATGATGCTATCTCTGTGTCATCCATGGGAGTTGTTTATTCTGTACCATCCATGGGACCTGTACCATCCATAGGAGTTTTTCTTCTGTGACATCTATGGGGTCTGTTAGCTTAATTATCATGTAATTCCATCTTCCTTTTATTTTTCATGAAGGGATTGAGTCTCTCTTTTCCTTTCTTCTTTAATTCTCTTTCTGCATACTTTACTTGTGTGTCCATATTTCTGGCAATGGTAACATTGAATATGTATGTATGATTTTTCTTTTCTTTCTCTATCTTTTTCATCTAAGCCATTGCTTTTGTCATATGCATCTTCTTTGCTTGTTGATTGAAAAAGGGCTTGTTCATTTGTAGAAGTATCATTATGTTTCATACGTAGTTCATGAGCTTTAAGAGAGCCTAATAGGTTTTCCAATGGTAAAACAGAGATATCCTTTGTTTCTTCTATAGCCGCAACAATATTCTCGAATTCTCTTGTTAGACTACGTAAAATTTTCTCAACAACCCTTTTGTCCTCAATGTTTTCCCCATTTAAACGGATTTGGTTCCATAATATGATCACACGATTGTAGAATTCTTCAACGGTTTCATTTTCTTTCAAAGGTGATCGAATTCACTATGTAAGAATTGTAGTTTAACCCGTTTTACCTTTTCTTTTCCTCGATAAGACTTATAGAGCAAATCCCATGCATTCTTTGATGATCTTGCAATTAAGATTCTTTCAAATATTACTTCTTCTACGGTTTGATATATGTAGAGTAGTGCCTTGCTGTCTTTTCTTTCTTTTTCTTTTAATTCTTTTCTTTGTTGATCTGTTAGTGAGGCACTTTCAATGGGTTCTTGAATTCCATCTTCTATAATGTTTCATAAATCTTCAGATTCAAATAAGGCCTTCATTAGAATACTCCAATTGTGATAATTATTTCCATTTAATTTTGGAATTTGAATCTGTAGAATGCTATTGCTATTTGACATCATCATGATCTTGTGTCGTCTTCAATAGTGATCCATCTCTTAGCAGCTCAAAGCCGTCAGAAAAGCTATGCTAACAAGCGGTGAAAGTCCCTTGAATTCAATGTTGGTGATCAAGTACTCCTCAAGGTGTCTCCTTGGAAGGGAGTAGTAAGGTTTGGAAAGAAAGGGAAGTTATCTCCACGGTATGTTGGACCATTCAAAATCATTGGACGAATTGGGAAAGTGGCTTACAAGCTCGAGTTACCCCAAGAACTCAACAATGTCCATCCCACCTTTCATGTTTCAAATTTGAAGAAGTGCTTAGCCGAAGGGAACATACACATTCCTCTTGATGATGTACGAATTGACGAGACTATGCATTTCGTCGAAAAACCAGTGGAAATAGCGGATCGTGAAGTCAAACAACTCAAACGAAAACGTATTCCGCTAGTTAAAGTTCGTTGGGAATCGAAGAATGGACCTGAATTCACTTGGGAACATGAAGAACAAATGAAGAAAAAGTACCCACATCTTTTCAGTCAAGCCACTTGAATAAATTTCGAGACGAAATTTCCTAAAGTAGGGGAGACTGTAACACTTGTACTTTTCGTATTTTCTGTTCTAGTCCCTGTATTCTTTTATCTTTCCATTTTGTACCCTTGTGATCCCCAGCTTATGATCAATGAAAAAGTATTTGTTTCAAACTGCATTTAATCTTAATCTATTTCATTTATTCTATAAATTCTATATGACGCAAACTTTATGTAACATCGCGTGATTTTTAGTTTTGCATATATTCTTAAATCTATACTTAAACAAATTCCAAGTTCGCCTTTATTCGTTTTCTTTTATGTCACTCCTACCAATTCGTGACGAGTCGATATAATTTATCCTAATCAATCTAGAAACTCATTTAGTTAAGATCTTAATATATATTTATTTGTTTAAATAAAACATATATATATATATATATTAATACTCTTAGATAAAAAAAGAAAATAAAAGGAAACGTATGTTTCCTTGTTTCCCTTGACTTTTTGACAAACAACACCACACAACATTAAATTAATGTTACTGCTCGTTTTTTTTTAAGATTCGATGGTAACAGTAGGCAGCAAGTAATAATCATCAAGTTTAACCCCCAATTAATCTCTCCCCAACCACCCTAATAACTATTTAATACCCTACCTGCTTAACCCACTTATAAATACCACTCATCTCCACCCCTTAATCCTTTGTTCATCTCTAAAACTCTCTAATCTTCAAGTTTTCAAGCCAAACTTCCTATTTTGCATCAGTAAGTTTCTTGGCTTAAAACTTCAACTTTCATTCTATTTTTCTTCTTCTTTTTCATCTAAAACTCCTTGGAGAAACCTCTAGGATCTTCCCCATATTTATCCACGGAAGTGTGATAAGGGTAGAGCACCTAAAAGAGTTCCCAAAGGTGGTTGTTTTCTGAATTATTTTTATGTCCTAAGATAGTTTGTTGTTAAGGAACCAACCAAGTCTACTAATAATCTAATGTTAGAAAGATTTGTGCTATGGTATTGGGTGACAAAGGAGAGTCAAGACTCATCCAAATCAGTCCCCAAACTTTACTTAAACATCTTAGCTATACTATATAATAATATAAGCATATACTTTCAAGTTTGTATCTTACTAGCTTATTATTAATCTTTGGAAGGTTTGTGGTTACACCCTACCTTACCAACTCTCTTGACCCTTCTTGTGCTACGGATTTATCCACACTAGAAAGGGGAAATCCCGTGTCCAAAACCCACGCTTACTTCATAAGCGAAGCGGTTATGACATGAACTTATCAATTGGATTCACATTCCTAACCTTAAACAATCCGAACCATCTATGATGATTTTGTGCTTGGTCTAACTTATTCTCATGACCATCCGGATTTCCTTAAAGGCGATTTGTGTTTTGGTTTGCCTAAAACGCTTGCATGACTCTTGTGAATCTATATTCTAAACTCGAACCTAAGACCCTTTATTCTCTAATTCTAGTTAACCAAGGTTAAGGAACTAACCTCCCAAGACTCGTCTGTGGAGCCTTACTAAACGCACCCAAAGGTGAATTCATACTTGTCCCCTTTTTACTCTTTATCACTTTTGGGGTGTAAACATGTATCATATGCAAAACACACTAATGCTTTCATAAACACACATGCTCAATCTATTAAACATACTTATATGCTACTTGCCATGCGTATGATTCTTAGATACTTAGACATAAATCATTAACTATTGTTAGCCCACTTAACATGTATAGCGCTATAGGACTAGCACACCGCCCCCTTTATGGGTCATTGTTAAGATTTAAGTGGCCTAGCATGAATATGTTAGGTATACGCTGTGGTACTCACGGGCTTGAGTTATGTCTTTTGTATGATAGGTATATGCAATGCTATAGTATGAGATTTGAGTAAACCATTCTAAAATACTATGTATGTAAACTAAAACTAGTATGCTCACCAATGCTTTATGTGTTGACGGATATTTTATACATGTTGCAGGAAACGTTTGATGCAGGATATACAAGAAAAACTACTTAGGATTTGGCTAGAAACTCACACTAGCCACTACTAGAAAAATACCCCTACCTTGACGCGCATTGCGCGTCATAAAAGGGTGCTTATGACACACAGCAAAGTGTCAAGGAAGAACATGTCATTAAATTTTTATGACATGCAAGCGCGTGTCATCTTTTAATGACACGCGTTAATGACATTCTTTTATGACATGCTTTTTTGACACGCATTTATGACACGCTTTCATGACACTCTTTAATAACATACATTCTTGACACACCTTTATGACACTCATTTTGCGTGTCATGTTTTTTTTTTTACCTAAAAAAAAAATTCTGCAATATGACTAATATCCCTGGATTTATTTTTAAATTTATAATTACAAAATCAATAAATTTGATAATAAAGCTGCATATATTATATATACCACCAAATCTATTACAATCATTTGTCGAATCCTACCACAAGTATCAAGGGTTACAAAAACATTGTGTCAATACATTACATTAGTCGATCTAAACCTAAACATACGGATCACTTGAAAATGAAGGTCGAGGCATAACTTGACCATTCTTCACAAATAAAATCAATAAAGGAAGACTTGTTCAGCTCGCGCAGGATTAGGGTAGGGCTGCTGCCGTGTTAGGGTTAGAAGAGAAAAATAAAGGAAGACTTGTTCAACTCGCGCTTCAACTCTTTGACTGAGAAACGACCAGGCCTAGAGAACTCACAGACCAGCCAGACAATCCGCTGCAGCGAGAACCAGCAGCTCTGCAGCTGCAGCGCTTTCCAAAAGCCTTTCCATTATTTATCAACAATAACATATCAGTATGATGTTGCATACAACAGAAGACTTATTTGATCTATGACACGCCATACATAAGTGAAAGTGTCAATATTGCGACCTCTGGAACATGTTGCTTGGTATTGTATATGACTCACAAGAATGAGGATTTACGTCTAACCTGGCCTCCATAAGATGCATTAGTAAGATCAGTACTATCTTTCATCACAATCAGTTTCTCACCAAAACCAAAATAAATCATCAACATCATTACACGGTTTTAGAAAAAAAAAAGTTACTAATAATGCGATCATTTAGCGATTTTGAATGAGACATACCATGTAAATTTTCCTCTAGGTTTCCTCTAGGCAGAAGATCATAAACCGAGATCAAGTTATCTTCCTCCACGCATACACCTAACAAGGGTGTGATGTTGTTGTGATCTAGCGACGTCGTAATGTCAATTTCGAGGATATAATCTTTCCATGCTTCTCTTGATGACTTCCTGATCTTGACAGTAGCTGATTTTCCATCAGGAAAAGTCCCTTTGTATACATGATGATAACCTCCTTTCCCTATTAGATTCTCTGCCAAAAACAAAAAAAGTTTTATGACATAAAATCAACATATATACTCATCAAGCAAGAAAATAATGCACAAGTTTGGAACATATCAATCATTCTCAAATCACTTTGTTAAGTCTTTTAAAATATGCGAGCTAAAGCTCAACATTTCAGGTCGTTAAGATAAACGAGTTGAGCTTACTCGTTTATCTTTGATGGTATGTTTTCCCTCATTTACGACCCTAATTGGGTTTCTTGAAGCATGCACTCAGAATTAAGACTTACAAGAAAAATGCTCTACTTTAGAAAATGCATAATCATTCCCAGATCAGTCTAGTTTTGTTTTGGGTTTCTTTACAAAATGCAACAAGTATCAAGAAACTCAACACAACACTACAAGATGTATAACCGAAAAACGAATTAAGAACATGTATTTACCTGATGCAAAGTCAGAAGTTGAGGCTTTGAGTAGATCAAACTCCATCCATTGGCAACGTGACGAGTTAGTTTTACGTATAAGATTCAACATCTCTGGCAACTCATGGCTCTTAGGCGTGTTACTCTCATTGCTTGTGTCTGTAAACATGCTGCATTCAGATCTTGATCATCTATATAATAAGTATTATTAGAGCCAAACCCATAAGTCACAATAACAGTTTTGCTGTAACTTCCTTTTGTTAGAAACAGAGAATGTTGTTGGTCCAGTGTATATGCAAATAAGTAATGACTTAGGCAAGAAGTTCATTACAAGCAAACTGTATTGTGTGAATATTATTAAAACTACAGTGGAACAAGAAAACAAAGTGCAGGTATTAATACTATTCTATTGTCTACTAACTTATATATAATTTCTTCATTGAAATATACAACTGTGATAAATATGTTCAACACCATTTGTACTAAATTGAAAAATATATATGCATACAAAGATGGTAAGCAGATATGCATTAACCAACAAATGGATATAAATCTGTTTCATTAACCAAAATATCCAAATTCAGCCAACATATTAAAATACATTTAAATGTGTTTCATTTTTTTTTTGAACGGCCAACGAATCAATTCCGAGCACTCTCGGGCACCCTTTTGACGAATCAGGTACTCGAGAGTACCCGGACCACCAATTGCCACCAATTCCCGGGAAAACCTGACCACTCACCTGCCCGAATGCGCGACGGTGAAATAGTCAGTAAAACCGGTCGGGATCAGGACTCGAACCCAAGCCAATGGCCGGGTCATCCCTCATTTCCCCTCTACCAATGTCACCAAAATTTACAACCAAATTCAACAATTTAATTAAAACAATTTAATTAAAATCCTAAACATGATTAAAGAAGACAAACAAAGAAACCCACTGGTGCATTTCATCAAACACCTAATAGACATAAACAAAAGCCAATCAAACGAGAATAAAGATAACAAACACCTAAAAACTAAGAAATAAATAATCAATTTAACAACAATGGATGCAAAATTAACAACAATGGATGCGAAGTCAAAGCAAGTTAAATGGACTAGAGACAATACCTGCTTAGGGCTAAATTGGTAACTGAAGTGAGGAGTATAGAAAAAAAGGATCTGATGGATGGCGAGGAATATGTGGGATAATGATGTTTGATTAGCAAGGTTTTTTGAAAGGATCGATTTGGGAGTTCTGAGATAATGAGGTTTGATTATTAGGGTTTTTTTGAAGGAAATAATAATAGACTCTTTTGGTTTAAGGGAAATAATAATGGATGAAGGAAGCAAGAGAGAGAGGGACAATTAAATGTGTGGGAGGGAAATGAAATGTTTGAAATCTTGACACTAAACATGACACGCATTTGTTATACTGTCATGTTTTTTGAACTCTTGATATTAGATTGTTGACACACAAAAAAGTGTGTCATTGTTTAACCATTTTCTTGAAAAAACGACACTTTTTTAATGACACGCGCATTTGAGTGTCATGAATAGGCGCGTGTCATTAAATGTGTGTCAAGATAGGTCATTTTTTCTAGTATAGTTTAAATTCTATATTTTGATGTTGTACTTCTCCTTTATGAAACAATTTGTATTTCGGTTATCTTTTAGACAATGTTTATGCTATGAATGAAATTTTATCTTTAAATTATATTGTCACGAATTCTAGTGTCATGAAGTCTTTGAATAATCTATCCCAAGTCTCGCCCCGATGTATTCCGCCATCGGTTGGGGTGTGACATCAGGGGGAGGGACACGGTTCTCGGACCGTGTGTTGGGCGACTTCAACCAACAGGTCGGCATAAATGACCACACAATCGAGAGCCTTCAGCGGAAATGGACAGATCTCAACATCAAATGTGATCGGTGGACCACCTGATACGAGCGCACCATGACCCGGCACCCGAGCATTTTGCCGAAGTTGGCTATGAAGTTCACCCAGGTGATTTATGCAGCTCGTTGCCACGACACGTTTGACCATGTCCAGGCATGGCAACTCATGCGTCGACTTTAAGCTTTTTTTATGTTTTAATGTATTTTAATTATGTTTAATATTAATGAAATTATTTTTTATGTTTTTGTTTATGTTTTTTATTTAATTATGTTTAAATTTATTTTTATACTTGAATTAAATTTAATCAGGACCATAAATATACCGTAAAAAATACACAGTTTACATAAAAAACAATAACAAAAATGGGGTTTAACTAATAAAAGAAACGGTTTAAATAAAAAAAATAGGATTATATTAACTCAAAACTAAAAAAGCACGGTTACCAGCCTGTTAAATAGAACCAAAAATTGGTTCACAGGACTACTATCGGCATGGGTGGTGGTGGTGTTACCGTGCTGATAGTGGGATACTCGTGACCAATTCTGATGACATTCTGTCCCCCTAATAGAAAATGGTTGAGTGAATTTTAAAACGGTCACTAATGCGATCAACGTCCTTTTAAGCTTACGAGGTCTTCACATTTAATTGTGTTTCGGTGGGAGTAATGTCGATGATGTCAAGGGAATCCTACACCACGTAACAAACAAAAAGTGTTTTGAGCTCCAAATAGACCAAAAACAAATAATATTAATATTAAAGTGTGATAACCATTTTCTCCCTCTCATACTTTGATATGTTAGTTAATAGTTCGTTACAAGTTTAAGTGTCTGTTTGTAAAGAAATAAAAGTCAAGGGACTAATTGTGTCAAGTCTGTAAAATGTTTGAAAAGTTGTTATAATACAGTTGCAAGCTCCCACATTGGGCAGCTTATTGTTTGGGTTAATTCTCTCTCTTTCTAGATTCTCTCTCTAAACATTAAGCCCTATCATTGGTATCAGAGCCACCGACCCTCGTCGGAGCTCTTGTAACCGTCACTCAACCACCACTCGCCACCATCAACCACCACAATAGTTGTCTTCTCTAGCCATTACAGTTCTGTCATACAATTCTTTTCTGCTCTTCATTTCATTTCTATTAATCTTTTCGCTTCATTACCGGATTAATCAATCTTGATTAATCTACTCTTGGATTTGATCAATTCGTTATTCGGTCCATCTGATTGTATATTCTTGATTCAATTTGTGATTCTTTTCGATTCTGTTCAATTTGTTTGATTCAACATGACAACTAGTACTAGACAACAAGAATTGGAGAAGCAAATTAAAGATAACCAGTTGAAAATTGAAAAGATAAAGATTATAATGCAAGATTTGCAGGCTAATTCCCAATTAATCAATGATAACATGCAAACAGTTAATCAAAATGCTGAGGAAAACAAGGCTGCAGTGGTACAGATTCAATTGCAGATACAGTCATTAATTGATAAAATGAGTACTATGGAGAACAATAGGGGTTTGGTTCCTAATAGTGGTAATCAAGAACCAAGATTGGCAAGATTGGAAAGGTTGGATTTCCCAAAGTTTAATGGTGAAGATGTAGATGGATGGATCTAATAGTGTAATCATTTCTTTGAAGTTGATCGCACTCCTAACAACCTGAAGATGAGGTATGCAGTGGTCAATCTGGAGGGTAAGGCTTTGCAGTGGCATCAAGGGTATTTGAAAAGTAATAATTGACCATTGATACTATAACATGGGATGAATATAGTAGATCAGCAATTGATAGGTTTTCTATTGGTCTTTTGGAAGATGCCACGTAAGAATTAAAGAATTTACATCAAACAGGCACATCACAAGAATATTGTGATGCTTTTGATGCATTGTTGAATAAGGTGACTCTGTCACAAGCTTATGCTATTAGCCTGTTTGTAGGGGGTTAAAATGGAATTGAGATGTTTAGTAAACGCCTTTAAACAAACTAATTTGAGAGAGGCTTATGCCATTGCAAAACAGCAAGAAAATTTACACAACACCTTATTTGGATCCTTTCCTACCAAGAAATACACCTCCTCTTCAACCTATAACCCTAAACCTTTTAACTCTCAACTGAAACCTCCACCTACCATGAATGCTAATGCACTACCCTTATTACCTAGCCCAAAACCTGTAAACACTGTACCTGACAAGACCACAAGAAGGTTAACCACCAAAGAGATGGCTGATAAGAGAGAAAAAGGGGAGTGTTTTTGGTGCAATGAGAAGTTTACCCCTAGTCACAACTGCAGAAACAAACAATTGTTTAATTTGGAATTATCTGATGATCAAGAAGATGAAAATGTTGTGGAACCTGTTTTAGACTAAGAATATATTGAAGAAACTCCTCACATATCATTGCATGCAATTACAGGTATACCTTCTTTTTCAACAATGAAGATCACTGGGGCAATTGGTACCAGGAAACTGTTGATTTTAACAGATTTTGGGTCAACTCATAATTTCACTGATATCAAATTGATTAAAAATTTACAGTTTGATTTACAAAAAGTTAAGCCTATGAAAGTGACTGTGGCAAATGGGAATCAGTTAGAATGTGGATTAATATGCAAAAATTTTAAGTGGATGATGCAAGGGGTATGATTTGTGGCTGATGTTTTAGTCTTACCATTAGAAAATTATGATATGGTCCTGGGTGTGCAATGGTTGGCCACTTTAGGAGATATTATTTGGAATTTTACTGATTTAACAATGAAGTTTTCAGTCAATGAGAAGGAATATGTCTTGAAAGGGACTAAGAATAATAAGGTGAAGTTGTGCTCTAATGAAATAATGTCTAGCATGTTGAATAACATGACAGTGGTAGTTTAGTCTCAGATTTTTGGACTACAATTGTCACAGTTAGAAGCAAAAGAGGCATTTGAATCCACTACTGGGTCAGATTCTGTGGCAGATGAGAAGTTACGGGAAATTATAGATGAGTATGATGATGTGTTTCAGGTTCCTAAGTCCTTACCTCCTAAAAGAGAATGTGATCATCAAATTGCCCTTATTAATGAAAGCAAGCCTATCAATCTGAAGTCTTATAGATATCAGGCTTTGAAAAAAGATGTGATAGAAAAAATGACACAGGAATTACTTGATACAGGGGTGATAAGGGGCAGTAAGAGTGCTTTTGTTGCACTTATGGTGCTAGTTAAGAAAAAGGATGGGAGTTGGAGAATGTGCATTGACTATAGGCAGTTAAATGAAGCTACAATCAAAACCAGATTCCCTATTTCATTAATATATGAGTTATTGGAAGAATTGGGGGGGGGGGGGCAACTGTATTTTCCAAGTTAGACTTGAGATCTGGTTATCATCAAGTAAGAATGTTTGAATCTGACATTCATAAGACTGCTTTCAGGACACATGAGGGGTTGTTTGAATTTCTGGTGATGCCATTTGGATTAACAAATGCACCAGCAACATTTCAGGCCCTTATAAATTAGACTTTTAAGCAATTCTTGAGAAAGTTTGTGTTGGTATTTTTTGATGATCTTTTGGTGTGTAGTAAGGATATGCACCAACACAGGGATCATCTTAAGCTGGTGTTAGAAACATTGAGAAGACAACAATTGTATGCCAAGAAATCCAAATGTAGTTTTGGGGGCAAGAAAGTTTAATACCTTGGACATGTTATCAATGTTGCTGGTGTGTCCACTGACCCATTAAAAATAGAAGCAGTTATACAGTGGCTTGCACATGTAACTGTCAAATAGCTAAGGGGATTTTTGGGCCTAGCAGGCTATTACAGGAGGTTTATTCGATCTTATGGTATTATAGCTAAACCCTTGACTAAAATGTTGAAGAAAGATGCCTTCAAATGGTCAGAAGCAGCTCAAAATTCTTTCCAGCAGTTGAAGCATGCACTGAGTACTGCTCCTGTTCTGGCTTTACCTGATCTTCATCAAATATTTATTGTTAAAATAGATGCCTCATCAATGGGTATTGGTGCTGTTTTGATGCAAGACCATCATCCATTGGCTTTCATCAGCAAAGCTTTGTCCCCAAGACAACAAACCTTGTTTGTTTATGATAAGGAACTTTTAGCTATTCTGTTTGCAGTAAAACAATGGCACTAGTATCTGATCTCCAATGATTTCATCATCAAGACAGACCAAAAGAGCCTCAAGTATTTGATTGACCATAAGATTATAACACCCTTGCATCACTCTTGGATGGTGAAACTTATGCACTATGATTATGAGATTCAATACAAGAAAGGTGTGGAAAATGTAGTTGCTGATGCTCTCTCTAGAGTACAAGGTTCTTCCCTATTTACCCTTTTAGTTTCTTCTTTTGAGCCTTTGATGTTGGAAAGAATTAAGAAATCTTGGGAAACTGATGATTTTACCAAGGGTAATTTTGGAAAACTACCACAAGGGGATCAGGTGGTTCATTTTAGTTGGGATCAAAATTTGTTGAAAAGAAAAGGGAAATTGGTCATTGGTAATGATTTGCAGTTAAGAAAAGATTTGATAATCCATTGTCATGATTCAACTGTCGGGGGACATTCAGGGTACCATGCTACATTACAAAGATTAAAGACTTTTTCTACTGGAAGGGGAAGTCTAAAGCAGTTAGGGAGTGGGTCAGTAGTTGCACCATTTGTCACCAATCTACGTATGAGACAGTGGCTGCCCCAGGTTTGATTCAACCACTACCTAATCCTACATGCATATTCTCTGATATTATCATGGACTTCATCACAGGGCTACCTAAGTCAAAGGGCAAGAATGTCATTTTTGTAGTGGTTGACAGGCTCACCAAATATGCTCACTTTATGGGTCTCACTCATCCCATTTCAGCAAGTTCTGGGGCGAAAGCTTTTGTTGATAATGTTTATAAGCTTCATGGATGGCCTATTGCAATAGTGTCTGACAAGGACTCTATTTTTCTCAGCAGTTTCTAGCAAGAGTTTACAAGAATTCAGGGCATTGCTGTTAACATGTCCGCTGCTTACTATCCACAAACAGACGGTCAAACAGAAGTAGTCAATAGGTGCTTGGAGACCTATCTAAGATGTATGATCTTGCACTATTATGATTCATGGGCCACTTAGCTTTCACTTGCTGAGTGGTGGTATAATACAAACTATTACACATCCATTAAAACCACCCCTTTCCAGGCTCTCTATGGGATCCCTCCTCCAATCCATGTTCCCTATGTCCATAGAGACACAAAGGTGGCAACTTTAGATGAGGCTATGTGTTCAAGGGAAGAAGCAATCAATATCTTGAGAACAACATTACAGATGGCTCAAAATAGACTCAAACAGCAGGCTAATAAGAGAAGGACTGACAGACAGTTTCAAGAAGGGTCTTGGGTCTATTTAAAGTTGAGACCTTATATTCAGTCTTCTATAAGAGGTGCTGAATTCAACAAATTTTCACCAAAATACTATAGGCCTTATTTGATCATTGGGAAGATAGGGGAGGTGGCTTACAAGTTGGATCTGCCACCAGATTCACAACTCCACCCTGTGTTTCATATATCCCTTTTAAAAGCTGCAAATGGTCCACCAAACAATGTTACTCCCATTCCTCAAGTTCCTCGTTTTTCCCTACAACCTGCTAAAGTGTTGGATCAAAGGGTGGTGAAGAGAGGCAATAAGGCTATGTCTCAGGTGTTAGTGCAGTGGATGGGTCAGACCTTGATTGATGCAACCTGGGAAGTTAAACATGATTTCCAGTTGAGATTCCCAAATTTTAAATGCGATTGATTATTTAGTTGTATTGCTGAGATTAGTACTTCCTTGTGGATAAGGAATGTTTTATATGGGGGGGGGGGGGGGGTATTGATATGTTAGTTAATAGTTTGTTACAAGTTTAAGTGTCTGTTTGTAAAGAAATAAAAGTTGAGGGACTAATTGTGTCAAGTCTGTAAAATGTTTGAAAAGTCCTTATAATACAGTTGAAAGCTCCCACATTGGCAGCTTATTGTTTGGGTTAATTCTCTCTCTCTCTCTCTAGATTCTCTCTCTAAATATTAAGCCCAATCATACTTACCATTGATTACGTCATTCGATTCAAAGTTCTTGTTAAAATTGCCCCACCCCTTGTGGTGTGGTGGTAAAGGTGATGGAGTTCTAAACATGAGGTTGAGAGTTCAAGCCTCATAAGAGGTAAAAAAAAAAAAGGTGTATTTAAAAGGTGATGTAAAAAAAGGGGAAGAAATTAGCCGATAAAAAAAAAAAAAACTACACCTCCGAGTCATTTAATTTATTCCTTCCCTCACTTTTATGGTGGGGTGACATCTAGATGAAGAGCAAATACGGGTGGCATCAGTTTGATTTGGATGGAGGCGAGGTTTTACCAGCTTTATCCATTGCCGTGCATTCGGACGAGTGGAGGTCAGGTTTATATGCATCTGGGAGAGCCAAGGGGCTGGCGACGGTTAAGTAGTCGACCTTAGCCATAGCGTCCGGTGTCACGGTGGTAGACACGTCGTTCCTCGCCATTCAAAAAAAAAAAATAATAATAATAATAAGTTATTCCTAGTATACTAAACATGGCCCTTCACAAAAATATAATATTTTACTTCCTAGTAACAAATCTAGAAGAAAATTTCAAGGGTAGCAGGAAGAAGAACAATCTTTGTTCAGATGTATCCGATACACAAAACAAAGAAGAAAAATATTGCACTAATTTTCCACTTCACCGAAAAAGTTTTGTATTCAGTAGGATCGGGTTTGCTGTTCAAAAAAGGTTGCGACGTAACTTGTTGCCCATTTATAATTTATTTGCCATCCTAGTATAAAAATATCTTTATATTTTGGTTATAAAACACAACTTATTTATAAAAATTTCCTTAGCCCCTGAGGCAGTTCGCTTTTTGGAGCGGGTGCAGAAGGTGGTCCATAGTGACTTGCAAAGCCCGAGGAACCAAGGGTTTATATTTAGTTGAATAGGCTTTGCAATTTAAAAAGGGATAGCGGCACAACTTGTTGCTCGCTTACCCATTATCCAGATATAACTTGATTTTTTTCGTGAAATGAGTAATGTTATAATAAAAAAAAATTATAAAAGGAAAAAATAAGGAGGATAAGACCAGAAGTTGAGAAGTGCGTGCTTCCCATAGCCTTCGAACAGATCTGCCCCTGCCACTACTGGTCTCATGACTATCTCCACCTTCAAATCCTTATTATTACATCCTCTCATATACGTTAAATATACATTCATTGTTGTTTTTTTTTTTTTTGACCGGCCAACGAATTAATTCTGAGTATTCTCGGGCACCCTTTTTGGCGAATCAGGTACTTGAGAGTACCCGGGTCACCAATTGCCACCAATTCCCGGGAAAACCCGACCACTCACCCGCCCGAAGGCACGACGGTGAAATAGTCGGTAAAACCGGTCGGGATCAGGACTCGAACCCAAGCCAAATGGCCGGGTCATCCCTCATTTCCCATCCACCAATATCCTCCAAATGTAGCTAGTAATTGAACCCAAACCTTCCATAGAAAACTTTAGGCCCTCAACCAACTGGACTACAAGTGTTGGACACATTGTTGTTGTATATACGTGATATTGACTTAAACTTAAAACTGTCCTATTGCCATCCCTAGACTGGAAGTGCAAAACATGAATGGTCACCTTTGTTGACCTTTATGTGGGTTATTAGTTCCACCAACTTTATTTTATAAAAATCCAATTACTTTTTTACATCATATTATTTATAAAAATATATAATAAAATAGAGAATTTTATATACTTTTTAAAGTTGAGTTCAGTATTGCTATAGTTTTTTCAATCTTTTAGATGGTATATAAATATGTAACCTTATATATCTAGGTATGCTTCTATATAACGCGTTACATGATTATGCGTACCTGATTATATAACCCTAGCTAGTACATACTACATAATTATGTATAGACATTTATGCCCGTCACCTAAAATATACATGTCACGTTTTGATAACGTCCTACATTTCTCACTAAAAATACCTTTATACACTAACTAGGTTAGAGACCCGTGTGTACACAGCAGGTCCCCAAGTAAAATGAGAAAATATAAAATATACCATTACTTGGCAGGTTAAACCATACATAAAGGTATACGTTCGATGACTAAACTTTTTATGTTAGATGACAACGGACAGTATAAAATTATTTGTTTGTAACTTGTAAAATATGTATATCAATAAGTATAAGGGTAGACCTCCATATCCGAAAAAAATATATCGAAACTGAGTTTTCCCATGATATTAATAGATAATGGACAAAACTGAAAATTAAAATTAAACATCAGAACTTGTAAAATAAATCACAAATAACAAAGTATAGGACCATGTATGTTTTTCATTTTTTAGAAAAAAGGATGTTACTTTGGATATAAAAATAATTGTAGTAACATACTTAATTGTATAAAGTAAGTGACATTTTATTTGGAAAACATAGTTAAGATATATTAAAACTTTAATTTTAAAAATGTTTGCAACGTTCTTGGTCACAGAGAAATAAATAATATTACTATTACATTTATTAAGTTATTGACTGTAAAATTTAGGAAAATTAATTAATTAAAGTGTTACATAAGGACCTTAAATATAAGTTAAATACTTTTATATATCAAACATCTAATTTCTTGCATAAAAATAAAACACAAAAAATAAACTTTGATTCATATAAAATAAAAATAACATTCAACATAATTGATAATGATTAAATTTCGTAAAAAGTATCATGCAAAGCAACGACTTAACATAAAACATGTTATGTGAACAAAAAACATCAAAAACTCATCAAATGTCGTAACAAATTATTTGAAAGCAAACTTCTCTGGTCAATCTAGAATGTTTGTAATAGTTGTTGCCGCTTCTGTAGTTTTTACAACATTCTTCTTCTCCTTGCCACTCATCTCATAAACAGGTAACAACTTAAGTTTACCTTTGTATCCAAGAAGATTACTAGAACATTCATTGCCCTATAACATCATATAAAAAAATTAATATTGATATTAATATTAATATTAAGAATATAACGCATATAAAAATATGTTATCAAATATTATAATAAAATCAATAAATTACCTCAGCAAATGTTTGAAACTTTTTCTTAATTTCAGAAACAATAAACTTATTATCCGTAATATTAGAAATTTCATAAACCTCCTCAAGAGTTTCCAAATTATGCTTCGATACAGATATATTAAATGCAAATTCTCTGCCACATAAATACATTAGCTCATCCGCAAATTTGACAGTGTAAGCATTCTGGAACAACAAAAAAGTAATAATTAAACCTGTTATGTGTAAAGAAATATTTTTTTTTGATATATAGTTTTGATATATTAGAGAACCATAATATATTTTAATATAGATCTATATAATAAAAATAATCATATAATTACCTTATTTTCTATAAGCAATGTTTCTGCAGAAATTGGAATGATTTTTGATGCCTCACCATGAAACAAAGTAAGTGTTACATCACCGGTTGTGTCTTTAACCTTCAATTGTAGTTGAAACCTATAAATTTTTTAATATAATGTATTAAATAATTAAATAATTATAATGAAATTGTTATTGTTATACTAAATTTCTTTATATTTTAATATAATTAAATTAATATCATTGACATGTAATCCCGTGGAACTGCTACAACAACTTTCTCGTCACACGTTTCATTCAATACACTTGAACACTTCTCGTTCTTCCTACAATCCATTAATACAACTTGTCTCCTTAAGTAAGTAATCAACATCAACCTTTTTATAACACTTTGGACAAGCCATATAATGCCACCCAAGATCCTTGTGAATATCAATGACAGTCCCTAAAATAATAATGGATATCTCCTGTTGGTGATATACAAAATATACAAAATTAGGTTATAAGAAGAACCATTATCTTAATAAGTAAAATGAATATGACAAATAGAATTTTTATATTACCTCAACAATCTCCCAAATATCTCCAATGTTACCATAAGGGTTATTTACCAAGAACTCATTTTTAGTGGGAGAAAAAACTGTAGCCCATTAGTATAGGAGTTTGATAACGGATGACATATGGGCAGTTTAACCAACCTGTATAATAAACAGTAACGTTTATGACTTTAGTTTAAAAATTATTTTATAACATTACGATTAAATTATATTAGTATGATTTGACAAACCTTTTGTTGAAATCATTGATAAATTGGAATTGTTCATTTATAAAAAGTTTGGAAATACAAACTGACGTTGAAACATATGGAGTATCTGCAAAGATATTAGATATAAACATGTTATTGTAATGCATATGTTTTAATGCTACGAATATAATACAATACTAATTCTGCCCTAAATGTATGAAAATGAAATACAGAACATAAAATATAGAAAATGTATATTAAGACTAACCTTTAAAATAAGACACAATACCCTAATTGCAAAATTATGACTAAAGGTTCTGCATTGTTGTGAGTATCTACATATGTAGACAACTGATCCGCATAGTTATCCCAAAGTTGAACACAAATACAAAGTCCTCTAAAAAAATTTGTTAATTATAACATTAGTTATAAGATTATAGAATAGATTTAATTTATAGGAATACAATTTATATTTAAAGTTAAAAAAACTTACTCATGATCTTCAACATCCAAAATGAAATGTTTTCTTTTCCTCATTTCATTGTTACCATTATCATTATAACCCTTTATCTCTTAACATAACCGATAACATCTAACATAACAAAAATTTTGTATTGTTAAATATCTATATACATAACATAAATTAAACAAAAATGATTTCAATCCTAAATGTAAACACTATATGTAAACGTACCTAGTGAGTAATTTTCGAAAACATCCTTATCTATAATTGATTGGAAGGGACAAAATCGAAGACAGTAGACATTACCAACAAAATCAAAACACCTTAAAACTTGAGTATTCTTATTGAATAATATTTTAGAACCTTTAACACCAAATTTAATGGTTCCAATATTAAACTCTACACGAACAAAACTGATGAAGTAAGTTTGTTTCTCTTCTAATTGACTTTCAAATATGCCAACCAATGTATTGGATATAGAGGCTTTAGCTTTGTCACCTTGTATAACGTAAAAGTTTATTAGTAAACGATATTAACAATTTAAAATAAATTAAAGTCCGACAAAAGAAAAAAACATGTTACATTCTCATCCATCAGAACCATCTCTATGGAATAACAATTTTTAGTATCAACGCTGGATGGTTGACGCCACATTCTTATGATTCTCTCCTTAACACAAATATCATCATTTCCAACTTCTAGTTGATTAAACAATGAGAATCCAATACCTTCCATTGACTTGTGTCATGCAAAACATATTATATGAATAACAAATATATAAAGCAAAGACTAAGTAACAAAGATATACATGTTCTAGGTGTATATTACAATTAAAATGATTTTAGGATACTATAATAAACGAACAAACTTAATATAAAATAGACCAAACAATTAAAAAATTATTAGCACGGTTCCTAATCATGGGAAACAACTAAGAATGTAAGATCTTTAAAATGAAGAATAATTTGAAATGAAAATGTTATGTTGAATGCAAAAAAAATGATATGTAGTCAATATTTATAGAATAATAAGAACTTATATTTTTAGAATGTAATAAAAAAATATGTATTATTTTCACAACGATTGTACTCATTTATTAAAAAAGGTATGTTAAAATTATATATAGATATACATATATACGTATGTTTATACATATAAATATTTTAGATTTAGATTTTAACTTTGATATTTAATTATTTTAAAACAGATAATATGGTTAATATATTGACATTATTGTTTGTTTAAAACAGGGTAAATATGGATAAATTGATGAGTAATTAAGTTAGTACAAATAATAAAAATAATTGTGACTTAAATATGGATAAATTGAAAGTCGTTAAACTAGTATATTGATTATGATTGTTACTTAAAATGTATTACAATATTATTTTTGTAAACTCATTTAACGTTTACTTAAAATATAGTATCAACGCTGGATGGTTGACGCCACATTGTTATGATTATCGCCTTAACACAATTATCATCATTTCCAACTTCTAGTTGATTAAACAATGGGAATCCAATACCTTCCATTGACTTGTGTCCTGCAAAACAGATTATATGAATAACAAATATATAAAGCAAAGAGTAAGTAACAAAGATATACTTGTTATAGGTGTATATTACAATTAAAATGATTTTAGGATACTATAATAAACGAACAAACATAATATAAAATAGACTAAACAATTAAAAAATCATTAGCACAGTTCCTAATCTTGGGAAAAAATTAAGAATGTAAGATATTTACTATAAAGAGTAATTTGAAATGCAATGTTAGGTTGAATGCAAAAAAATTGATATGTAGTCAATATTTATAGAATAATAATAACTTATATTTTTAGAATGTAATAAAAAAAATATGTATTATTTTCACAACGATTGTACTCATTTCTTAAAAAGGTATGTTAAAAATATATATAGATATACATATATACGTATGTTTATATATATATATATATATAAATATAAATATTGTAGATTTTAGCTTTGATATTTATGTATTTTAAGACAGACAATATGTTTAATATATTGACATTATTATTTGTTTAAAACAGGGTAAATATGGATAAATTGATGAGTAATTAAGTTAGTACAAATAATAAAAATAATTGTGACTTAAATATGGATAAATTGAAAGTCGTTAACATAGTATGTTGATTATGATTGTTACTTAAAATGTATAATAATATTATATATTTAATCTCATTTGACGTTTACTTAAAATATAGCCAATCATGTATTAATTAAAAGTATTGTTTCATAAAAAACAGAATAGTATATAATACTTATATACAACAAATTATTTGTGTATAACATTTATAAAAATACTTTAATTTCTGGACACATGTAATTTCATTTGTCTAAATAAGTTATTTTATTAAAAAAGTTGAAATATTTAAGTTTACATTGTAAGTTGAAATATATAACTTTACAATTGACATTCAAATGTTAAAAACATAACAGTGAAATAAAAAATAAACCATATGCAGTAAGTTGATATGAATGTAATATAGAGTAAATATGATCACAATATTGTTATAGTTAATATAGCCAAATTCAAAATTCAGTAACATACATCATTGGAAGCATTGTACTGATTAGTAAGTTCAAAAACATAAACATTACAAAAACCATAAAACATCCAACACATTAACATAAACTAAATAAAAGGTGAAATAAGTGATTCGTAGAACATTGCTCCTCTTATTCCATGAAACGTATCTGCCTCATCAAGATAGTCAAGTTGAATCGCATCCATAAACACTTCAATAAGCAGACCCCATTCAGCGTCCAAGATCCATGTATGCTCGTTCAAGACATGTGCAACATCACACTGCTGACCAACCCGAAGTTGACGAACAGCTGTGAAAGATAAGACCCTGGTCCAAATGTCGGTATCTAGTCTTGTGACACCCGGCATGTTCGGCTTAAACATTTTGGTAAAACATAAATCTACCTTAGCGAGAAACATTTATAAACGGACTTAACTAGGTTAGTTGAGTCGGGTTATGATAGGATTGTCCAGGGTTCAATGATCTGGAGGATCATTGGGAGTCATGTTGGGAAATACACTAGTACCGGGTCCCGTTGTTGGTGAAATTACATGAACTGAATCAAGTAAGATAGGTAGATTATTAACACACGTGTAACATAACATGAGAATATGTGCTACAAGGTGTGAACATGATTATACGTGCCTATATGTGCTTAACATGTGTTAGAATTGCATGATCATACGCTAGAATGTGTTTAATTACGTTAAAACGACAAAACTAAAAAAACTGGAAAACACAAGTCCTGGTTCGACCCATGGCGTGGGGGCGAACCTGGACATGAGCCTTGGTTCGACCCTTGGATAAAGGGTGAACCTGGAACAACCCACAAAACACATTCATTCAACCTTGTAAAGGGGCGAAGGTGGTACCTTCGACCCCATGCAAGGGGCGAATGTGGAGTTTATATAAATACCACACTTTGTCATTTTTCACCATTTCACAAACCCTAGCCGTCTCTAAACACTCTCAAACGATTTTAATCACTAAGGAAGGAGTTTTTGCTCTTGTTTTTCATAATCTAACCTACAAACAACATCTAATCAAAAATCCAAGGTGTGTTCTTAATCCTAAATCCTTTTAAAGCATTTTGATTCATTTTCATCTAACCCTAAATGTCCATATCTGTTCAAAGGATGTTTTCACCATTAAAAACCTTTTAAACATCTTTCTAAACCTAAACCTTATCATTAAACATAGGTTTTCATATCAATAAACATATGTTAATTATGTGTTATGTGATATTATGTGTTGTTTAATGATTTGCTGTTGTACTAATGCTAGAAACATGATCTAGGGCTGCTATTGATGTTAGTTTAGGATTATTTAAGGTTACAATTAGATGGATGATGATATCATGTCTAATTTGGGGATTTTAAAAAATCTAGGGCTTGTTGCATGCTAGTATTATCAATAGAACTATTGGGGGTTTTCATATACACGATAGACTGAGCATTTTAAAATGATTATGGATTGATTTCAGAAAGTTTCCAAATTGGGTAAAGATTTCATGCATGATGTGACACTTCCATAAATTTTTGCCATTTTGGGAAAGGGCTAAAACAAACAGGTTTTGGGGCAAAATTGGTGGGGTTTTGTGGGGATATGTTATTCATACTTAACTGCTGTGATTCATGATGTTTCGTGATGTTTTCGGATGTTTTTGAAGCGTTTTGGGGAAAAGCATTCTGCCAGGGTTGAACCTGGACAAAGTTGGTCAAATCTTTTTCAAGGGGTCGAATGTGGCTTTGAATGGGTCGAACGTATCTCAAAAGGGTCAAACGTGGTAAAAAGGGGCGAAGGTGGAAACTGAAATTCCTGGTTCGACGCTATGGAATCAAAAATGAGATTTTTGATACAAACTAAGTGTTTCATGCTTGAACCTTGCGTGTATTCAATGTATACTTGATTAGTTAGGGTAATGAGTCACCAACGGGATGTCGGGTCGGTCTAGTGTGTCGGTTGAACATTTAAAACACGTTTTAAGTCATACTTGGTCACGATCTGGACAATCGGGGACAAGATAACCTTATGGTTATTAGTCGGAACACTTATGTGAACATTTTGATAGATCTCCAGTAGTTGGAATTATCAAAGGCTTGGCTTTCTTATATTATTGAGGAACACAACCTAAGGTGAGTTCACGGCCCCACTTTTACTGCTTTAACCTTTGGGGGAGAAAACATGCGCTAAACTTATTTTGGCAACATATGTCATACTATGGCTTTAACTTTGCGTTTCTATACGATCTTTGAAAGTCCCGGGGAAAACCATAAATGTGCGGGGGTGCACAACGGGGGAAATGTGGATAGATCTATTGGGTTTGGCAGACCCCACTCGACGGCTTGGAGGGCCGGGCGGGTGCATATTGTCTCGAACTGGTAACATTGGTAACATTGCTAAACACACGGGGGCCGAACATTGGTAACAGTCTAGTAATGGTTTTCTAATCGTAGTAGTAACAAAACATACGCCTAGCTAGCGTACTTGGTAACATTGATATAGTATAGACATGGTAACACTTTGGTAACATTGTGGTAGCATTTTGGTAACATTTGGTAACATATTGAATAAACTGTGAACTCACCAGCATTATATATGTTGACGTCTTTTTGGCATGTTTTCTCAGGTCGCTAAGGTAGCATCGGTTCGACTAGGCGCACGGGTCTGCATTGGCATCTAGGCTTAGTTGCATATTTTGAAACAAGTGTCGTGAATACTTTGGAACACTGTTTTGTAGCTGATTAAATTCTTTAAATGCTTCCGCTTATGAAATCTATGTTTTTGATTTTACGTACTTCATATAGTGTTGTTTATTGTGATCGTTGACTTGGATCCTGGTTTGTCATACGCCTCGCGATAAAACTCGGCAGTGGAAATTTGAGGGTGTGACAGATTGGTATCAGAGCCAATGGTTATAGTGAACTAGGACTGCATGTAGAGTCTGGTCTATAGCCGAGTCACGCACACTAGACGGTCACATACTTTGAGTCGCTTAGTGGGATACGTACTAGCTTTGTGGGGTGTCTTTGTATCATCATCATACTTCTATGTTACATCATCCACTTTTACTTGGGTTCTTACCTACTCTTGTTTTCTTCTTCGGAATTTGAAGAGGAAGGGACTAACTTGTTGACCCTTGCACACACTTGCTCTCTTACACTTGCACCTATCGTAACACGTTACTAGGTGACGATATTCGGTGACCGGAGTCTGAACTAGGAGTACCTTTGGAGGACTATGTAGAGCAGTTTATCATTTCGAGTGCAAACGAAATCATAAACTGAAATGCATGAAAATCCCGGTGGACTTTGAGTTTGGATATACAGTCCTGGATTTGTCCCTAGGTTAACTCTTGTGATTTCTAGTGGTTGACACTAGAGGTAAATCTGAATCCCTCGATTTCTTGATTGTCAGATCATGTCTGGTGCTCGTGGTGGTAGACGTCGTGGTGGCAGAGGCGGCCATGGTGGCGGCGGTGGTCGTGGTAACATCAACATGACCCAAGCTGAACTGAACAACTTGTTGCAACAACAAGTGAACATGGCCATGGCTACTTTCCAGGCTGGACTTAATGCCATGGGTGGTGAGTCGACTTCTATCGACTCTACTTCATTCTTGGGTATCATGTCTTTTCTTTTGTTTCTTATTCGTGTGTCACGTCTCAGGTGCTGCTGTCAATCCACCTCCACCTCAGTGCAATTATAAGAAGTTTCGGGACTGTCAGCCCCACAACTTCGCTGGAACTGTGGGAGCGGTGGGACTGCTCCGATGGCTGGAGAAGGTTAAATCTATGTTTGTGATGTGCAACTATCCCGCTGGGGACCGGGATAAGTATGCTATTGCGACATTTAAGGGGCCTGTATTGTCGTGGTGGAATGCTACTGCCCAGAACATGGGTTTGGGGGAGGCTATTGCTATGCCTTGGGCGGATTTTGTGCATCTGTTGAGGAGCGAGTACTGTCCAAGGGAAGAAGTACAGAAGTTGGAGCATGAGGTCTGGAGCTACAAGATGGTTGGGTCGAAGATAGAAGAATACACTGTGAGGAGGAACGAGCTAGCGGTGTTGTGTCCTGATTTGCACACACCCGAGTATAGGAGGATTGAGCACTATGTTTCGGGATTAATGCCGGAAATTGCAGGGTTGGTGGCTGCCGGGAATCTTCCCACACTTGCTGAGGTTGTTTGATCGGCTCATCGAATGACTAACCTGAAGGTGGCAGAAGGTGTTTTGCCTCCTAAGGGTACTACTGTGAAGGGTTCTGAGGAGAACAAGAGGAAGTGGGACAACGTAGGGAAGAGTGCCGTGTCAGCACCATCTCAGCCGGTGAAGAAGTTTGATTCGTCTAGGTCTTCTTCAGGGCAGAAGTCGGGTGGGTATGTTGGGAAGCATCCCAAGTGTAACAAGTGTTGTTATCATGACACTGGGGGTTGTGATCGGGATCGTTGTCATCGGTGCTATCAGTTTGGGCACCTTGCTAAGGATTGCAGGGCGTCACTTTCCTCAACTCAAGCTCCTGCTGCTATTCCTGCTCCTACAGCTCAGGGGACCCTAGGAAAGAAGGGGTGCTACAACTGTGGTGACATGGGACATTTCAAGCGTGATTGTCCTAAGTGTAGATGCACATATTGCGAATAATGCTATTGGATTGCGTATTACAAAATGATTTGTTTCTGGTCGAATGGTCGAAGGTGGGTTTCCGGATGGTCGAAGGAAGAAAGATTGGTTGAAGGTGCACTGGGAGGTCGAATGTAGTTATGTTTATGTATGTGTCCAGATTCACCCTATTGAAATGGTCGAACCTGCAGATTCGACCAAGTCATTTGGTTGAATGTGTAGGTCTATATAAGGAAATCTGATTTTTTGAATGTTAACTTTTGGTAATTTGTTTTCCCTCCCAGTGTGTGTTTCTCCCTAGGGTTATTATTGAGTCTGTAACCAAAATTTATCATTATAAACAATGTTTTGAAGTATAATTGATTATCTAATTGGATGAAATGATTATGTTTATGATGATTTCTGTGTTTTGCTAGTTCTATTATCATTTTGTGATCAATTCAGGGATTCCGCACCTGAATTGAACTTGTTTGATCATTATCTTTGTTGATTAGCCGATCCTACGCGCATACAAAGTGGTATCAGAGCCAGGTTTTGATCCAGGGACCTGTGGGTTATGGGCCCACCACGCTTCCGCTGCGCATACACTAAGCTAAGGCAGGGTGAGAATGGGAAGGGCGGGAACGGTAACGGGAACAATGGAGGTGGTGACAGGACTGCGCGTGCTTTCGTCATTGGATCTGCAGAGGCTAGGCAGGATCCAGACACAGTTACCGGTACGTTCCTTCTTAATGATCGCTATGTTTCTGTCTTGTTTGATTCTGGTGCCGATAAGAGTTTCATATATGTGGACATTAGTCGATTGCTAGACATAGTACCCACACCTTTAGAGGCTAAGTACTTGATAGAATTGGCTGATGGTAAGAAAATCGAAGCGACACACATTCTTAGGGAATATCGCTTGGAACTGTCGGGTTTGTCATTCCCCATTGACCTTATGTCGGTATCCCTTGGTAGTTTTGATGTAGTTGTGGGCATGGATTGGTTATCGTTGAATCGTGCGGAGATCGTTTGTTTCGATAAGGTTATTCGGATCCCTCTCCCTGACGGAGAAACTCTTTCGGTTCATGGCGAGAAGAGCGGTACTCCGCTGAGTATCATTTCTAGCATGAAAGCCCTTAAGTGTCTTCGAAAGGGTTATCTGGCCATTCTGGCACTTGTTTCTGTTTCGACTGACGATGAGAAGAAGATCAAGGATATTCCGGTGGTTCATGATTTCCCGAGGTGTTTCCTGATGATTTACTTGGTCTCCCTCCCCATCGTCAGGTTGAGTTTGGCATTGATCTTACTCCAGGTGCAGCTCCTATTGCCCGAGCTCTGTATCATCTTGCACCTGCCGAGATGCAAGAGTTGTCCAGCCAGTTACAGGAACTCTTGGAAAAGGGTTTCATCTGACCGAGTTCTTCCTCGTGGGGAGCTCTTATTTAGTTTGTGAAGAAGAAGGACGGAAGTCTTCGCATGTGTATCGATTATCATGAGTTGAACAAAGTGACCATCAAAAAATCGTTATCGTGAGCTCTTGTTACTACTCAAAGATTGATTTGCGGTCTGTTATCACCAGTTGCGCGTTCAGGAAGCCGACGTTCCGAAGACTGCTTTTCGCACTCGTTATGGCCATTTTGAGTTCTTGGTCATGCCTTTTGGTCTCACTAATGCACCAGCGGTGTTCATGGATTTGATGAACCGCGTTTGCAAGCCTTACCTTGATAAATTCTTCATCTTGTTTATTGACGATATTCTGGTTTATTCTAAGAATAAGACGGACCATGAGGAACACTTGCGGTTGGTCTTGGAACTTTTGATACGGGAGCAGTTGTATGCTAAGTCCTCAAAGTGTGATTTTTGGTTACGCGAAGTTCAATTCCTAGGGCATGTGGTTAATGAACTGGGAATTCATGTCGATCCGGCTAAGATCGAAGCTATTAAAGACTGGGAAGCACCAAAGACGCCATCTGAGGTGCGGCAATTCCTAGGTCTTGCGGGTTACTATCGTCGTTTTATTGAGGGATTTTTGAGGATCGCTCAACCCCTCATCATCCTTACCCAGAAGGACCGAAAGTTCGACTGGGATGAACCACAACAGTCGGCATTCCAGATGCTGAAACTTAAACTTTGTTCTGCACCTATCCTATCTCTACCTGAGGGTACAAATGATTTTGTTGTGTATTGTGACGCTTCTATTCGGGGTCTCGGTTGCGTGTTGATGCAACGCGAGAAGGTCATTGCTTATGCTTCTCGTCAACTTAAGGTTCACGAGAAGAACTATACTACCCATGATTTGGAATTGGGTGCAGTGATATTTGCGTTGAAAATCTAGAGACATTACTTGTACGGTACCAAATGCACCATATACACCGATCACAAGAGTCTTCAGCATATTTTCGACCAGAAGGAGTTAAACATGCGGCAGCGTCGCTAGGTTGAACTCCTGAACGATTATGACTGTGCTATTAAGTATCATCCTGGCAAGGCGAACGTTGTGGCAGACGCCTTAAGCAGGAAGGAATCAGCGAAACCTCGTCGTATCCGAGCCTTACAGCTCACAATCCATTCCTCTTTGCCTGACCAAATCCGTTCTGCACAATTGGAAGCTTTGAAGGAGGAAAACATTAAAGCTGAAACTATGCACAGTGCTGACAAGCAACTTGAGCTCAGGTCCGATGGCTTACACTATTTCGCAGAGCGTGTTTGGGTTGTTCGGGGGATTACGGGAGCTTGTCTTGGATGAAGCTCACAAATCCCGGTATTCTATTCACCCTGGCTCCGATAAGATATATCAGGATTTGAAGATACTTTATTGGTGGCCAAACAAGAAGGCTGATATAGCTTCATACGTGAGCAAATGCTTGACTTGTGCTAAAGTCAAGGTGGAGTATCAGAAACCGTCTGGTCTCCTACAACAACCAGAGGTTCCAGAATGGAAGTGGGAACGAATGACGATGGATTTTTTCACCAAGCTACCGAGGTCACCAAGTGGGTACGATATGATTTAGGTGATTGTCGACAGGTTGACAAAATCGGCGCGTTTCATACCTATTAAAGAAAACTGACGGGCTCGAGCGATTAGCCCGACTTTACCTTAAGGAGGTGGTTGCTCGGCACGGGGTGCCTGTTTCTATTATCTCTGATCATGATTCCCGTTTTGCTTCGCGTTTCTGGAAGGCTCTGAATAAGGCTTTGGGTACTCAGTTGGATATGAGTACGGCTTATCATCCGCAAACTGACGGACAGAGTGAGCGGATGATTCAAACCTTGGAAGACATGCTTCGGGCATGTGTTATCGATTTTGGCAAAAGTTGGGAGATTCACCTGCCGTTGGTGGAGTTCTCTTACAACAACAGCTATCATTCTAGTATCAAGGCAGCTCCGTTCGAAGCTCTTTACGGACGGAAATGTCGATCTCCTCTTTGTTGGGCCGAGGTGGGCGAGAGCCAGTTCACTGGTTCGGAACTAGTGTATGAAACTTTGGAGAAAATCGTACAAATCCGTAACCGTTTGGCAGCCACACAGGATCTTCAGAAGAGTTATGCTGATCGTCGTCGCAAACCTTTGGAGTTCCAGGTTGGGGACAGGGTACTTCTGAAAGTTTCACCATGGAAGGGCGTCATACGCTTTGGAAAGTATGGCAAGCTTAACCCTCGTTATGTCGGATCGTTTGCAATCCTGGAACAGATTGGACCGGTGGCATACAGACTTGATTTACCGGCGGAGCTCGGCAGTGTTCACAACGTCTTCCATATGTCTAACTTGAAGAAGTGTTTGGCTGATGAATCTCTTATTGTACCACTAGAAGAGATCAAGGTTGATGATTGTCTTCAAATTGTGGAGGAACCTGTTGAGATTCTCGACTACAAGATTCGTAGCCTTCGTCGGAGTAAAATCCGTATCGTTAAAGTTTGTTGGAACTCAAATCGTGGACCGGAGTTCACGTGGGAATGGGAGGATCAGATGAAAGGATGTTTTCACCATTAAAAACCTTTTAAACATCTTTCTAAACCTAAACCTTATCATTAAACATAGGTTTTCATATCAATAAACATATGTTAATTATGTGTTATGTGATATTATGTGTTGTTTAATGATTTGCTGTTGTACTAATGCTAGAAACATGATCTAGGGCTGCTATTGATGTTAGTTTAGGATTATTTAAGGTTACAATTAGATGGATGATGATATCATGTCTAATTTGGGGATTTTAATAAATCTAGGGCTTGTTGCATGCTAGTATTATCAATAGAACTATTGGGGGTTTTCATATACACGATAGACTGAGCATTTTAAAATGATTATGGATTGATTTCAGAAAGTTTCCAAATTGGGTAAAGATTTCATGCATGATGTGACACTTCCATAAATTTTTGCCATTTTGGGAAAGGGCTAAAACAAACAGGTTTTGGGGAAAAATTGGTGGGGTTTTGTGGGGATATGTAATTCATACTTAACTGCTGTGATTGATGATGTTTCGTGATGTTTTCGGATGTTTTTGAAGCATTTTGGGGAAAAGCATTCTGCCAGGGTCGAACCTGGGCACCTTCGACTAGTCACGGGGTCGAAGGTAGGATCCCAGGGTCGAACCAAGACAAAGTGGGTCGAATCTGTTTCAAGGGGTAGAATATGTCTTTGAATGGGTCGAACGTATCTCAAAAGGGTCGAACGTGGTAAAAAGGGGCGAAGGTGGAAACTGAAACTCCTGGTTCGACCCTATGGAATCAAAAATGAGATTTTTGATACAAAATAAGTGTTTTATGCTTGAACCATGCGTGTAATCTATGTATACTTGATTAGTTAGGGTAATGAGTCACCAACGGGATGTCGGGTCGGTCTAGTGTGTCGGTTGAACATTTAAAACACATTTTAAAACATACTTGGTCACGATCTGGATAATCGGGGACTAGATAACCTTATGGTTATTAGTTGGAACACTTATGTGAACATTTTGATAGATCTCCGGTAGTTGGGAATATCAAAGGCTTGGCTTTCTTATATTATTGAAGAACACAACCTAAGGTGAGTTCATGGCCCCACTTTTACTGCTTTAACCTTTGGTGGAGAAAACATGCGCTAAACTTATTTTGGTAACATATGTCATATTATGGTTTTAACTTTGCGTTGCTATACGATCTTTGAAAGTCCTAGTGAAAACCATGAATGTGCGGGGGTGCACAACGGGGGAAATGTGGATAGATCTATTGGGTTTAACAGACCCCACTCGACGGCTTGGAGGGTCGGGCGGGTGCATATTGTCTCGAACTGGTAACATTGGTAATATTGCTAAACACACGCAGGCCGAACATTGGTAACAATCTAGTAATGGTTTTCCAATCGCAGTAGTAACAAAACATACGCCTAGCTAGCGTACTTGGTAACATTTATATAGTATGGACATGGTAACACTTTGGTAACATTGTGGTAGCATTTTGGTAACATTTGGTAACATATTGAATAAACCTGTGAACTCACCAACATTATATATGTTGACGTCTTTTTGGCATGTTTTCTCAGGTCGCTAACGTAGCATCGGTTGGACTAGGCGCACGGGTCTGCATTGGCGTCTAGGCTTAGTTGCATATTTTGAAATAAGTGTCTTGAATACTTTGGAACACTGTTTTGTAGCTGATAAAATTCTTTAAATGCTTCCGCTTATGAAATCTATGTTTTTGAGTTTACGTACTTCATATAGTGTTGTTTATTGTGATCGTTGACTTGGATCCTGGTTTGTCATGCGCCTCGCGGTAAAACTCCGCAGTGAAAATTTGAGGGTATGACAAGTCTCCAAAGATCAGCAGCAAAATCAGGGACACCTTTACTAACAAACATGTAAACCATATCCGAAATCCTTAGAATATGACCTTGGGGAATCCAAGGTTGGTGAACATATGGAAACGATATCAACCTAGAGGTCTCTTCTTTAACATAAAATGAAACAACAACACTTTCACATTCCGCCCAATATTTTGAAACCGTGAAAAACAGTGAATCTTTGCAAAACGTACCACTCGACCAAACGTAATCAGTGGTATTGTATTTTGATTTAGCTAAGAAACCTATAAGTTTCCATGTTGTAGATCTCCTTGAGTAGACATAAGGACGCATAATACCATGCTAACGTTTAAGGTGTAAAATTTTGTAGTTGGTGCATGAATCTATATAAAATCCAGCAGCATCGTATTGGTAGTTGTAATAATTACCAGATTGAAAATCAGAAACTACTTTAAAAACTGTTGTAGTTGGATTCCACAGAATCAAAGAACCGGTGTTTTCTGGCAAACCAATACTAAACCATGCAAACTCGAGAAAATGTGTATGTCACAAAATATTGTTTGAATAGGGAAACCAATGATGTTACTCAAAGAAGCATGATGTTCCACTAAAAGTGTTAAAAATTGCAAATTCTGACCCTTCGTTAGTAAGAAATTTTTGTTTCTCGGACATTGACAACCGATTAAAATGCATGCTAGAAAACTTTTCACTTGATAGTTCAACATACCATTTCTTTGATAATACCTTCACACGACCAACTTTCTTTGCTGAAAGTCTTGTAAAAATTTCAGAAAGTAAAATCTTAAAAGGTAGATATCCCATGATGTTAAGAACTACATTTGAAAAGATAACATACATAAATACACATTACACTTGATAAAAATAAATCAAATCAAATAAAACATTTATCATTAATATGTTTGTGTAAAAGAACAGAGAAATTTGTTACCAAATTGAATCAATAATTAAACATTTATACCCTAATTACATAGTGTATATAGAATAAAGTAACAACAAAACTTTCAAAATCATAAATAGGATACATAATTGATGATAAAAAAACATGTCTTCGTGAATTTTTAGTTACTAAAAGAATAATTAACAGTTATTACTCATTTGATTGTCTTAAAACTAAAAGCATTGTAATTTTACTAATAACAAAATTAAGAGATAGAGATAAATTATGACTTACATTAACAGATATGAATAAAAGAAACTCCGATTTCTTAACAGGAAGATGAAGCACAAAGGATTAGATGTTAAATGATAAAAGAATAGGGAAAAGATTAAAATGTGGTTGTAGGTTGATGATGAAGATTGAAGTATTTAGGAAAGGATTGTAATTAGATTTAATATAAAATTTTAATTGAAAATATAGGTTTATATATAGATAATGATTGCCTATGAATCGATTGAATTTCCCTTTAATCGCCAAATGTGAAAACGTGTTTGCAATCTAACTAATAATTAAAAACTAACTATCTTAAATGCACCCGGTTTACCTTTCCAATTAGATATGTATAGAAAAGATTAAATATACCAATTACATAAGATTCTGTGTTAGTAATTAAATAATATTTAAAATCAGATAATAATGTTCAATATAGTTTAAGATCATTATGAAATTAAATTCACGATTAGTGGAGAACAATTTATATTCTGACATAATTCGTTTGAATATGTTTAATTGTATTATAAAATTAGTATATATTAGTATATGTTGAATTTCTATAATTATTGTATAGATTTTTATTTTTTACCAATTCATTCATACTTTTCTTAATGAGACTTGCAGCATCACGATATAATAAAGGTAGAGAAATTGTACCATTGATATCCTGCACACGAACCTGAATCTTAAACATGCAAAGAGATATCTTATATTAAACTACCAAATGTGGGATATACATTTATTGGTACTATCAACAAAAATTTGTATTTAAAACAAACCTTGGTAATGGCTTCACCACCTTTGCATTACATTTGGTATTGACACACTTATATACCTTTTCCTCCTCAAACTCATCGTTACCTTTACTGACTGCATGAATTATGTATTAGGAGGACCTTTGAAATCATCATAAGTGTAAACACGAGTATTAGGATTAAAGCACAATTTATTTTGGCTGGTTGCATACTTGTAGGTGGTTGTATTCATGCCAATTGATAAATATATGTAACCAACAAAAATCATTTCAAAACAAAGCAAAGTTAACCAAAAACCTAAAATGATAATAGCATCTCAAAAGTACCAAAAAAAAAGGCAAACAATGAAATGTAGGAAAACAAAAATATTTGTTCAATGACAAAATAAAACACCACAAAAGGCAAAATAACCATTAGACACAAAATGGTTATGCCAACTTCTCAATCTTTGGAGACAGCAAGATACAACCTTCTTCAAGTTTTGCCTTTTCATTGCTGTCAACAATTCCAATCTTAGATGATTCTCCTGCTGTCAACTCATCCTCAGACATTACGTCAACCAGTTTACGTTTCACCATGAACTTGGAACTTACTGAAGAGTGCACACCTTCAGTACACGATTTCTTAAGATCAATGGTATCACCAATAGACATTGGAGTCTCATTATCATCGGTTCCAGAATTAGAGTCCTAAACATATTTGTATATTATAAAGTTATTTAAATAAATGTATATATGTTATGTAGAGGCAAAATTATGCTATCAAATATTATAATACCTTAGCAAGAGACAAATCAGTGGATGGCATTTCAAGCATAGATGAATGCAACGACTCTGCTTCAGAAGGCTGTTTATAAATAAGAAAACATGACTGTAGTTATTATCATGGTGATAAACATAACAAATAATAAAATAAAATTTAGGTGAATACTACAGTCAAAACATAGTATGTACCTGATCAAGAAACATCTTTTTCTTAAGTTCAGAGATAATATGTGCATTATTAGTAACTTTTTTCACACCATAAACATCATAATTGTTGTCTAAGTTGTACTTTGATACATGGATAATAAACGCAAGCTCTCTTTCTAACAAACAACATATATCTTCTGGATAATTAACTGTTGGGTCTATTGACCTGAAGAAGAACAGATGATTGAAAAGCCAAAATATATTAACAGTTGATCCACACAAATAAACAGTCTTTACAACATACTCTTCCCAAAAGACTGCTGACCCTAACAACTGTTCCATCCAAACAACTGCTATGACAACTACTGATACAAAGGACTGCTGGATAACAACTGATAGAGAACAACTGCTGACCAGAGGTCTGATGAAGAACAATTACTGATCAAGTACTGAAGACTAAAGGTCTGTTGGAGTCAACAACACTTAGACTCCAACAGATGTTGCAAGACCATCAGAGTTTTCCCTCAGCAGTAGTTTACCTTAAAGTGTTTTGTAATACAACAGTAGTTTGTATAGGGCAGATGTTTTATGTTATTATTCTGTTAGAGGTCACTATCTTAGGTGACGTCAGCACAGGTCACCAGTGGTTTAGATTTGTCTATAAATAGAACAGTGCTTGTACTGTTCTATTAGACACACAAAAACATTCTCTCAGACAAACAATCACTGTGTGATCAGACTGAGGGGGAGTACTTGTATTTGATTGTAATCTTTCAATCTAATGAAAGATTTCGATTAAAGAAAACATTTATTCCTATTGTTTTGATTATAGTTTATCATTGCGCTGCACTTTCCATATATACTTACTTCATTCAGTTCTCATCTTACTCTAAACATATCAAAACAATCAAACTCAGATCCTAACAATTGGTGTTAGAGCCTGGTTAATTAAATTCGATCTAATCAATCAATTTAATATAAACAGATCAGCTCACAATTATTGATATCGTTTGTTTGTCGGATTGAAAACAGAGTAATAGTTTATTTTCGATTCAACCGTTTATAAACAGACTTTGTTTTTGAAAAATCAGAGAATGGCTTCAATCAATCACGATCCACACAACACTGGCACGAACAACAAGCCACCGATGCTTGTCAGATCTGAATACAATATCTGGCAACGTCGGATGAGCCATGTTCTAGCTCAACAGAACACTGGGTGTTGGTAGTCGGTTATCTTCGGACCACATGTTCCGATGGTGCCGAGTACCGAAGATCCCAAGGTTCAGGAGCCTAGGAAACTTGAAAACTACTCCGACCAGGATTTTCAGAAAATTGAGTTAGATGCTAAGGCCTTCAGTATTGTGGCCATGGCTCTACCCAATGATATATATATATATGCTGGGCTGTTACACTGTAACAGTGCAAAGGAGTTGTGGGATGCACTGAAAGAACAATTTGGTGGGACTGAAGAGGTTATTGAAAACAATCGTGAAATACTTAACCAACAATATGAAACATTCAGTCATGTTAAGGGAGAGTCATTAACTCAACAATTTGAGAGGTTTAACTGTCTCATTAGTGAACTAAAACTGGTTGGTCTAACTTACCCTCATTTAACTTTGAACCATAGGTTTTAAGATCATTACCAGATAAATGGGACACTATTGCTATAGTTATGAGAAACTCAATTGGATTTAAGGACCTATCACTGACCCAGCTTCATGGTAAGCTCTTGACCTATGAGAGAGAGCTTAACCAGAAAAAGAAGCTCCAGGACTCTGGAAAAGTGTCTGATGATTATGTATTTGGTAATACAACACTTTTGGGTCATGATGAGGTGCCTGGAAATACTAAGGATCAGAGTTATGATCACTTCATTGACATAACTTCAGGTTTTAACTCAGGTTTCAACTCTGATTCTTATTCACCAAACTATGCTTTTACAGCAAGTGGTGGTGATATCCAGGCATCTGATAACATATCCTTTTAGTATGATGACCTAAAATATTTTGACCTTGATGATTTGGAAGAAATGGACATTATGCACCAATTGGCCCTTCTCAGTGTAAGAACTAACAATTTTTACCAGAAAACTGGGAGAAGGTTTCCAGGGTTAACTGGCAGATCAAAGGTTGGGTTGGATAAATCAAAATTAAAGTGTTATAAATGTCATAGACTTGGTCATCTTGCTAGGGAATGTAGGAGTCAACATGGTACACCTATAATCACATATCCAAATCAAAGACCTCAGACCAACACTTATCAAAATTCCTATAATACCCCTGGACCAAATGTGCAAAACACTGCTCATCTTGCACAGTCCTCAAACACTGTTCCTGTCCAGTATGTCCAAACCACTGTTTCTCATATCCACTATGTGCAAACACCTGTTGCTTAGGCACCTGTGCAAATGACTGCTGCTCCATCCTCTGCTCCTGCAGAGACCAGTCAACAGAGCTTCTTCACACAAGGCTTTGTTGATTGGAGTAGTCTACCAGATGAGTTAACAGATGAAAATTTTGCACTAGTTGCCAAAGCTGAAAATGAACCAGAAAATTTTTGTTTCATGGCTATGGTAGAAGAAGTCGAATCTGAGGAGGTGGTGACTGAATCTAAAATTGTGACTGATGATGTTGTTGATGAAGTAGTTGCAGGTGAAAAACCTGAAGAAGAGGTTGTGAATCTCTCAGATCCCTGGGGTGCATCTGATGATTGTGAGTGCAAGTGTGATTGTGCATTGATGGCTGCTGCTAAGGTATCTCCTCAAATTCATAAGGATTTATGTTCTGACAAATGTGTGATAGCATTTGCTAACATCAAAGAGGTGAATGAAAACCTTAGAAAGAAAATTTTAGATGATGAAGTTAAATTTGAGAAACTTTCAAAAGAATTAAAAACAAATTTAACTGAAAAAGAGTCTAAAATAAGCAGCTTAAAACATGAAGCAACCATAACCAAAGACCAGCTCCAAACTATGATAACAAAATATTAGAGTTGTAAAAGTGAGCTTGAGTCCACTCAAGTTGAATGTTAGAAATGGGTGGAATCATGTAGAGGTTTTGAAATGCTGCTCAACAAACAAACCAAAAGTCATGTGAAGTTTGGTTTTGGTTTTGAAACCACTGCTCCAGCTTTTGAAAACACTGACAAAAGGGATCAAAAGTTAGTTGAGATAGTACCAACAAATTTGAAGGGTCAAGAGATTAAAATCACTGAACCCAATGGTAAGAAAATTGTTCTAGAAAAACCAGAAGGTTCCTCATCATTCACTGAACTTGAAAATTATGAATTTAAACCTACTTGGTCTGATGAGTGTGGTACTCTTGAGAACTTTAAACCTGTTGATTTCAAAACTCCTGAAGGAAAGACAACACCTCAGGCAAAGATCATTCCCTTGAAAAATCTTCCAACAGATGTTCACACATCTGCTGAAAAGAAGGTTGAAAAAGGGAAGAAGAAAGAAAAGTTTGTCCACTTGTTCTGTGATTTCTGTGAAAAGAAGAATCATGTCACTAAAAACTGTTTTCTTCTAAAAGCATATGATATTAACAAAGGAACAAGTGCATGTGATTCCAAAGCCACATGTTCAATATGTGGGAAAAATAATCACAAAACCAAAGAGTGCTTGTATCTCAAAAATTTTGATGTCAAAATACAAGAGTACAAGGCTAAAACTCTTGCAAGTCAGATGGTGGGTACTTCAAAAGGAAAGCCCAAACAGACTTTCACTCCTGTCCAAACATCTGTTACTAAAAGTCTTGAAACATCTGCTCCCAGGGATGTCCAAGTAACAGATGCTCCACCCACAAGCAAGTACCCAAGAGGATATGGACAACCACCATGTCATAATCTATCACATATTTATGAGGAGCCAAAAAGACCCTCTAAACCAAGAGTGAACAGAAATCCCTATGGGTATTATCATCTGTCTGGAAGTGATCAAACAACTGTTGCCCTAAGTGTTGACATTCAAGCACTTGCAAATGGTCAGCAACAGTTGTTGAACTTGATTCAAAAACTAGTTCAAACCACTGATCATCTTCCAAAGCTTGAGTCTGAAAAGTCTGAGGACCCATCCAAAGCCAACCTGGCTTTGGACACTCACCAAAACTAATTCATTACTGCTGTGCAGGGAGCTTCTGCTTGTTTAGATAGTCTTTGGTATGTAGATAGTGGAGGCTCCAGGCACATGACAGGATGTAGAGCCCTTCTTCTGGACTTCTTAGCTCATGGAGGGGGTGATATATCCTTTGGTAATGATTCAAAAGGTAAGGTGTTGGGTTCAGGGACTGTTCAGGCTGGGAAACTCAAGTTTGAAAATGTCAATCTTATTGATAATCTTAAATTTAATCTCCTTAGTGTTTCTCAAATGAGTGACAAAGGTTATGGCTCATTCTTCACTAAGAAAACTTGTAAGATTATTGGGCCAGAAGTGGTGAAAAAGATTGATACCATCATTGCTGAGAGCAAAGCACAACTTGTTGCTCATAGAAGTGGCAATGTGTATGTTGTTGATATGTTAAAGGACAATCCTATGGCAAATATCTGTTTGTTTTCTGCTGCCTCCACAAAGGAGACAGAATTGTGGCATAGGAGACTGGGTCATACCAACCTTCAAACTATCAACATACTCTCCAAACAAAGTCTTGTCAGAGGCTTACCATCAAAAGAATTCAAATGTAATGAGCATTGTGTTTCCTGTTTAAAAGGAAAACAACATAGAAGCTCTTACAAATCCATTGATGAGTCCAAAACAAGTCAATGTCTACAATTGTTGCACATGGACTTGTTTGGCCCTGTTAAAATCATGAGTCTAAGAAGAAAAAGATTTTGTCTTGTCATAGTTGATGATTTTTCTAGGTTTACATGGAATTACTTTTTACACTCTAAGGATGAGACTGCAGGTATTTTGAAGGACTTTGTCACCAAAGTTGAAAAACAATATGACTTGCCAGTAAAAGTCTTTAGAAGTGACAATGGAACAGAGTTTAAAAATAAGGAGTTTGATGACTTCTGTGTGTCAAAAGGGATTGTGAGGCAGTACAGCATCCCAAGAACACCAGAGTAAAATGGGGTGGTTGAGAGGAAAAATAGAACTCTTATAGAAGCTGCAAGAACCATGCTAGCAGATTCTGGTTTGCCACTGTCTTTCTGGGCAGAAGCTGTAAACACTGCTTGCTATGTTCAAAACGGAGTTTTGATCAACCCAAGACATCAAAAAACTGCTTATGAAATTTTCTTCAAAATCAAACCATTAATCTCATTTTTCAAAATCTTTGGCTGCCCATGTTTCATTTTAAATCTCAAAGATTCCATTTCAAAATTTGCAGTCAAAGTAGATTGTGGTTATTTTCTGGGATATTCTTCTACTGCCAAGGCCTATAAAGTGTTTAACACAAAGACCAAGACAATAGAAGAAACTCTGAATGTAAAGTTCAATGAACTTTCATCCCTAAAAATCCCAGCAAATCCTGCTGAATTGTTTGATTTAGATAAATTCAAATTTGAAGATATCACTGTTAAAACTAACAATGCAGGTTCTCTACAATCTCCACAACAAGATTACAGAACAGATGTTGTGATCCCCAGTCACTATAAAATCTATTCTGCATCAGAGGAAGCAGCTGTTCAAAATAACTGTCAAAACTCTTTCACAGCTGAGTCAACCACTGTTGGCCAGTCTTACCCTCAAACCACTGCCTCACATCTCACAACCACTATACAATCATATGTTGACAAAATTCAGTCCAGTTTTACACCACTTGGACCCATTCCCCCACTTCCATTTCAAACATCTGATGGCACTACAGAAGTGCAAACAGATGTTACAACAACAGAGTCACCAAACCTCTGTCCTTCACCCCAAAATGCCATCATACCATATCAGGGAGATCTAATCTACCTAAGGGCTCATCCACCAGACCAAATCATTGGCAACATAAGAGAGGGTGTGCTAACAAGAAGCCAATCCTCCAATATCTGTCTTTTTGCAGGGTTCCTATCTCTCACACAACCTGTCAAGTACCAAGAGGCACTAAAAGACAATAGTTGGGTAGAAGCTATGCAAGAAGAGCTCCTTCAGTTCAAAAGACAACAAGTATGGGAACTTGTACAACTGCCTAAGGATGTTTGTCCAATAGGTACAAAGTGGGTCTTCAAAAACAAAACTGATGAAAGGGGTATTGTTGTCAAGAATAAAGCCAGGCTTGTGGTTCAAGGCTTCAAACAAGAAGAAGGAATAGACTATGATGAAACCTTTGCTCCTGTAGCAAGGTTAGAAGCTATTCGACTCTTTCTAGCCTTTGCTGTCAACCATAACATCAAGGTGTATCAGATGGATATCAAATGTGCCTTCCTATATGGCAAAATTCAGGAGGAGGTCTATGTATGTCAACCACCTGGTTTTGAAGACACATTCCATCCTGATCATGTCTACAAGTTGAATAAAGCTTTGTATGGACTCAAGCAAGCACCAAGGGCCTGCTATGAAACTCTTTCCACTTTTCTCTTATCCATTGGTTTCACAAGAGGTAAAATTGATAAAACCTTATTTTTGAAATGGAGAGGGAAAGATTTAATGATTGTTCAAATACATGTGGATGACATCATTTTTGGATCCACATGTAACAAAATGTGTGAAGAGTTTAGGGAACTCATGACAGCAAAGTTTGAAATGAGTGCTATGGGTGAACTTCAGTGTTTCCTTGGTCTCCAAGTGAAACAACTGCAAAATGGACACATTCATTCATCAAAATAAATATGTAAAGAATTTGTTAACTAGATTTGAGATGAATGACTGTAAGCCATGTAGTACACCCATGAGTACAGTCAAGCTACTCACTATTGATGACAAGGATGAACTGGTTGACCAAACACATTACATATGCATGATTGGGTCCTTATTGTACTTAACTGCATCAAGGCCAGACATTATGTTTGCCACTTGTGTCTGTGCAAGATCCCAGGCTTCACCCAAAAAGTCAAACCTTATTGCTATGAAAAGGATATTCAGATACCTAAAAGGTGCTCCCACACTTAGTATCTGGTATCCTGCTAATGGAAACATTGAGCTTTCAGGTTATTCAGATAGTGATTTTGCTGGCTGTCACACCACAAGAAAGTCTACATCAGGAGGGTGCCAGTTTCTAGGGAATGCCTTAGTCTCTTGGCAAAGCAAAAAGCAGGCAGGTGTTTCCACCTCAACAGCTGAGGCTGAATACATTGCTGCTGCAAGCTGTACAGCCCAACTCATGTGGCTTCAAAATCAATTGCTGGATTTTGGGATAACTGCATTAAAGACTCCACTCATGTTGGATAGTCAAGCTGCTGAAAATATCATCAAAAATCCAGTCTCTCACTCAACTACCAAACACATAGACATCAGACAACATTTTGTCAGGGATAGCTATGAAAAAGGTTTGATTTCTCTGCACCATGTTCCAACAGAGGATCAGTTGGCAGATGTGTTGACAAAAGCTTTAGACACATCTACCTTTACAAATCTGATTTCTAGAATTGGTTTGCTAAATATGGATTAAACAACACAAAATGTTTTTAATAAAAACATTAAAATGTTCCAGAAAATCAAAATCCATCCTTAAAAATAGCCTATTGGTTGAAAAATCTGTTAAAGATAAAACAACCACTATTTCATCCATCTTATCCACTGATAGGTTGAAAAATCTGTTTCAAACCTCTGATCAGATAACACAACTGTTTTATTATCCATATCTATATATATATATATATATATCTATACATATATTTACAAATATCTATAATAATAATAATAATAATAATAATAATAATAATAATAATAATAATAAAAACAACAGCCGTTTGCATCAGCTGTTTGCCAAAACAGCTGTCCACCACCAGATGTTTAACCATCAGATGTTTGCCACGTCTGCTCCTACAAGCAGAGTTTTGGCCACATCAGCGGTTTCACCAGAGCCTATAAAAACCCTGTTTTATCACAACAGTCGTTACACTGTCTCATTGTATTCAAAATACTGAAACCGCCTTCTTCATCCTCAAACCCTTAATCAAATTCCACTCACTCTCACATTCGGAATCCTTTACAATGGATCTTCAAGCTAAAGCTACCCACAATTATCTCCCATATCTGGTAAAAACAGATGAAAATACTCCATTCCATTCCACCATCGACATCATTTTAAAATCCAAATACCTGACAATACTAACCGCTGACGCCCCTATCTATCTTGATACTCTCCATTATCTCAAAAATTGGTGAGACAAAAGCCTACTTCCATTATCTCAAAAATTGGTGAGACAAGTATCGTCATTACCCCTCAATTCATATCCACAACCTTCTCACTTAATGACCTGTCAGGTAAAGACTCTTTCCCTAAGGCAGAGCTTCACACAGAGTTTCAGGAAAGGGGTTATGATGCTCAGATGACAGGGTCAACACTTTTCAAAACGTTTTTCCCACCAGTCATGAAATTTTTCTTCCATACTCTCCTTCTCTGTGTCTCCGCTAAGTCCACTTCCTTTAATGAAATCCCATTGAGGATTCAGTACTTGGGCTATGCTATGTTGTCAGATTCTGACTTCAATTTATCCCATGGACTGTTTATGGACTTAGTGTCAAATGTGAAAGCCATAAAGTCTGGGTCTAATAATGCTTTTCTAATTTACCCAAGAATTTTAAGTGTAATCCTTCAAAAGGTTTTACCAGAAAAAGATTTTAAAAAGGGCGAGTCTATGCAAATGAAGAGTCTAACTGATGAAACTTTCACAAAAATGTTGGGTTCAAACACCCAAGAAAAAGTATCAAAAGTGTCAAAAGTTTCCAAAACACAAACAAAGAGGACTAAGACAACAGCTGTTGTCCAAACCTCTGTTGTTGAGCCCACTGCTCCTGGTGATCATGGCACTAAATCCAGTGTTGTGAAACCCACACCAGCCATTTCCAAAAGAAAACGTCCATCCACAAAAATCACCACTCAACCAAAAAGGAGACTTCTAGAAGATGAGATACCAAAAGATAACTCTGTTGCAACACAAAAGCAACTAGAAACCACTATTGTTACTTCCTCACAACAGTTGGAAATATCTCAACCTATCCAAACTCCTCATGCATCCTCACAAAAGGATCATGTTGTAAGCCAAGGGGAACCACATCATGATAAATTTGAGTCACTTGGCCATATGTTCATAAGCCCCTCTCCCAGGGCTAATTCTCTTTTTACTCCTCCACCTTCACCATCACATGTTCAACAAACCATGCAACCTCTGTTTGAGGCTATTGATAAAACTCAGGAAAATCCCAGTTCCTCTCTTTCACCTATCAATGAGAGTATACCTCCACAAGTGACTGGGACTGAGGAAATTCAATCAGCCATCCCACAAGCAGAAGAGGAGGTTACACCCCTAGAGTTCAATGCAACTCTAGGTGAGTTTTCAAGTGGAGTAGCCACTACTGATGTAGAGACCATTGTCTCACAACAGGACAGTGGTTACATAACTAAGACTCACTTGAAGGCAACAACTGATGAGGCCACTATAGTGTCCCCAAAATCAGTTGGAAGTCCCCAGAACCAAGAAAAAGGGGCATCTGGTTCCCATCCTTTGGATTCACCTCCTAGGACTGAACTAGTTACAACTACCACTGGTAGGAATTCAGATGATCCTATTAACTTAGGTGATGAGTTAAAATACCAAGAATTGACGGCCAGAGTCCAAACCATTGAAACCTCTGTTGCTGATATCAAATCTGATGTCAAGTCAATATTGGAATCCATGGCTACTCTCACCAAGAGTCAACCATCCACAGCTGATATTGCTAGTGAGCTATGGAAATCTGTTTCTCCAATCATCATAGCTCACAGAAAACTAGCAGATCAGACTCATGAAACTTACATGGCAGAAATCAGAAGAAACATGGTAGATGCTAGGTACAAAGATACCCATGCAGATATTCAGGCCATTAAAGACCATCTGCTGAAGACCACTGGCTCTGCCCCTACCACCATTCTCAGAGATGAAGATGATGATGAATTCACAGCTGATGATGCCAAAAAGGGGGAGAGTGGCAGAGATAGATTGCCAAAGCTAGATCCCTTTGGTTGTCCACCTTCACAAAAAGGTCAATCAAAGTCTACCAACAAACCAGGGTCTACTCAAACAGCACCACAACAACAACAACAAACCAGCAAAGCTAAAGAAGTGGATAACTCTGCTAATGAAGAAGCTGAAAAAGCTACTAAAGATAAGCAAAAGAGGGCTGAGACTTTGGAAGTCAAGGCAGAGTTTTTGTTAAAACAGAAAAGGGAACAACAGCAGGAAGTTGAAGATGTGGGTTCCTCTAAAAGGAAGAAAATGCCTGCCAAACATATCAGACAACCACCATCCAAACTGGCTGTTAAAACCACTGCAGCTACTCAAACCACTGATACCACCACAACATCTGAGCTTGTCATCACTATCACCAAACCTACATTTGAACCTACAACCACATCACCACCTAAATCTGAACCTACAACCACATCACCACCTAAATCCCAAACATCTGCTTATCCTACTAAGGTGCCAACAGATGTTGACACCACCACTGCCTCTACACCACCATCACCAAAAATCTTGTACAAACGGAAGAGGAAATCAACCTTTGTTGTATAGGATGAAAACATTCACACATCACCACTTACCACTTCAACCACACAATCTACACCTATATCAGCCATTCCACTTTCATCATTTTACCACACACATCACAATTCACTTCCCATAGACCACCACCAACCATTACACCATTGGTTGTTCAGTATCCCCTTGAACTTGATCTACTCAAGGGGGAAATGCAATCCTTCTATAATACTGAATAACCATTTGAAAGATCTTTCCCTTCTCTTCCACATTTTCCTGTTCCCCTAAACATAGACACATATCTAAAATACAAGGCTAAACAGGCAGATGCCATCATTAAAGAGAAATGCAAAGGGAAAGATGACAGGACTGCTCAGGGCATCCATTCAGCAGAGCTTAGCAAATTGAGAAGGATTGAAGATTTTGCTAAGACCTTGAGCAACTCCATGTCTGCCATGCCTCTCAGCAGTGACATGGAAAGGGAGGTTAGGGAATCACTTCTTGAACAGATCTTGGCAACCATGCCTTATAAAGCAAACAAGAAACAGTTTGCAGGCTGGACCACTCATGCTCTCAGAGAAGAACTCTTAAGAATTGAAGAGTTGGCCAAGAATCCCCCAGCTAAAGTCTCTGCCTCTGATTTTAGTAAAGGCAGAGATCCAGCCAGAGCCTTGAAGTTTAAAAGAATGAAACAAGAAATTGTAGCTGCTGACTATGGGGAGATGAGGTCAGTTGCAAGGTGGTCTGAGTTGAGGTTGGTTGAAACATACAAGAGACTGGAAGAAAACAGGAAGAAAGATCCTAACTTACCCAGAAAACCTGTCTACTCTGATGAACCACTGATGAAGAGACCTCAACAGGCTTTTACATTAGACAGCTTACTGGATACTTCTGATCTATCAGCTGCTGCTAGAAGACAATTCAAGGAAAAGAAAGAAATGTCTGAAGAAGATCAGAAGAAGTTTGCTGATACTTATTTAAAGGAGTGCCTCTTCAATCAAGTACACTTTTTCTCAGATCCCACTACTGATAAGCTCAGAGAACTCATTGGGAGACCTCCATCACCTAACTCATCTATAATAAAAGTGCACCTCGGCAAATCCTCTGACTCAAAAATTCTAAAATGGAAGGTCAACAAAGACACCCATGAATTGACTTTGCTCAGGTCAGATGGAGAAGCTCAAAAGCTAAGTATGGATGATGCATATAGCCTGTGTGCAGATGACCTCCAAACACTGCTGAACCTTGAGCTTGAAAGAGATGCAGAAGACCTATTTTCTTTGAACTTTGAGCTACAATTCAAAGGTCAAATCAGAGAAAGTCTGATAAGAAATAAAGATCAAGAATAAAGTTTAGTTTTGGCATCATCTGTTCTAGGGGGAGATTGTTGGGTCTGCTGACCTGAAGAAGAACAGATGATTGAAAAGCCAAAATATATTAACAGTTGATACACACAAATAAACAGTCTTTACAACATACTCTTCCCAAAAGACTGCTGACCCTAACAATTGTTCCATCCAAACAACTGCTATGACAACTGCTAATACAAAGGACTGCTGGATAACAAATGATAGAGAACAACTGCTGACCAGAGGTCCGATGAAGAACAACTGCTGATCAAGTACTGAAGACTAAAGGTCTGTTGGAGTCAACAACACTTAGACTCCAACAGATGTTGCAAGACCATCAGAGTTTTCCCTCAACAGTAGTTTACCTTACGGTGTTTTGTAATACAACAGTAGTTTGTATAGGGCAGATGTTTTATGTTGTTATTCTGTTAGAGGTCACTATCTTAGGTGACGTCAGCAAAGGTCACCAGTGGTTTAGATTTGTCTATAAATAGAACAGTGCTTGTACTGTTCTATTAGACACACAAAAACATTCTCTCAGACAAACAATCACTGTGTGATCAGGCTGAGGGGGAGTACTTGTATTTGATTGTAATCTTTCAATCTAATGAAATCTTTCGATTAAAGAAAACATTTATTCCTATTGTTTTGATTATAGTTTATCATTCCGCTGCACTTTCCATATATACTTACTTCATTCAGTTCTCATCTTATTCTAAACATATCAAAACAATCAAACTCAGATCCTAACATTAACCGTTTCACCAACCTATTGTTTAAGTTAACAAATAATTAATATTAAAGTGTACAAAATTGTATAATTAGATTAAATAAACAAAGATATGGAACATACAGTATTGTTTTCAACCAATTCAGACGTTGTTCTGTTAATGAGATTTGCCACATCACGATGAAATAATGTAAGTGAAAGTGTACCGTTGACATCCTGAACACGAATCTGAATCTTAAATTTGATAAAACAAACATATAACATTAATTTTCAGGCTAATAATTACATGTATGTACTAAATATTATTAAAAACTATATACTAAACACTAACCTTAGCAATGGATTAACTACCTTTGCAGGACATTTGGAATTGGCACACTCATATACCTTTTCCTCCGAAAACTTATCCTGATCTTGACCAACTTCATGAATTATATACTCAGTATTAGCCTTCTTGAAGTACTTAGGGCATGCTTGATAAAACCAACCAACCTCCTTACACAACACCTTAACAGTAGCAAGTAATACCACATGTTAATCCTAAACATGGTTAACATAAAAATGTTACAAATAGTTGTTGGCAATATGTTTGTAAATATGAAACTATTGTTGTTATTATTAAATGTAAAACATCTGTAATGATAAAATCATAAAATATTTATTCACCTCTTCTATGGATGAGATATCACCAATCTTAGACAAAGGCAAGTTATTTAAAAACTCATCTTCATCAGAAGTATAAATTGACGCACCAATGGGACAAACGGTCATTTCAGGATTACCAGACAACCTTTTAGCCAGGCTGGGTATATAAATTAAAATTATAGTTAAAACTTTAAATCATAAAGTTCAAGGCTATCTGTTAATAAATTAAAATAAAAACGTATGCTTACATTGAACGAAACTCAGATATTTCAGCAACATCTTCATTAATTAAGACTCGACTTACAGAATCACCAAACGAATTTGAGACGTAAGGTTTACCTGATTTATACATAAACCAAATTATACATTGTATTTTGTATAAAAATTATCACGATATTTTTATATCATATATGTATACTATATACATACCATTATAAAACTTCAGTCGGCCAAACTGTAAGATAAGTATTATCTGTTCGGTCTTTGTATTTGCAACAACATAATTTGTCATTTGGTTGGCCTACTTATCCCATAAAGTTACATATATTGAATAACCACTATTAAAAATAGATAAATACACATAAAAATATTGTTAGTATATCTATATAAATAACGTTAATCAAAGATATTTATATATTTAAATAAACATACTCGTTATCTTCAACTTCCATGGTTAACCTCTTCTTATTGCTGAAGGTATTCTTGTCCTTATACTCGTTTTTGAAAAACTTAACGATACATCCAATAACATCTACAAAAGTATATAAACATCATTATGTATTTTAATAAAACTAAAATATAGTATTTAATTATACTATATTAATATGCAAAGCCTTTGAATAGTAAATGAGGGATATATTGTAATTTAGTGTCCAACTAGGGCATCGCCGTTGGCCATGCGTTGCGGCGGCTAAATTATGATTTTAGTTATGTTTATGGACATATGCTGCCTTAACTTATACATATATTACTATTTAGTAGCACTTAGTGGGTTTTTGAAAGGCTTAATATATACATTACATATGTTAATAGCGTTTTTAGTCGCATTCAAGTTTTTATGCCTACAGGGCATTCATGTTTTTATGCCTACATGGCTGATGTACTTTACAAAATTTGATGTGTTGGTCCTGTCTTCTAGTATCGTGAGTGCTCGCCTCTGTGGTTTATCAAAAGTCATGTTTTGTGCTCACTTTTCCAGGCATCCAAAAGTTGGTTCTTCTTTGGAATGGCTATTCCAAGATTTTTGGTTTCTTGCCGGAGTCTATTGAACATAAGAGACAATATGTTAATAACACCCTTAATTAAAATAAATCTTAAGCACATCCTTCAATTGATTTAGAAATCTTTCACCAACTTCGATGTTGTACATAGAAGTAAATCTTTAATTTTGTCAACAACCCATTTCAACTAAAAAAACCCACAAAGAATTTTGAAAGATTTCAACACAAATCTTATAATTTTGATTCTGCAAAAGTAACTATGTAAAAGTAATTGCTTAATGTTAATGTTGTATTAGTATTATTATGATGGATCCACAAATAAGTAGTTACCAGGTTTTTACTTTATGATAGTAAGATCGATTAAATACATATGGGTGGTAAATGAGGTATTTTAATGCACCTTGATCTTCAACAAAACACAAAGTAAACACATAGGGTATAAACGTAAATATGTCATTGTCAAACTTATTAAGAGATGAAAAAAAAACATAATTTCAGATCAGTGACTAATTTATACACCAAAATCACAACGAAATTATACCTAAATTATTATTCATCGAAAGCATCTCTTCGTTATTAAGTTTATGACAACGTAGGTTTCATTTCAAAAGAATTTGAACTTGCATAAATTGGTTCACTTTAAGATTTGAGGGTTGACAACTTACCTGACGATTGTGGTAAAGCCCTTTTGGTTGTTGTCTTCTTTAAGTCCGGTGTTGCTGGTTGCATTAAGTCTTGTGCTTTGTTGACGGCGATGCTTCCGTTTTTCCTGACAGCAATGTGTAGCAGCTTTCGTTCTCTTTTCATTGAAACGATTTTCCCTGGTAGCACTTTAGCGTCTTTGTTTTCAAGAGCTAGTACCATGTCACGATTTTCTATAGTCTTAAGATCTTCACCAGACTTTAGCTCCCTCACTCTTACAAAATTACATGGGAGATTATTAACTTTTGAAAGAGAAATCAATCAAAAGAAGAAATTACAAAGTTCTGGTAAAACTGCTGATGACTATCTACTAGGTAGTACAACACTATTGGGACAAGATTCACCTACTTGTTCAAATAGTTTTGGATCTTTTGACCACATTAACATAACTGCTGGGATCTCATCTGAAAGATCATTCCCAAGTTATGACAATTAAGAAAACAGTCAAAATGCTGATAACATGTGTTTCATCATGGATGATCTAAAAAATTTCAGCAATGATGACTTAGAAGAAATGGACATTTTACACCAACTGGCCATGATAAGTATCAAAACAAACAAATTTTACAAAAGGTCAGGAAGGAAATTTCCAAGACTTAACAGTTCTACAAAAATTGGTTTTGACAAATCTAAACTTAGATGTCACAAGTGTCAGAAGTTGGGACACTTTGCTAGAGAGTGTAGAAGCTCTTGCTACAACCAATCTCAGTCTAAAAATCTGTATAACCCTAGTTATAATAGGAATAATGGAACACAGGGGAGTGCACATTTTGTACAGGCACAAGCTCCACAAATCCAATATGTGCCACAAGTACAATATGTACAGATGCCTGCTCAACAGATGCAGAGCCAATAATCAATCCCTCCCATTCCAGCTGCTCAACAACCTCCACAGACTCAGCAACCCTCACCACAAAGCTTGTTCACCTCAGGGTATGTTGACTGGAGCAGTCTTCGTTTTGACACCACAGAGTGTAATCCTGATGCAGACAACAAAATGTTTGACATCAACTGGGGAGAACCAGACAATGGCAGAAAGAATTTTGCCTTAATGGCATTTGAGGGATGCAACTCAAAATCTGCCCTGTCTCACGTATCAAAAGAATCTTTAACAAAACTTTGTTCAACTTCATGTAAAGAATCTTTTGCTCTCATAAGAGAGACCAATGTGCACTTACAAGGCAAAGCAAATGACTCCGAGAGAAAATTCACTCAGATGAAATGTGATTTGGAAAGAAAACTTGCTACAAAAGCAAAAGAAAATTCTAAACTAACTAATAATGCTATTGAAACCCAAGCACAACTTAAAATAATGATAGATGACCTAGGAAATGTCAGAAAAGAGCTTGCTGACAGCAAGGTCACTTGTGAAAAATGGGTAGAATCTTGTAAGGGGTACCAACTGCTGCTAAACAAACAAAGTGCTTCAAATGTTAAGTTTGGCATAAGGTACAATCACATTAAAACACCAACAGATTTTTCCCCCAAAACTACTGAAGATGGGAGAAAAATTGTTGCAGGTGAAACTTCTGAAGAGAAAGAATGCACATCTTTCCATGAAAACTTTCTAAAAACTCACAAAGAAAGTTCTTCAGAAGTACTGATAAAATCTTACTTTAAGCCATCAGTAGTTTCATCTACATCAGGAGTTGAGAACCTGAAAAATATTGATGACCTAAAACCAATCAAGACAGTCAGAAACTTGCCTTTAAATGGAAAAGAAAAGGCAAAAGAATGTGAAATCTGTGGTGTGTTCAACCACAAGACAGAATTTTGTAGATATAGAAAAGGAATGCAGTACAACAAGAATATTTCACAACTGGTTGTGGAAAAACAAATCAGAAATGATTTTAAAGAAACTTTTTCTCCCAGGAAACAACAACCAGTAAACACCTTTTCTCAGGAAAAGATAAAATCTCAACAAAAGTCTTTTTCTCAAAATTCTCTTTTAGTAGTTAGACCTAAATCATCAGCAGTTTCACAAACTGCTGAGATAAAAGATCTCATGAACATGGTACAACTACTGATGACCAGGGTTGATGGTGGTCCTCAAAAGGATACCACCATTGCTCTTAATGAAAAATCCATTGCCAAAAAGACATGGATTCCTCAACCTGGTCAAGAACAAACTGTTAATGTTCTCAAGAGCAAACCCAAAGCCAAATGGCTTGGGTTCCTAAATCTAACTAATTTGCTACTTTGTGCAGAGGGTCTCCAGAGGCTTAAATAGCATTTGGTATGTGGACAGTGGAGGCTCAATGCACATGACAGGATGCAGATACCTAATAAACAACTTTATCAGTCAAAGAGAAGGATCTGTATCCTTTGGGAACAATGCTAAGGGATATGTGCTAGGACATGGCAATGTCTCCTCTAGCAAAATACAGTTTGACAAGTGTGTCTCAAATGTGTGATAAAGGATATTCTTCCTTTTTCACAAAGATAGCATGCAAGATCATATCACCAGAAGGCCAGAAGTTGATAGAGAAGATCATTGAAGATCATACTTTGTTGATAGCCAAAAGATGTGGCAATGTCTATGCAGTGGACATTGAAAAGGACAAAGTACTGAACAACACTGCCTGTTTCTTCTCAAAGGCATCAACTTCAGAGACTGATCTCTGGCACAGGAGACTTGGCCATGTGAACTTTAAAACCATAAATAAAGTCACAAAAATGGGTTTGGTTAGAGGTCTACCTTTGAAAGTATACCAGTGTCAAGAACACTATGTATCCTGTTTGAAGAGAAAGCAGCATAAGTCCTCCTATAAGTCTATTGAAGAATCAAAAACTACTATAAGTCTTCAACTACTCCATATGGACTTATTTGGGCCTGTAAAAATCATGAGCCTTAGTAAGAAGAAGTACTGCTTGGTCATCATTGATGACTATTCAAGATTCACATGGGTATTCTTCTTATTTTCCAAGGATGAGGCAGCTGAAATCATCAAGTTCTTCATTCTACAAGTAGAGAAACAATATTCTCTATCTGTCAAAGCCATTAGAAGTGATAATGGGACAGAGTTCAGGAACAAAACTCTGGATGAATTCTATTTGTCTAAAGGGATTATTAGACAATTCAGTGTTCCCAGAACTCCTGAAGAAAATGGTGTGGTAGAAAGGAAGAACAGAACACTGATTGAAGCAGCAAGAACCATGTTAGCTGATTCAGGCCTACCATTGTATTTCTGGGCTGAAGCAGTTAACACTGCATGTTATGTTCAAAATAGAGTCCTTGTCAACAAGAGACACTCCAAGACTGCCTATGAAGTTCTTCATGGCATAAAGCCCCTTATCTCCTTTTTCAGGGTTTTGGATGTCAATGTTTCATTCTAAACATTAAAGACTCTATTTCAAAGTTTGCTGCTAAAGTTGATTCAGGTTATTTTCTTGGTTACTCTTCCACTAGAAAAGCCTACAAGGTTTTTAACTCAAGAACCAAGATAGTAGAAGAAACACTGAATGTCAAGTTCAATGACTCAAAACACACTCTTATTCCAGCACATCCTGCTGAACTCTTTGACCTTGACAGCTTCCACTTCGAACCTGAAAAGACTGTTACTTCATCTAAACCTACTTATTATGGTGATCAAAGGTTTGATGATGAGGATCCAGCACCATGGACTCGTAATACAGTCATTAAGTCAACTTTCAAACCATCAGAAGTTTCACAAACTTCTGATTCAACAACTGCTGATGTACAAACTCAAACATCTGCTTCAGCTCCTACAACTACTGAAGATGTTCAAACAGCTGAACCAGATATTATTAACCTCAGTGGTTTGTTTGATGAAGTACAAGAGCCACCTACACCTGTCAGTGGTTTACAACAACTGATTGAACACAATGATCATCCACTTGACCAAATCATGGGTGATATTGCATCAGGTGTTCTCACAAGAAACCAGCTTTCCAACTTTTGCTTCTTCTCAGCATTCATTTCTCAGTTGGAACCTAAGAAGTACCAAGAAGTCCTCAAAGACAACAATTGGGTGGAAGCTATGCAAGATGAGTTGCTTCAGTTCAAGAAACAACAGGTTTGGGAAATCTGTCCCTTACCACCAAACAAGCTACCAATTGGCAAAAGATGGGTTTTTAGGAACAAACAAGATGAAGCTGGTATGATTATAAAGAACAAGGCAAGACTGGTAGTACAAGGTTACTCTCAAGAAGAAGGAATTGATTATGATGAGACCTTTGCTCTAGTTGCAAGGCTTGGAGCCATCAGGTTATTTCTGGCCTATGCCATTTCCAACAAAATTAAAGTTTTTCAAATGGACGTTAAAAGTGCATTTGTGTATGGAAAAATCAAAGAGGAAGTGTATGTTTGTCAGCCACCTGGGTTTGAGGATCCTTCTCATCCTGAGTGGGTGTACAAACTTGACAAAGCTCTTTATGGGCTCAAACAGGCTCCAGGAGCCTGGTATGAAACACTTTCCAACTTTTTACTCAAAAATAACTTCACAAGAGGCTCCATTGATAAAACTCTTTACATTAAAAATGTTGGAAATCATGTCTTACTTGTTCAAATTTATGTTGATGATATCATATTTGGTTCAACAAACACAAAATTGTGTGGTGAATTTCAAAAACTCATGCAATCAAAATTTGAGATGAGTACACTGGGAGAACTGTAGTACTTCTTAGGACTGCAGATTAAACAACAAACTAATGGAACTTTTATACATCAATCAAAATATGTTAAAGAATTATTGAACAAATTTTCTTTACAAGACTGTAAATCATGTTCCACTCCAATGACACCTACCACACAAGTTGAACCAGATGATCAAGGAAAACAGGTTGATCAAACCATGTATAGATGTATGATAGGTTCCCTTTTATATCTAACTGCTTCTAGACCAGATATTATGTTTTCAACATGTGTCTGTGCTAGATATCAATCAGCTCCTAGGAAATCACACCTCATTGAAGTCAAAAGAATCTTCAGATATCTGAAAGGAACTCCAACACTTGGAATTTGGTATCCTGCTTCTAGCAATACCAAGTTATCAGCTTTTTCAGATAGTGACTATGCAGGGTGCAAAATGTCAACGAAATCAACATTTGGTGGTTGTCAATTCTTGGGAAACTGTCTAGTGTCCTGGCAATCAAAGAAGCAAACATCTGTTGCAACTTCAACTGCTGAAGCTGAATACATTGCAGTTGCAAGTTGTACATCACAGATACAATGGCTCCAATATCAACTTCTTGATTATGGAATCAAAGAGACCAAGACACCATTGTTTGTAGACAGCAAATTTGCCATTAGCATCATTCAAAATCCTGTTCAGTTCTCAAAAACTAAACGCATTGAAATCAGGTATCATTTCATAAGGGATTGCTATGAAAAAGGCAAGATTGAAGTGAAGCATGTCACAAAAGCTAATCGAATAGCTGACATATTCACAAAACCCCTTGACACATCAACATTTCAGAAATTAGTATCCATGCTTGGGATGCTAAATTTGTAAGTGTTCTTTTACTTTTCCTGCACATATTTTACTTTTCACTTACATCTGTTTTTAATCTAAAAACTTCTGAAAAACAAAAAGAGAGAAACTGCTGATGAACAAACCATCAGTATGGGAATATTTTCTGAAAAATGATTAACTTCTGATAAAATAAACTTCAGAAGTTATGAATAAAGTGTTCTCATCAGTTGTTAACAAACTACTGAAGAGAAAATGGGAACTACTGATGACAATTGTTCTTCATCAGCAATTTTGTCATTAAGGGCAAATCAGACATTTCCCACTTCAGAAGTTTGACCTAAGGCGGTTACAAACTTCTGATAAACACCTTTTCCAACACTTATCCATTCAAAAAGCAAAAATTCCCTCCTTCCCTCTCAAAAAGCTCTCAAACCCTGAACCTGCAAAAACACTGTTCGATCCACACACACACACACAAACCACATGGCTCTAACTCTGAAACAGGGACACAATCAAAGAGGCTACTTCGAAAAACATGAAGCATGGTCCCAATACGACGAAATCATTGATTTAGTCGTTAAATCCCAATACTTTACTGCCCTCACCATTGATCCTCCAATCCACACTGAGACTCTTAATGAGTTCTGGGAAAATGCGGAGACGGTGACAGTAAATGACAAGGTGATCTCCCTCAATTCAACCATCCAAGGGAGAAGAATGGCAATCACACCCGAAACTTTGGGGATTAGACTGGGTCTAGATGATGTGGGTCCCCAGATCAATTTCCAAACTCTGAAATTCATTTAACCATGACAGAGTGTGGTTACCAAGGTACTCTCTCACATGCTACTATTTTTAAGAAATATTTTGAACCTAAGTACAAACTTTTGTATCACTATATAATTATGTGTCTGAGTCCAAAAACTGGATCATATGATCAGATGCCCTCTACTTTTCAACCAATTTTTCATTCCATTGTGAATGAAACAAAATTCAGGGCATCAACACTTTTCTTCAATGAGTTGGTGTTACATCATATCAATGTCCAAAGAACTACTTGAGAAGAGTTTAATTGCGGCCCAAAGAAATGCTAAGGAAGATGAGATCTGGAATGCTTTGGAAGCAAGGGAAGACTTAAGCCTCAATGAAAAGTTACAAGCTTATGAAGCAGAGTTGAATAGGCAAGCTGAATCAGAGAGAGTTGCTGAAGAAGACAAAAGACAACAACTGATGTCTTTTATAATAAAGAACAGCAAAACAAAAGCCTATTCACTCAAAGGGCTCTCAATAGATGAGCTGACTAAAAGAGCTCAACTTGTTGCTGACAAACTTGCAACAAATAAAGATGGAAAAGCCAAGAGAGCTGAGATGATTAAAGAACTGGTAGCAAATCACTATGGTTCAAAAGCCTCTGTGTCAAGATGGAAAGAAGAAAGACTACTAGACACATACAAAAAGTACAAGGCTGACAAGGCTGCTAATCCAGAGAAGTTCAAAACTTCTGAAGTATCAACTTCAGTAGTTAGAACTTCTAGTGTTAAAAGACCAGCTACCAAGAAGAAACCAGAGGACAATACAAAGACTGACTTCAAGATGGTGTTGCTGGAAGGCAACACAGTTGTTCAAGGAGACTTTGATATTGAAGAAAAGCCTCTGATAACTCAATTTAGGGATCCTTCAACATTTGCTTACCAAATCCAGAAGACTATCACAGACAAACTGCACACTAAGGTAGTTACTGAACATCATTTACCCACTTTCAAAATACCTGATGTGATGCAATAGGAAGATAGAAGTGAATCCCACCTGAGAGTCACTAAAATAGAGAATATCCAACACTCAGGAACATCCTAGGGATCCAGCATGGTTCCCTATACTTCAGACTTTGACAAGTCTAAAGTGCTGATCATCAGATGGTCCTTTACTGATGACAACTCAGTATTAGTGACAAGGAGAGATCTTACAAGCAAGGCCTACAAGTCCATGAATGAACTGAAGAAACTATCAACTCAGGACTTGCTTACAATTCAACATCTGGAACCTCAAAGGGGATCTCTCACTGATGAACAGCTTAATCAATTGAAGAATTCCATGTTCAAGGAGATATGGAAGATTGTGAATGACAGAAGAAGACAATAAAGAATTAGAAAAGGTTTTGGATTCATCAATCCAGGGGGAGATTGTTAGGACAAAAAGGATTGGTGAAACCATTTTTGTAAACCTTAGTCTAATTCACTTCTGCAAAATATCCTAAGTATAGAACTACTGAAGAAAGAAGACTAAAGTACTGAAGAAGGATTCAACAAGTACTGAAGAAGAAGTATCAGAAGTTCTGAAGTCTAGCCAGACAGTTCACTAAAGAACTACTGAAGACAAACTACTCATCAGTAGTTTGTCATTCATCAGCTCTTGTTCAAGAATCTTTTTAACCGACTTATGTTTCAGTAGTTTATTAATTTAGTATTACTTTATCTTTTTGTACAAGTTCCAAGAATGCAACTTGTTGCAACTTGTTACTGACTTACTTTTTGCAAGGTGCATGTATATGTAAAGTCTATAAATAGATGGGTTCATCCCCTCTGTTTTACACATTGATTTTTAATACAGAAATCCTTCAAAGCTTATTATTGTTCTTATTGTTCTTTCTATTTCATTTACTGAGAATCTGTTTAAGTATTCATTCTCATTCATTACTTAGATTCTCATTAAATACTTGTCTTTAGCTTTCAAACATCCAGGGGGAGTAATAACTCCTGTTGATAGTGTAACTTTACTTATCATTCCGCTGTGGAAATCTGATTGAACCTGCTAAACACATAAGTGTTCACTAGCAAGTAATACATCAAGAGCATTACTAATCCAACAGTAGGTTGTTTATTTTATTTTTTTTAGTAATAAAGCCTATTGCTTGCTGGAGCCCAAAATAAATATGGGATTCAACAGAGAGATAGACATTAAAATCATAATTGGCACATAGCTTTTAGTAGTGCACCTAGCATATAAGAAAGGTGGTTATTTTTACCATAGTTTTGTTCTTAATCTGTTGTTTTAAGTCAATAATGTTGATGTGGTTTGGAGGTGGAAGAGGTGGTAGCTTCCTGAGCCTGCAATTACATGTCCATGAAAAGACAAATTACTTTTTGGTTATGCATAAAGAAGAATACATAATTAAAAAGGGTAAGTGATGACTTGTTTATGTGTGTTTGGAGCTCTGGGATTGACGGATTAAGAGCAATTGTTATTGATACTATGGACTCGAGCTGAAGCTTGTTAAATTCGGTGACAATTGCTGCAGTGATGGTGAAAACTTGCCCGATGATGTCCTCTGTTTCAATCAGATCCGCTTTCTCTCCCCAAAGGGTAATTTCGATTTCATTGTGGCTGCAACAAACGTATGTTTATCAGTAAGTCTGTTGTAGGATTTTTATAATTTGCTGGACGCCTTACCTTTCGTCCTGAATGGTGACTTTCTTGAGTCTTTTTCCAGCCTTGAACATAATTGGCGTTATGTTCTCTACACGCCCTATGTAGTCTGTTAATTCCAGAACATTGTTATTAGAAAGTGACTTATATAATTTTATTTGGTTAGATGTTTTTTTCTAGTAATTTTACCTGTAGGTAGCCTTGGCAGCTTTAACCTTGGGGCAAGATCATGATAGGTTGCAAAGCTATAGTGGTATGTTGGTATGTCTTTGTCATATAAAGGTGTGAAAGTTGCTCTTTTCCCAAACTTCAACGATGCGACATGTGGTACTGATGGCATGTATTGGCGTTGTGGGAAGATGACATAGTTGTCAAATGTGTAGTACTGTTGTACCTTGATAATCGAGTCAAAGTGTTCTGCATTATTAATGTGAATTACTACTTCAATTGCGTCACCTTGTGAAAAATAAGATTGGCATTTGTTTAGTGAAAACATAAGAAAAAAAAACGGTATTGTAAGTATGTTAGTGTTAGGTTTGATAACTTACATATATGTCAACCAACTGATAGCATAGGTCGACCATTTTCTCTTTTTTCTTTCAGATATGGGATCCATCATTTTAGAACCCTAACCTCAAGCGGTTCTGCGGCGTCGTCTAGCTTGATCTGAGATACCCTTTTTGGAGGCATGGTAGGCCAATTTTTTTGTAGCAGTTTACCACCTAACATAAGGAATAAGGTTCTACATTATAAATGGGAAAAGGCATAGTCTAGTGTAAACTAAGTTTCCAAATAGTAATGTTATAAGAAACCTACTGTCACAAAGGGAACTAATAAAAAACTTTTTATAAAGAAAACAAACATATACTACCAATAAGGAAAAAAACCAAAACTTAAAATTATCAAATTTTAATAACTATACATTGTCATTATAAGAAAATTACCTAAACTGATAACAACATAATAAGCTTTCATTGTTGTTGTTGTTATTATTATTATTATTTGTCTTGAAAAGTATATGTGACGGCTAATGAATATTACATATACTGCAAAACAGATATTATGTTGAACATCATATATTGCAAAATGGATATTACCTTTAAATTGATGCCAGATATCAAATTGTTATATGATAGTATATTATAAGTATGATATAATTCGTTGCATCATGCAAGTTGTATCACTTTATATTAAAAAGACCAAAAAGCCCATAGCAACTAAAAGCCTAGTATTTACAACCTATTTTCAGTTGACTATGAATGTGTCAATGAAGAACGTGAACACTTGATGATTGATTTAAGGGGGAGATTGACTTATTTCTATTTGACGAAGAAAATCAGCGTAGACCACGTTCCTTGTAACATTGGATGGCATATCTTTTTTAGGGACTATAACGATTTTCAATGACTCTGGAGATGTTTCCCTTGATAGTGCCACGTATAATTGACCATGGGCAAAGACCGGCTCAGGTAGGTAAACACATATTTTGTCAAGTGACTGACCTTGGCTTTTGTTAATGGTCATAGCATAACATAGTTTGACTGGGAACTGTTTTCTTTTAAAAGTAAAAGGTAGTTCTTTGTCCACATGCGTTAAACATATGCGTGGTATGTAAACGCGGTGGCCAATTGCAGTGCCAGTCATTACGTGTGCTTCAATAACCCTTGGAAGCAGCTGTGTGATTCTTAATCGTGTACCATTGCACAAACCAGACGTTTGGTTGATGTTACGTATAAGCATGATAGGTGCATTTACTTTGAGTTCTAATTGATGTGGTGGCAGTCCACTGAAATTCAGCAAATTCAAATACTCTGTTGGTACAACATTTCAATATCACCATGGCTTCCCAAGTTAGGTATTACTGAGTCTGTGCTAAGATATATCTTGTTGTTCCCTGGACAGTTGTTAAGGACAAAACTATTTATTTAGTGCGCTGTTTCATTTTTAGGACAGACAATTGCTTTGTTGCGAAGAATTTCAGTTGTTGGATTCATTAATGTATCTTTGTCATAGATAAACTGAATAAGTGCAGACAACGCATGATCATTGTAAGGTATGAGATGGTCTAGTGGCATTTCAATGTTTCTAACATTTTGCGGATCCTTGCTGTCAGGAGTTCCTAGTAGACCATCACCAATAGCTAGCAACCACGATGAAAATGCAGCGACTTTAGCTCTATGATTTGCTTCTATATTCGGGCGCTGCAAACGCATGTTTTCTGTCAACTTAAACAACTTGAAATGGGCCCATAAGTACGGTCTGGGAAGAGACGATAATAGAATGACATTTTTGGAAGCCTTTGGTATCATTGGTAAAGTTTGTCGGAAGTCACCCCCAAGTAATATTGACTGGCCACCAAAAGGTTCATGTAGATTATTCATTAAGTCCTTAAGTGTTCTGTCAAGCGACTCGAAACATTTGCGGTCATTCATGGGTGCCTCATCCCATATTATGAGTGTTGTCTCAATTAGTAGCTGACTAAGATAAGTGTTTTTCTTTATATGACAGGTTGACTCATTTGTCAGATCTATTGGTATCTTAAACCGTGAATGAGCTGTTCTACCAGACGGAAGTAGCAAGGACGCAATTCCTGATGCAGCTACTGCAAGCACAATTTTACCCTGGGAATGTAAGGCAGAGATTATAGTAGTCCATAGAAATGTCTTGCCTGTTCCACCATAGCCATAGACAAAGCCCATTACTTGAAGTTTTCTTTCCAACGCCGATAGCACATGATTGTATACAATCTGTTGTTATGCATTGAGAGCTGCTTGTGATGACATATGTTCAATTGCAAGTTGTTTCCTATCATAGTTTCTTTCTTCCATAAGTAAGCGGTTTGTCAATGATGCGAGTACCATAGGGCTAGGCATTGGCAAACCAAAGTCACATAATGATGAAGAAGACGATCCAGAGCATAGTAGTAATTCAAGCTCGTATAAAACATGTTGCATTTGGTCATCACTGTTGAGGAGACCATGAACATGTACAATGTCATCAGCCATTCTATGCCAATGTACGTCCCAGAGTTGTTTAGGATTTGACACTTCACAGTATAAGAGCATATGAATGAATAGGTGTCGTAATTCAGAAGTAGTAGCCCATGCAGCGGCCTCATTGAAGGTATGTGACCATTCTCGGTCATCTCCTAGTAATCCAAGTCTTTCACATGCAGCACGATATGTTGGGAATACTTCCCCAGAAACTGTTCGAATGTCCTCAAAGGATTGACAACCCTTCTGATGTGACAATAGTAATCTTAGATAGAAAGTTTCACCACATGCCGGGTGCACATAGATAAGCCTGCCAATTGTCGGCGTCTTGTTTGTCATCCTACGCATCCACATTTTACTTGTTGCATCCCATCTATACTCTGATATGAAATCAAGATAATGCAAATAATGACCACTTGGATCAACACGGTTGTTGAAGAGCCATTCAGTTAAAGTTGTACGCATCGAGGATGGGTTTTGAGAAACGTTACGCAATTGCACATTGTCCCTGAAGGTTACATTCTGCATGTCTTGTAGATGAACCGCCAAAGTTTGTATGCTTCATGTGGACATATGAATCTCCCGTCAACATAGTTTTTAATCTCATTAGTCTCACAAACAGTATTATCTTGAGTAACAGCTGAAGAAGAAGATCCTTCTCTGATGCTATCACGAATACGATTGGAGCCCTTTGATATGTACTTAAAGAGGTATTTAATCAACATGCTCTATCCACAATACTCAACATTTATATGTGCTTGGAAGTGCAATAATAATGAGCGATTGTATGGAACAACATAGCCATTATCAAGCGCCACATCACCCATGAGAACGGTATTAGAAGTCCAACGCCTTTTGTAATGTGCATAACCGTTCTTATCGAATGTACTTGTGTCTTGATAAGTCTTTGGAAACTTCTTTGAGCATGTACCAGACAACATCCAGGGCGCATGTGGTCTAATAATACCGCATAGGCCATGTATCATAAAGTCGGTGACAATCTGGTGTAACTCTGGCTCAGTTATGGGGTCTGGAATTTCTGCTGAGATATATCTGTTGATATGAGTAGGATTGGTGATCTTATCAACTTCTTCAACCCAAAGCAATAGATGACAATGAGGGAGGCCCCTCTTTTGGAATTCTATTGTGTATAAATCTGCAGAAACGTTCCCAAACGGCTTTCTATTCTGTAAGAAGTTAACAAATGACTCAGCTTTGATCTGGAAAACACGTGCTATTATATCTAGGCGGTCTTGCGGTTTTAGATTAAGAACTGAGCCAGATACCTACGAATTTCAGGCCAGTTAACATTGCACGTGAAAGTGATAAAGTATTGTGGATTTCCTTGTACTCTACATATTGCTAATGCATCCTGATAATGTTTATACTTGTATCTTGGCCCACCCATAAATGAAGAAGGTAGAATAATACGCTTTCCTATAGCACGTCCTTCGGTATCTCCACGACGAATAGCATCTTGTATTCCTTGTAATACCTCACTTCTAAGAGAACTTTGATGACATCTATAGTATTCAAGCCTATTCTGCTCTATACACACATAAGCATCAACCAAATATTGTTTAAAAAGACGTCCACCTCTTAGCAACAATGTGTAGACATTAAGACGATCATGGAGCTGGTAGCTGTAGAACGTATTCATAGTCAAATTCGGATCTTCTTTTTTGCCAGTAGTGCCACGAAGACGTAAGTCACGGGACCAACCACTCTCACCATAAGTAAACAACAAAGGATATTGCAAAGCCATGTACAATGGATGAAGGTTGCTAATTCTTTGAGGCCCTGTCGCCTTATGTCGAATTACAATGTCATATCCATTAGAACTGGGGTCTTCATCAGTCGCAATTGCACCAATGCAGCCAGGACCAAGTTTATCATATGATAAAGAGTTGTTGGAATTGAACAAACGGATCGAAAACGAAGGTAAGTCAGACGAAAGAATGATGTCCCTAGCACTTCTAAATAGCCTTACTAGTTCATTACAACTCTCTAGAACTTTAATAATCAAAGAAATAATGTCATCACTCAACCTAGAACGGGTGTTGCCATCAAAGAATCGAAGCCTGTTCGAAATCTCATTATCAGTGTCATAGATATACATCTGCAGAAACCTTGGATGCTCATTGTTTGTAGGACACAATGAGCCCAACCAATGATAGACCTGGCCCTCGACCTTAAACACATAGGGTGCAAACCCAACATTTATAGAATCGTCTATTTTTCCACCAAAAGAAGTCATTGAGAACATAGAGTCATATCTTAGACTATCTCCAATGCTAAGGTCGCCCATAGGCGCTTACTCAGCCGCCACATCATATCTTTGCAAATCCTTATAAATCCTTACAAATCCTTTGAAACATCTAATTTCACCTGCAACCCTACAAATAGCCTTACATATCCTTACAATTTCCACATCATCACCCATTTTTACTTTTAGTTTAATACTTAAACTATTATAATATATTTTATATAACTATATAGTTACTTAATATAACCACTGCAACTAAAAGTATAAAAAGGGTTTGAAGTTTTAACAGATTTTTACCTATAACATTGGGCCTTATTCCTACTTTCAAAATAAGTTGGGCTGTCTATAAATCAAAAATACAAAACGAAACCAAAAAGAGCCCCACCACTGGTTAGGTCTTCAAAGTCAGTAAAAAAAATCCCCATATATGTTCAATACGTAATATTAATAAATTAAAATCATAGAAAAGGGGTTACTTTTAATTAAAGGAAGCAATAAGCTATTGTTAGAAATTGACGGTTTAGCCTTGTCCAATACCAAATTTAAAAGTAAAAAAATAGTCACTGTCTGTATATATATACACACACACATCACTATCTATCTTTCTCCCTCCATCGCTCATTTTCGTTAACTTTGTCCTCACCATCACCACCGATTCAACCACCATAACCAACCACCGACTTCCTACACCGGCGGAGAACCACCACCTACTTCACCTCTGAAAACCCTAACCACCATTACTAACTTCCGATGTTATTTTTATAACTAACATCTATATGATCATGGGAGTTGCTTCATTTAACAGAGCTCCTTACAATGATTTTTTTCGTTTATGTGGAGATATAAGGCTTAGGAGTAAGCGAGATTCACATGAAATTGGGGATTACTCTCATTTATGTGCTATTTTACGTAGTTAATTAAAGATAATTGTTTGTGGGAAGAAAGAGAAGAAAACCAAAAGAGGGAAACATACCTGATGTGAAGCTTCTGGATGGTCTCGATTTTTCTCCAAAGATGGAGAGTATGGTGTAGAACAGGGAAGAAACCAAGACACCGACTTTATGGATAAAAATCTAGCAAGTAAAATTACAAATTTACCCTAACAGACTTCTAGAGTTTGACCATGGTCAGCACCGACCATAGTTTTTAAGTAGTATATATAATGGGTTTTTGGTAATTCATGTTATTGCTTTAGGTCAGTTTAGTAATTCATGTTAGTGGACAGCAAGACATCTAAAGATGTCATGATTAACACACGTGCCCCCTTCAAGTCTGATTATTAAGACACGTCCCCCACTTCATAAATATATACCCATATCTTGATGCAGACAACAAGATGCCTGACTCCCCTTCCACCGCCTAGGCCACCACCCGCAACCACCACCACCTATCTTTTTCTCTCCCTACATCCCCCTCTCTTTCTCTCTCTCTCTCTCTCTCTCTCTCTCTCTCTCTCGGTTCACCTCCACCAGTTAATATCTGCCTTCCAAGATGCGAAGAGGACGAGCCAACACCATTGGTTGGTGTTGTGTTCGGATCAACTGTTTGTTCACTCATGGTTTCACCGCCACCGGTGCTAGATCTGTCAAGATCAGTACATGCAACACGATGGTACATTAAAGTGATTTTCCGGTGGAAACCCCAACTCCCTAAGCCACCGAAGCTTCATGGGAGTAGAATACGATGATGCTTTTAAGTGGCCTCGATGGTAACATCTGAGATGGTGTGGTGTCTCATAACTCCACCCACGGTACCGAAGATGTCAGAAATCGTCGGTAGTGACAGTGGTTGTTAATTCCCATGGAGATTCAAGGGTTCATGGCTTTTAGTGGGTGTTAGTAAAGACAATGGTGGCTCAAAGGTCTTCTGATGGCTACCTTTTTTTCCAGTAAAATCCCAAATTGTATGTCCAATATCTATACATAGGATTGTGTGTGAGTGAATGTATATGTTGACTTTATGAGTATGGAAAGAGGATGAGAGAGAGATTGTTGTGATTTGTGTATATCTATGTTATACATGCAATGAATGTATATGTATATGCTAACACTTACAGTTGAATGTGTAACAGAGAAGAAAAATGCACTAGAGATGGTCCTGTTGACGTCAAAAATGGGAAGGATGGCGGATTTATGGCCGGGTGGCTGACTGCATCTGGAAATGGTTGGTAATGGTGTAGAGTGGAGGTAGCAATTTTCAACGTTGGTTTTGTAGAAAGAATAAGTGCACATAAACTTTTTTAGTGGGTGGTGAATGTAAGTGACACATGGATTTTGGAAAGTGTATAAACTTTGGAAAAGGATACACATGTCATGAAAGATTTAAAAAACTCATATACAGTATTTTTAGGTAGGACTATTTACCAAAATTATTTACCATTGTAATTTTTATATTTTATGATATATTAAAACGTTACTATTTTATCAATTTAGAATTGTGTGTTCATAGTTTAAAAAAGCCTAGCTAGTCTAAGATTTTTATTATTTTATTCCTTTGAATATCATTTTGTGGGTTTCCTCCATGTGTTGACATTCTTATTCGATATTGACTGAATTTTCCTTGCGGCAACGCGCGGGTTGAATTAGTCCTCCTCAGCAATGTGTCACATATAGACAATTAGATACCAGATCGCCTTAGGCGCAACGCGTCGTTTTAAGGGCGGCCAATGAAAACTAAACTTCCAGCACATAGCAGGCAGCGACAAAAACTGAATATATAGTCGCTTCACTTTAACAAAAGAACATAGCAGGCAGCGACAAAAACTGAATATATAGTCGCTTCACTTTAACAACTTTTGTTTTAACTATATGTTACTATAATTGAAATACCTGGAGAAGGTATTAGTTGCTTCTCGCCTTCTTGAATCGAGTCGAGTGGGATGATGACTCTATTTCTTCGCCATCATAGTAGATGCAAAGAATTTTACAAGTGAGCCAGTTGCGATTATTACATTGCCAAGTCGAGTGCCGTACGGATTCCATGGAGCTTTCATGCCAATAATCTTGTAAAAGTTGCTATGTAATATTCACTGATGAATGCTCTGTCGATATAGTATGCTAGAAGTAATATTCTTTTAATAAACTTAGAATACAATAATTAGGATAAACAAATACTTAGAGCACCAACAATCTACAAACGTATCAACACGCTTGGATATGCTACACTGCTATACCTATTCCAAATATTACTAACACATAACATAAACGCGCAACGCGCGTCATTAAATCAACCTAGTATATATAATAATGATAAGAAAATAATACAAACCAACGGTGACGAAGTCAGTAGCTTCAACCTCTAACTGTATGTTTTTAAACGGGACAAAAGAAAACCCGAATGGATGACCTTTAAAATCTTCAGTCGTGTAAACACGGCTATCTGGATTCAAGCATAGCTTATTGGGACTGGATGCATACTTGTACTTGGCTGCATTCTTACCGATGCCAGGATTCTTTATGACAATACAAGCATTGTCATATAGATACTTTTCAAATCTGAAGAACCAACGTTTGAATACATTCCCCTGAATTTTATTACCCTGTAAAAGAAGATCATGAGCAAACGTCAATTAGAAGACTACAAAACATATTTTGACATTGACATTGACAATTATATATATTATAACGTACATTCTCATCTACCAGAATCATTTCAATTGAGTATGATTCATTAGGATTTCGACGATCTGGTTGACGCCAAAGACGGATAATCCTAACTTTCAACATAATATTGGTTTGGTTGAGGTTAACGTTGTTAAGCATGGTATACTCTGATTAGTCTGCCATCAATCTGTTTGAAAAGGTAAAGATAAAAACAAACAATTTTTAAAAACTCAATATATCCAGATATGACTAATTAAAATTACAATGATTGACATAAGAAAAGAATTTGTTAGTACCTTTGAAAGAGTAGTTTAGAAAGAAGGATTGAGTAAGCTGTGTGCATAATCAAATGCAGTATGGCATTTTGTTTTATAGTGTTTACATTGAAAGTATTCATAGAATGTTTTGAATGTAAAATTAAAATGGAAATTATTACCAAAAATATATGTAACCACATACATATTTGCCGCCTATTTTATATTTATATTTATATTTATATTTATATTTATATTTTTTATAATATAGTGAATTCATTTACATTTGACTAAATATATATTTATGGCAATGTTCAATCATAAAATTGTAATGAAGATATTTCAACTAATTAGGTATGTATGTGTATAACCATAAAAAAATTCTAAAATTGATATTGGCGGTTTTTCTAACAAGGACACCGCCCCCCAAAGCCTCAGAAAACTTTGGCGAATGCCCTTTTTGGAAAAATCGCACGAAGCCTAGGTGAAGCTTTTGATCTGTCTCCCCGCCAAAAGGCAGTTGTTGAATGCTTGCAAAGCCCCCATGCCCAAGATTTCCTGAATGTTATCCCGATCGAAGGTTTGGGCCAAACCATGTCTGGGGTTGAATATAGGGCAATTCTCAAATACAGGCAACACGCGGTTCACTGTAAGGAATTGCCTGGTTTCAAATATAGGCATGACTGGGTCCGAGACGTTCTTTGGGACATTTTAAGAAGGGCTGGGATCTCAGCAAAAAAGGAGGCTCTTGTGAATTTCCTCTCAGACCCCGTAGAAGGGAGATCCACCCTACGTCCAACAGACCTGCTTGTCTTTGGGTGGGTCGGGGGGAAACACACTTGTGTTGACCTAACAGGTGTATCTCCCCTGGTTGGTTTGAGGGATAATTGTTTTGTAGTAGGGCATGCGGTGCAGAAAGCAAAGGCGAAGAAAGTTAAGAAACATGCCAAAGCTTGTGAGGAGAACCAACACGTTTTCGTACCCCTGGCATTTGATACCTTTGGCTCTTTGGCACCGGAAGCCATCCGTTTCCTGACCAGAGTCCAACGGGTTATTCATAGCAATGTCTCGGCGCCGTGAGGGCATGGGTTCGTTTTTAGTAGGTTAGGGTTTGCCATTCAGAAAGGGGTGACGGCGCAGCTTATTGCCCTCCTGCCCGCTATCTTGATGTAATTTGTCATGGTTATGTGTTTAATAACAAAAAGAAAAGTTATATTGAAAAAAAATATAGTGAATTCATTTAACTTTGACTAAATAAATATTTATGGCAATGTTAAATCATAAATCATAAAATTGTAACGAAGATATTTCAAGTAATTCGGTATATATGTGTATAACCATAAAAGAATTCTAAAATTACGGGTAATCAACATTTATTTTTTGTTAAAATATAGTGAATTCATTTACATTTGATTGAATTTATTTTTATGGAAATGTTCAATCATAAATTTGTAACAAAGATATTTCAAATTAGTGTTATGTATGTGTATAAGCATAAAAGAATTCTAAAATTACGGGTAATCAACATTTATTGACGATTGCAGAATTTGTTTATTTTTGTTTGGTATAACTTTGACCTTACAAATTTAAAATTAAATTGGAAATCATTAAAATTAAATTGGTATAACTTTGACCGCAAAGTATTCATAGAATGTTTTCAATGTAAAATTAAAATGGAAATCATTACCAAAATTATACATAACCACATAAATATTTGCCTAATAATGTTCATTTGTTATAATATGTTGAATTCATTTACATTTGACTAAATTAATATTTATGGCAATGTTCAATTATAGAATTGTAACGAATTCTAAAAGAATTCTAAAATTACGGGTAATCCTTATTTATTGACGATTGCCGAATTCTAAAATTACGTGACTAAATTTATATTCGATATTAATGTGTATAACCATAACATAATTCTAAAATTACGGGTAATCCTTATTTATTAACGATTGGCGAATTTGTTTCTTTTGGGTTGGTATAACTTTGACCTTACCAATTTATGTTCAATTAGACAAAAATATTAAAATAATTAGATAGGTAATATTGAGAGTGTTTCAAATGTTTTTGAATATCATAAAAAAGGTAAATACAATGAACCATACTTAATATATTATATGACATCAAATTAAAGACAAACCACGTACTTAATAATAGTCATATAGATATTTTAAAAAAGAAAACCAAAACAGAGTATCAAAATCTATGTTTGCCAAGAGTAGCATTACAAAATGCTAGTATCACATCGCATGTAAGCGAAAGTCAGTGAAAATCAATATTTATTACCTCTTGCATAGGTAGCTTCTCAACAAACAACTTACTATGAATTGTAGACCACTTGAACATATAGTTATCACCAACAGAAATTTCCTCAGCTTCGAGTAAATCATGCCATCCATTAACAGTGTACCTTTTGTATTAATATATTAAACATAAGTAAACATAACCAAATATTAAATGCCAACCTTTTAAAAAAACAAATACCTGGCAACACAATTGTAAACTTCGACACGAACTTGAGCAGTCCAACAGTTACCACACTTGAACTTAATCTTTAACTTCATATGGTTGTTTAAACCAGCCAATTCAGCAATAAAAAGTGGAATAACCTAAAACAATAAAATGGGAAGGTAAAGAATTTAAGCGATATTCGAGAAATTTTTTTTAAGTAAAATATAAGGATAAGCAAAGAAACACATACCAAGAGATCAGTAATTTTGCATGAAAAAGCATTGTCATTTGCATAAAGATGAAGGTCCGGACATTCTATTGTTTGGTTATTGTTTGGTTAGAAGAGAGGTTCGGGTAAGACCTTGAATAGCGTCATCTCTCTACCACTCTTGTTAAACATAGTAACCTTAAATTGTGAATTGCCAATTAACTCAAAACATATAGCATCGCCAACTTGTAAACGAAGGTCATCAAGGAATTTAATCCATCCAGTGGTGAAACAAAAATCAGGACCATTTTTTGTGATGTAAACATTCCAATTAAACTCATTGGATACATACAGAACAACTGGGGTGGCCTGCTGTACAGATCCAAAATGTTTCTTAACAAATGCAGCTGGTAATACTTGCAGTAAAAGTATTAAGTAAGTTTAAAAAGCAAACCTAGAAAGACATAATTTTTTTATATTAGTATTACTTACAAGCGGAGTAGTTAATTCGTGCTCGATGATTTTGAAGAAAGAATATGCTATCTGATTCTGCTGTGAGTGAGTGAGTATAGTATTTGATCGTGAATGTCTTATGGCCAGCATACATAAAAATTATAATAAACACACCAAAGCTTAAATCGTTTATTAAGTACGACCATCCGTCTGTAAAACTAAGTATATCTTCAATTTGCTCCACACGAACATTCCATGATTGAGATATACCATTTCTGAAGGTAACAATTTGATTGTGCAGATTATTATTGATGAAGAACTTATTCATAGAAGTAGGTATTATCTGCATTTGCAAAAAAAGTATACTTAATATCAAAAAACGAACAAAAAACAAAATAATATATTATGATCAAAAATTGCTGAAATCTAAAGTATTTATGTCATACCAAAACAGAAGCAAACTGGTCAAGCAAAACCTTGAAAAATTGGCAACCATTGTGGTATGACATCTCCTATGTTTAAGTAATCTAGAATTAGTAGCAACTCACAAATCTATATAGATAATAAAAAAAATTATGAAAAATCGATGTTACATACAATCTTTATTTATATTAGACGTAGATCGTATAGATATAGTAAATCGAAGACAATAAAAAAATAACTAACTAGTAGATTACGAAAAATGTTTGTAACTTGCAGTCAGATTCAATTGAAGATGATGAATGAGGAATTTAGGTTAGAAAGACAAAATAATGAGAAAATAAATGAGAGAAACAGGTTTAGGGAACAATTAGAAGGAAAGTGATGTATTTATACCCGGGTATTTGGTTGCACAAAATAGGGTCATGGATCGGGTTCTAATACCGGAACCCGAGTAAAATGGTAATAATACTCAAAATCTAGAGGGGCCAGCACACCAATAGTTACTCTTTTATTATATATATAGATATAGATATAGATATAGATATAGATATAGATGTCCCAATTAGTCGAAGGGCTCTTTGTTTCACTCCCGCATCAAGCTAAGCCAGCCAGCCAGGGAGTGCTTCTCGATTTCGCTTTCCCTGCACCCACTTAATTAGTCCATCCTAATTATCTATAAAAAAATGATGACAATTGCAAAACCCAACTTTCTTTTTAACTTATTTGTCTCACTAAGAAAAAGCGAAAGAAAGTAGCAACTTAAAATTTGGATTATTTATTTGAAAAAGTGTTTGTAGAAATGTTTGGGTGAGTAGATTGCCTATCAAATTCACTTTGCATGCTCCAACTCCACTTAGAATTATTTTAAAGGGAATTTCTTCACTCATGTAGTTGACTTATATTCACATGTACTATTTTTTTTTCATCAACAATTCACGAGTACCTACTTGAGCAACCAATGTGAGAGTACTACTTAAATAGCAGTTTGATTTGAGTTAGGCCACGCGGGGCGGTCCACGATGGGCTGGCCTTGATGGCGTGGTGACCGCGAAATACCGCTCCCTTGAAAATTTCACAGCCGCGATGCATTAAACCGTGATGGCCATCACGAGGTGAAGCAGTTAGTCGTTGGCTAGCCAACGGTCATTTTAACCAAATTAAAAAAAAAACATTTTTTACGTATATATATACACACATATTCACAAATTACAACATTCAAACTCATCAGTTAGGTCAACATCTGGGCTTGGGCAAGTGTACCCTTGTAAAGGAGGAATAGAGGGGACGGGGTTGGAGACACGTTGAGTAGGAGGATGAGAAAATAGTGGTTGAGGAGGAAGAGGAGGGGGGAGAAAACAGTGGTTGAGGAGTAGGAGGAGCAGGAATTGGTACACGACGTCTCCGGCGAGAGCATCGTCGGAGATCGGAAGGTCTAGCAGCTTCGTAAGGATAACCGCCACCCATATCTTTGGTTTGAGGGATAATTGTGACTAAGAATGAGGTTTTGGTGTTGTATTTATAGAGTCAGAAATTTGAAACGTTTGAAAACTGACGGTTGAATTTCAAACGTTTGAATTTCAAACGTTTAAATTTCAAACGTTTGAAAATTGGCGGTTGAAAAAATTAAAATATTTTTTTTAAATATTTAAATTATTTTTTAAATATTTTAATAATTTTTTTAATATTTAAATAATTTTTTTAAAATATTTAAATAGTTTTTTATTAATAAAAATGTAATGTTTTTAGTTTATTTGAAAAAAAGTTTAGTGATGAAATATGATAGAATGTGAACATCTCCGCATGGGTTTAGTGATGAAATGTGATAGAATGTAATAAAATGAGGTGGCAGAATCTAATTGGGTGTGATAGTGTGATGAGTGTGATGAAAGTGTGACAACCCTTGTGGTGGTGTTACATTATAAAATTTATTAGGCAAATTGTTCTATGTATACATTTTTCTCTCTCTATAACCAAACCATCCACATTTTTTTCTCTTTAGTTTCCATGTTGCAAGAAACGAACCAAAATGTTCATATTATAACCAAACGAAACAAGTACGCGTGGGTAGATGCGAGACTAAAATCCAAGGAACAAACATATTAGCCTCTTCCGTGTACATTTATTTCATATTTATTCATATGTGTGACAACTTTCGCGTATTATCTCTTTTCAAGTTTCATTTCAAACATCCAATTTTAAGCATCAATGTCTTCTTCATCTTAGCTTCGATGAGAACACATCTAAGCTCTTCATAAAGCTCTCACTAAAGAGGACCCAAACCTATAAAATATCAGTTATAATACTAATATTAGTCTTTATATAATGATCTTTTGTTTATCTTACAAAAGACAGATGATCTCAGTAGTGTACTTATCTTCTAGACTTCTACACATGATGGAGCTAAAAGAAATCATTGTTTAATTGCAAACATTACAAACATGGCCATTAGGTTACCCACAAACTATAATGGCCATACCACTCTAGTAGTCCATCCAATAAACACACTTGATCTATATATTATTCTCCTCTTTTTGGCTTATAAATAGTCGCATGCATCTACCATGAATCTTAACAAAAACCATATTCTCCTCAAAATATCTTTTTCCATATTTAAACCAATATGCATCAAAAGAACACTAGCATCATTTTCTTAGTTTTTCTTTCATTTCTTTTAGCTAATGGCCAACTTAATTACAACTATTATTATTCATCATGTCCTAACTTACAAATGATTGTTAAATATGGTGTTTGGGCAGCCATAAGAAACGACACTAGGGTGGCTGCGTCTCTTCTTCGTCTTCATTTCCATGATTGTTTTGTTAATGTAATCATTTGTCGATTGTTTTAAGTTTAGCGTTGTGCGTTAAAAGTTAAAACTAGTACCACTTTTGGGGGTGTTGTGATTATTTATTAACACTTTTTACTTGCTTATTGTGTAATACAACTTAATTAGTAGATTGTTTCTATTTCGGATTTTAGGGATGTGACGGTTCAGTGCTTTTGGATGATACCGCAACCTTCAAGGGAGAAAAGAATGCAGGCCCGAATGTTAATTCGGTTCGCGGGTTTGAAGTTATCGACAATATAAAAGCTGACGTGGAATGGGCCTGTCCGCGGACCGTTTCATGTGTTGACATTTTGACTCTTGCAGCTAGAGAAGCTGTTGTTTTGGTATTGCCAACTTAAAACTTTTGTAATAGTTTTTTTTACATGGGTTTAGGTAACGGGTCAAAACAAGTTCAACCTTGAAACAAAGCACTTTAGTATGACTTGGAACATGCCTGACTGGGTTGACAAGTACTGAAGTACACATTCTTATAAAGCACGAACTTAAAATATAAATAACTAATAATGATTTTGAAATTCACAAAAGACTATTAAAAATGAATAATTAACGTTGATGTAATTTATAAAAAAGATATTCTTAAACTTATATAATTTTTTTAATAAAACAACATAAAAAGTTAGTTTATTAATTTTTTTAATTAATTATTGACTTTAGGCTATTTACATCCCGACCTATGTGACATGTTACTTTTATCAAAATAAGTTTTTGACAATTTGAGATGATACACAACATATATAAAAATTGACGCATTTAATGGTAAATGCGTCGAAATTGTCACTCTACGCTTTACATATTTATATTCTCCTTTACATCATCTTGTGTTTTCTTAAAATTTAATAATCTTTATGCAGTCAGGAGGGCCAAACTGGGGAGTTGCACTAGGCCGGCGAGACGGGCGGACAGCAAACCTGAAAGCAGCAAACACAAATCTGCCATCACCCTTTGATCCTCTAAAAACCATCATCGATAAGTTTTCAGCCGTAGGTCTTGATCTGAGGGACGTCGTGGCTCTATCAGGTACTAGCCATTTTTACCTCTTTAATAAATTTAGTTCCTTCTACAAGAGGTGGCAAAATGGGCGGTTCGACTTGATAGTAACATGAGAAACGGTATCTAACCAAATTAATTTTTATTTGTCCTTGTTGAAACATCCCTGAAAAGTACGGTTTATCTAATATTCTCTGTCCAGAAAAATTTAAAATCTATAATAACTTTTTATTCTTTATTTTTAATTTTGTTAATTTATTTATTCTATTAAATGATATAACTTATAAGTAGTGTGTAATATGTTACAAAACATAAGTCTAACCAACCTTGACACCATGCATGTCAAAAGTAAAAGGGTCTGAAGTCTAAACTGCAATATGTAGTTCTTTTACACCAATAAAATAATAGGGGCTTTTTTTCATGGCTCATAGGTGCACATACTATTGGGCTGGCTCAATGCTTCACATTTAAACACAGGCTATTTGACTATAAAGGGACCGGTCAACCTGACCCGAAGCTTGACTCATCTCTAGCCTCGAGCTTGAAAACCGCGTGTCCAAATGTTGATAAATCAAACACAAACCTTAATTCCCTAGACATGGTGAGTACGTACACGTTTGATAATGCGTATTATAAGAACCTCGTCAACAATGCTGGATTACTTGAATCCGATCAAGCGTTAATGAGTGATCCACAGGCTGCTTCTATTGTCAAGGGTTATAGCATGTACCCGTATCTTTTTTATAACGATTTTGCAACATCAATGATGAAGCTCGGTAATATTGGGGTGATTACAGGGCTAAATGGTGAAGTTAGAATGAAATGTGGTAAAATCAATAGTTTAAGTTAGTTGGTCACTTGGTTGTAATATTGCTAGATGCCTAGATGGTTAAGAATAAGGGTTTGACTTTTACCTTTGTTGTACTTTATATCACATGTATGTTTACCAAAAAGTAATATGAGGTCTTGAAGTTTTACCCTCAAATAAAGAAATTAATTTAGCATTTGTTAAACTATATTTCAGGATACAAACATACCAATGAGATATTGATTACCTATGATTTTTTGTATCTTAAATCAGTGTATGCAACTAAAAGTTCTTAGACCACCTGTAGTGATAAGGTGAAATGGGCGTGGAATGCCTCAAAAATGTCCCAAACACCACTCCGGGGGCGTTATGAATCAAAAATTGCTCTGGGCCACAAGGGATGCCATGCCCCGTTCCCCAAGTATCACGCCCCGTGAAAGTCTAATGTGGAACCAATTGGATAGATTACCCGTAGAGTGGGTTAAACTCAAAGAAAATAGTAGGAGAACAAGACTTGAGATTGTCACACCCTCAAATTCCACATGCGGGGTTTTACCGCGAGGCGCGTGACATACCAGGATCCAAGTCAACGGTCACAATAAACGACATCTATATGATATGAAAATAACGTAACTTGCCCAATAAGTTTCAAAATCTAACCATCGCTTACGGAAGCGTAAAATTTTATTAAAACCCAAAAGTAAAACATGAAAGTCTATTAATACTCAAAATGAAATGCAAATGGATCTTAGACGCCGTGAGACTTCGTGCGCCTAACTCAATGCTGCTACCTTAGCGACTTGAGAAAACATGCCAAAAAGACGTCAACATATAATGCTGGTGAGTTCACAGGTTTTAAGTTTACAAAGCGTTACAAACGTAAAGAATTTCATCTCAAAATGCCAAGTGTGTAAAACCTTCGAATAAATAACAAGTGTTTCTTTACTACTACGACTGTGTTGTGGAAACCATTACTAACATGTGTTGCATGTGTTGCCGCCCGTGTTTGAGTTTCCGAAAATAGAGACAATATGCACCCGCCCGGCTCCCAGCCGTCGGGTGGGGTTCGTCAAGCCCAATAGATCTATCCACATTTACCCCGTTGTGCCCCGCACATTCATGGTTTCAATAGGGACTTAGCGTTGCGTTTCGTCGTATAGTAATTTAAAACAAGCGTTGCGTTTCAAAAGTGTAGCGTTTCATAAGTGTTGCGTTTCAAAAGTGTTGCGTTTCATAAACATTGCGTTTTCAAAAAGTGTTGCGTTTCATAAACATAACGTTGTATTTGTTAAAAAAACGTGTGGCATGCTTCTCCCCCGAGAAAAAGTGTATAAAAGAGGGGCCGTGAAACTCACCTTAGAGTGCGCCTTCAGATACTTAGAATTTCCGACACGTGTATGATGACCCAACTTAGTGACGACCTATCAATGGGTTTACATAAGTGTGATGACTACTAACCCGAAGGCTAATCAGTCCCCAAGTTGTCTAGACCGTCACCGTGTATGTTGAAAACATGTTTAAACCTTAAACTGACCAAACCAGACAATACCCGGCTACCCATTGGTGACCCGACATCCCACGTGTTAGCCACATACAAGATACCATTCAACTTATGCAATTAAACACTTAGCATGCGCAATCATTCACCCTATCTAGCATAACGCCCAATTAACGCATAAACAAGTCCGAACACGTGTTACCAAGTTATTAGACATGTCACGGGGTTCCTAACATGTTCCTAGACGTCCATCCGTGTTTCGGGATGTTAAAATATACATACAGCAGCATTACACGCGATTAGGAATCAAACATGTGATTAGGAAAAGTCAACTGGTGATTAGGAGAGTCAAACTAGTGAATAGGATTGTAATCACTAGTAAAATGGCGAATAGGGCTCCTAATCGCCTATAGTTCAGGCGATTGGAAGCCAATCGCCTATAATGAGGGCGATTAGGGCTCCTATTCGCTAGTACTGCTCTGTTCCATCCTTTTTGCGCGTTTAACCCTCCAAATCAGATCTGAAACATGTGTAAACACCCAATCTCCAACCCAAAACATTAACCCAACTATTTCAAGCAAAAACCCCTAATTTATCATCACTCTAGCCGAATGCATGCGGTTTCCCAAAATAGCATAACTAGCATGTAAGCATCACATCAACATGCAAAACTTACCCTAAATAGCAAATATCCAGATTTCATCACATAACGACATTATCCGACATTATCCTACTGTTCTAGCATCATCCTAGAGTAAACCCTAACCTTAAACAATCATCAAAACACAATATATCATCAATAATCCTTCATAATCATTCAAACGGGTCAAAACACCTAATATCAATGTTACACATCTATGAACCTTCAAACTCCTAGGTTATCATCATATTAACTCATTTAGGTCAGAAACACAATAATAACACAAGAACAATCATGTTTAAACAATAAAAATCCTATCTTGCATGAATACATCACATATAATAAGTATAGAGGTTTGGGTTTGTTTTGAAACTGATTTTAATGAGTTTTCAAAGACACAAATGTTTAGAAATCAGGTCTGGACCTTTAGGGATCAAAACAATATCATTACAAAGGTTTAGGATGAAGAACACACCTTGAAATGATGAGATTATGAGGTGTAAAGCTTGGAAATGTGATTTCTTGTTCAAAAACGTGCCGTAGAGGTTGGATAAGGTGTGGGGTGGCTTTGGGGTGTATTAGGGTTTCACAAATGATGTTTTGAAACATAAGGGTGGTATTTATAGGCGTTTTTAGTCGTCACATGCAGTTCAGGCGAGTACGGGGCTGCTACAGGCGATTAGGGGTGCTAATCGCTAGTAGTTACTAGCGAATAGCCCCTATTCACCTATAAGATCCTTCTACTCGCTACTATACTGGCGATTAGGGCTATCCACATGTCCTAATCGCCCATAGCCTATGTATCCTAGTTTTTGGCGCGTTAAACCATATTTTAACATATTTAAACACGTATTCACATACCGGCAAGTCATATAATGATTGTAAGCACATAATACATGATAACTAACACGTTCCCATCCGTTCACCAATTCCTGGGACTCGAGATTTACGTGTGTGCGTTAAACCCTAGCGATTCTACAAATCACCTATTCGTGTTCACATGGTTATGGACCGACTCCCAATGATCCCGTGGATCATCGTAATGACTCCCGATGATTCCCGGAACCATCATAACGACTCAACTGACCTAGTTAAGTATGTTTGAAAACGATTTTCGCTAAGGTAGACTTATGCGTTTTATAAAATGTTAACCAAAACGTGTCGGGTGTCACAATATATATAGTGGAAGTATAGGGAGAAAACCCTTCAAAATGAGAAAACTCTAGAAAACCCTCAAAAAAACCTATTTCCCGAGCTTTTTTTTTTTAAATTAGGGCATGTAATATACATGTTTTTAAGTGTTTTGAGCCAAAAAAAAAAAATCAAAAAAGCGCCGAAAGGTTTTTTTTTTTTTTTTTTTTTTTTTAAAAAAAATAAGTTTTGCATCATAACATATATTAGCTTATTTTTGCACTGGTAACATATGTTATGATCCAAAACTTATTTTTTTTTAAAACCCTTTGGCGCTTTTTTGATTTTTTTTGGCTCAAAACACTCAAAAACATGTATATTACATGCTCTAATTTAAAAAAAAAAAAAAAAGCTCGGGAAGTAGGTTTTTTGAGAGTTTTCTAGAGTTTTCTCATTATTTAGGGTTTCCGTATTATCCATGGAGGGTTATCTTGAGAACACTAAATATTGTGAGAACCGTGAGAACAAGTAAAAAAATCAATCAAAATCAAATTTTTTAATACAAACCTCATTATAATCAAAATACAACATTAATAAATGAATTTTCTTTCCAAATAATTCATCTTTTCTTGCAAAAACACTTTTAAATTAACTTTTTACACATGTTTAAAAACAAATTATTTTCGTATACGTTTGAATTTTTACGTGTAATTGTGTTTTTGAGATTGTATTTTAGTAATAAAGACAAATGTAAATAGAAATTTTGAATTTGAATGGTTTTAGATGCCGTTCTCACGGTTCGCACGAAATATAGGTGTTCTCAAATTAACTTTCCCCTATATCTATCTATCTATCTATATATATATATATATATATATTTATTTATATATATATATATATATTATAAATAAATTATATCGGGTATTTTTGCGGATAATCGGGTCGGGTATCGCAATATACCGTACCCGAACCCGAAAAAATAAACATTTTAACTAAAACCCGGATCCGTACCTGTCGGGTATCGGGTATACCTGTCCCAAATATTTCGGGTTTCGGGTTTCGGGTATACCCATGGGGTGCGGGTTTTTTTGCCATCCCTAATAGGGTGAGCATTTCCCGGTTTGGACCCACAGGAACTTGGACCTGACCCACGAGAACCTTGGACCCGAACCTTTTTAAATATATGGGTCGGTTTCCGGTTCTAGATTTATATGAATTATCGGTTCCGGGTCGGGTCGGTTCCAAACCCACGATTCTAATATAAGAACCACAAGAACCGTTTGTATTTTAATTAAAAAAATAAAAAATAATCTTTTTTAGTCTTTTCACAATTCGTTTTTACGATTTATTGTAATCGATTTCATGTAATGTTAATACAATATTAACATCAAGCAAACACACATGATAATTGCATTAAGAATAAGAATAACATTTGATAATAGTGTACATGAATAGCCCCAAAAGAGTAAAACATGAAAAAAGGGAAAGACATACTCACAGTTTCGCTAAGTGTTAATTCCAACAAGATTCGTCACAAAAAGCTTAGAAATTCCGAAGAACTCAACCTATATGTAATAGAATACTAATGAGGAAAGTGACTTAAAAAGTCTAAGGCATCCCAAATCTAAGGCGTTAGACTTATGTAAGGAAGATGAAGTTTTATGATAACTCAAAGTTAATAATAATTTTGAATAAGAATATATCATGATTTAAGATTAAATATATGACTAAGAAAATATAAACACTTATGTTTTCCACACTTAGAAATATTTCTATTTTATAGAAAAATGTCCATAAAACATATTTTATTATTTTTATTTAACTAAATAATTTATCATGTCTAATTAAATATAAATAAACTAAAAATACAAGATATGATCCAAAAATGATATTTTTATAAAAAATGATTATTTTCTAATGTAAAATAGTGAAAATAGTGTTTCCATAATTTTCCTAAATTTATTTGTATTTAAAACAAATTTAATGAATTAAATAGTGTTGTAATGATTAAAAATAGTAAAAACAACAAAAATAACCATTTTCTAGGAAAATAAATTTTACTTCAGTTTATTATACATAAAAATAATTTGCCAAACATTTAGACGTCAAAATCATTAAAAACAAATTTTTAATCAATTAATTATGATTAAAAGAATTTAAATCAAGAAAAATAAAAAAATAATGTATTTTCCAGAAAATAAAAATATGATAATTTTCTATAGGGTGTCAAGATGTTACCCCTAATTTTTCATAATTTTTGAAGCAAAAATGAATTTTCTAGGAAGAGTATAAGATTAATGCATAAATATATATTTAAATATATGAATAAAGCAAAAAAAAAAAAAACAAAAAAACAAAAAGAATAAAAAGTAAAAGGGTCAACCCGCTGCTAGCAAGGGTCGAACCTGAGATCTTGCTTGTAACAAAGTGACACACAAACCACTAGACCACAAGTCTTTTTTGTTGACTGAACTTGAACACAAAAGTATTTAACCCATTAAAAAACTTCATCTTCTTCCTCATACTCTAACCCTAACCCTAGATTCTTAGGATTTTTAATTCGCAACGATTAGCACCCAAATCAAGAGGGCTTTCAAACACAACAGTTAGAAGAATAAAATGGTACAAAAAGTTTGGCTTACAATGTGTAAATCGATCGGGATGAAGGCTTCAAAAGCCGATCCAAAATCACGATTTTTGGAACCTTTCAGGCGTGTTTTCTTGTGTTTTTTGTGGGGTTGAGAAGGTAATGAGTGCAGAAAATTATTGTAATGGTCGGTTTATATATATGGACGATTAAGAATGGTTCAAAGGGGCGTTTAACCTTTCCAGCGGTTACAACACTAAACCTGGATTCAATGATGTTAATTAACGCGTTTATTGACCAAATTAAGAGAGGGAATCATGATATTAAGGTGGAGAAATGTAATTCAAATGATTAAAATGAGTTGAAACACCTTAAAACGCTTGATTAGAAGTCGTCGGAGATGGGTTCCGGCCGCTGGAAAACCGGCTGGCGATCAGGGGCCAAGGGAGAGAACTTTTGAGTTTTAAAACTTTTTCACAGTGGCAGAAATGGTCCCCCTAGTTTAACTTGGTTAGTTATTTGTTTGTTTTCTTATGAAAAATTTAACCAAGTTAAGTAATTTTAACCACAAAGTTTTTAAAACTTTTAAAACTATTTTTTTACAACTTTTATAAACTTTATATAATATACCTTAGGTTTTACCACATTCCATCGTAAAACTTTAACGGTTTCCAAAATCCTTCGACAAGTTTATTATGAGCTTTACAAGAAAACACGTGAGATTATGGCTTTCAAAATTGACTCCTTTAACAAAATCGATTGTTCCGGCAACAATTGCATTTTATGGCACTAGTTGTGTTATTTGATTTATATGAAATAAAGTTAAGATTATTTTCTGAAGTTATTTTTTAAACGGTACCATGTCATTGCTAATATTGTCTCATATCCTGTTTTTACTTTTTAGGTCATTATTTATGTATGGCCTCCTGTTCATGATGATTGCTCAAAGTTATGCGATCATATTTATTCCTATGTTCTTTGTGTGTGTATGACTTGTCAAAATCATTAACCTTTGAGGGCCTAGCATTTCAATGAATAATACTATGCTATATACCCTTTGTGACTCTATTGAGAGACCTTGGTCATTGTCTTGTGATTCTTATTATTAAAAAATATGGTTTTCAAAGTGGTTGTTTTGATTCTTGATTATTGATTCTTAGGGTTGATTCTGAACGGATATTACTTAGATTATATAATTGCAAACGGTATACAACACATGAATTGCGAAACGTTTTTATACTATATGTATCAAATGGATGTACTGACCAATGCATTATATCTGTTGACAAATTATTTTGTACATGTTTCAAGTGAAGTTTGATCTTGCTTGCTTTACACGCTTAGGCTATAGTCTTAGTGCTTTAATAAAATTTGAGCATTTATTTACAATGTTTGGAATTTCTTTTTAAGACTATTGGCATTTCATTTTGAATAATTGAAGTTGTGTGTTATTATTATTTACATTTTAGTCTATGTGCTATTGAACAATCGTCATTACGTGACACCTCGATGATTCCGCCATCGGTTGGGGTATTGCACATATAGTTAATGTTGTCAAGTTATTAGACACTTGATCAACCAATGCGTTTGTCTGATTTGTTCATTATAATCCCGTTTCTTAGGTTTAACCTTTAGTGAATCCTTTAAAATTCCCAAAATGCCCCTTATAGCCAAATCTTTCAATTTGGCCATCTGTGGCGACACTTCTTGATTCAAATCCATTGTTTTTGACTTAATGACCTGTTTAAAAACTTCTAAGTCTTTGCGGACTTAGATTTTCACCGTTTCATATGATTGTTCCCAATTTGATCAATTCTGAGCGCATTAGCGTGCATTAGACATTGTTATGAAAATAACTTACCTATTTTGCACCCACACTTCATGTGGGTTGCTTTAGCACCCATATTGCTTCGCCCGAAGGCATTTATCTAACAATGGACTTACCAGGTGGCATTAACCCATGACTTGCACCCACTATGATTTCTTAGGCATCGGGTGCCTAACTTCCTATTGATCTCCTGCATACATTCTAGATTGGCCCGTTAGTCTCTCGGGACTCAATGGTGATGCATTCACCGTTTGACCCATTAAATCTCGCGGTTCATAATCCTATGATATTCCAACTTTAATTATAGGCAAGTGACAATCCCACTTGACCCATTTACCCAAATTGCATATCTTCCTTATTCACGCGATTGTTTTCCTTATCAAAACTTGAGTTTAGACTCTTGCTTACCACATAGTTTTGTCTATTGAACCAATTGATGATTTCCATCATTTGATCAACACATTTTGATTCGTTTATTACCATAAATCTTGTTTTAACATGTATACGCATAAATCGCCCATATAATAGGTTTCACCCCTTGGGGGTCATACCTTCATCCCACAACAAAATTTAAAACCAAGGTATACAACACTTAACCCATGTTCATAGTATAGTAGTGTAAGTAAACTTACCTCGCATCCGTTCTTGTTTCCATAAGTATCCACCTTGCATCCGTTTGACCCGTTTTCATCCCTAGTTCTTGTACATAACTTAGGGACATGTCAAACTTGTTTATTAGACTACATAACGTGGAATTACTTCACTATCCATACATCATGTATTCATTACCAATTATAGCTAAATCCATAGATATTTCCTTACATAGAATGTGTAATCAACTTGGCTTATTACAAACCAACATTACTTACAATTGATGGCTCTTACATGATTCTAACTTCATAGTTTCACTAGTATTCACCAATTTGGCATTTAATCAAACACTTGATGTGCACCCACCAATTTATTTAGTTTCAAAAGTTCAAGATTTAGCCAAAGCATCACCATTTGTCTAATCATCATCATAAGACATTATTTAGACCATTTTGCCTAAATTTCTTATAATCACAACTCCTAAGAGTCAACTAGATCACTAAACATAGAGGGTTTCAACCTAGAGGTAAAACCCCAAATTTTACATATTAACATATTTAGCACCCGTCGAAACTTCGCAAGTACCCAAATCTCTTTCAGAAGACCACCGGTTCAGATGACCCACACCGAAAATCTTGCGAACAAAATTTCTCTAACAGGGGGAGAATGTGACACCTGTAGAAATCACAGGTCATATCCGTACACTTAGCTACATGTATACAGTGTGCATAGCATTACATGTCATCATTTGCATCGTAGTTGGACTATACAGGGTTCCAACGAGTCAATTCCAAGGCATACAGTCTAACAGTAGACACACTAGTCCTATTTAGTTGAATAACTGATGATAGATTCTAGGAAAACCATGAAATTGAACAAGAATTCCAACTTGTTGCCCCGACAAGAACAAAAACAAACAATGTTCACCTACATGAACTATCCACATGCCTTATCCAACAAGGGTGATTAAACTCCAATTAACTTGTGTACAAGGGCATTAGTTGCAATGCATATACATATGTACATCCATAGACAAGTTAATATTTAGGAATATCCAAATTATACACACATGTATATATGTACACGATCACACATACATACATACATACATACATACATACATACATACGACTACACACACACATGGTTTTATACATACATGCACACTCACATACAAGTCACCATTCTTATCCTCACATGAGACTTTACACAAGAATGGCATCTACAAGAATTTCACAACCTCCAAACCATGTTGACTTGCCACAAAAACTATATTTTCTTTCCCCATAAATCGGCTATGAGCCACCCTACACAACCAAACACACCACCACAACCCAACAACCTCAAAAACCTAAGTGTTTCACCAACTAGAAACCTTGTTATCCTATCCCATGGATCTAGACAACTTTGACTTCCTAATTTGTTCACCAATGCTCATATAAATCGGCCCATGTGTTCCCAAGGAAAGAACAAGTGTGACTAAGAACCTACAACTAGCTTACACCATCCACCTTACACATGATGCATACATATACACGCATATATACATTCACATAAAAATCCACATTCCAAGTTCCTAAACATATATACTAACCTAGTAACAACATAATCCCCATGATCATCCAACCTTAGTCAACTTGCCAAAACAATCATGCCCCTTCCCCCATGTATTTTTTGGCTCTACACCTCCTACATAAACAAACAAGAGCCTAAGTCAACTTATTATACTAACAAGGAAGTTACCTTTATGCACAAGATGAAATGAGAGGTTTGACTTACCTTGATTATGGACCAATGATACATGGACTCTCCTCAAAGCTCTTGGCTATATAAAGGCATGAGAACATAAGAAATTCACACGACACCACTCACCAAACTCACTAACACTTGAACACACTCCCACTCTCCCTTGATACCACTCGGCCGAAAGGAGTCCACACCCGAGGAACTTGTAGCGAGCATTCACCACCATCATTTAGGAGTTCCAAGCCTTTAACAAACATCTAGGAGCTTCATTGTAAGGAGTTAGCTTGTTTTCTTTGATATTATCGGCTATATACACGCAAGGTATAACATCCGAACCCTTTTCCTTCTTTATGCATCACTTCGGCTACATGTAGTGTCCACCCGAACCCACACACACTCGATCACGACCCTATGAACATAATGTGTCGAATAAAAACAACTTAAACACTCAAGTTTTGTGTTAAGAGTTCAATGTTTTAGTTTATGGATACACACATACGTACATTGATACATACACCTTGGAACATAGGTATATGGGCATATACGAACACACACACATACATATAGGTGTATGCATGCGTGTATGAGGCCAAGACCCGGCTCAAGTATAGTGAATTTCACTTAATTTCACAATGTACATCATGGTTAGATTTATAAACATGTATTAAGAACAATAAAAACATGTATTAACAAGCTTAACACAAGAGTTTTCTTGGAAACCTATGATAAACACCAATATGCGAGTATGTACAAAGGCAAAACACCTAAATATGTTGTTTTTATACAAAATTGCTGAAAGAAATGTCCATATTTCACCCTAGACTTACATAACTCAGACATAAGTGGCACTCGGTGACATTAAGTAACTCAAGGCAATTGATTTATCCTAAACAGACTAAACATGGCCCCATTAACGACAAAATAAACATTTTCTGACACATACAGTGTGTGACACACGTGGATAGTGGTACAACAGCCTCTAGTCCATGGGTGTCCTAGTCGGGTGAACAGTTGCATGGTAATTAGAACAAAACATAGACTTAAGGTTGCCTTTAAAAGAACTTAGGGCATCCTAGACCAGACACACCGCATCAGATTCAGTTCAGTCTAGCATCCAGATACCAAGTGAGTATTTCACGACCCCTTTTTACAGTTTTTTTACATTTTTCTAGGGGAAAAACATGCGTACAGTTTTCAATTACAATCACGACTTTTATGTGAACATGAGACATTAAGGTTCAGGATCCATTAAGCCCCCGTGTCATACATCATACCAGAACCATTAGCTATGGACTTAGCCATGAAACGCCGTGATAGATCTATTGGGTTGGCACTCCCACTCTTGGTAAGTCGCTCTGACCGGATGACAGATATCAAGAGAGTGCTTGTATTTCATCTTATTCATTGTCTTTACTGTACAATGGGCGAGGCACAACATGTCAAGGTTTGGTTATGGGCTCATGTCAGATCATATATTGATTATTGCCCTAGCTAGGCAATGATTTAGTCGGTTTTGGATTACATGTCCACCATATAGAAAACCCGTGAACTCACCAACTTTATGTTGACCTATATTTCCTTTAATGCATGTTTTTCAGGAAATTAGCATGGGTAATGAAACTTGCGGGGGTCACGTGCGAGCATTTGTGGGATACCTTCTTTTGGACCGTTGTGTTGTTGTTTTAACACTAGACATTTACATACAATGGTTTTTAATTTAAACAATTAACGTTATGTTGAACAAATTTGGTTGTTTAATGAAAGTTCCCGCTTTACTTTAATTGATGCTCATGTGACCTTTGTGCTTGAATATCTTTCGAAGTCGCACCTCGCGTTTCCGCCTTGGCGGGGTGTGACAACATACTCATATGAACATAATCAAGCACACATGCTAAGTGTGATTTGTAACCAATTTATACATGTTTAAGGCTCCCTAAGACTAGGGCAACCTATACTAACCTTAAATTCCACGTTTTCATCAAAACCCTAGTTTATCATCCAGATCAAAAACGGATTTTAACATTAAATTGTACCAAATAAGGATACCTTGTTGTGTGTTAGGCTTAGATGATCCGGATTTTAGCTAATGCACTAAAAACCCCTTTGATTGAGCTTGAATTTGGCCTTGTTCTTGTAGTTTAGGGTTTGTTTGTAGAAGGAGATGTGTTCTCTTGATTTGTTTTCGTAACACACACTTGATTTATTAATAATATTTTTTATTATTAATAATAATCAAGTTCATCACATTGGCAACTATAGCCCCTTAACTAACCCACAAGATCATTTCCTTATAAGACTAACTAGTTAAGTTAGTTTTTCCTATATCATATGCTCTTTTATATAACTAATAACATTAATTAGGTTATTTCAATATTGGAACATAACCCTCATTGTTATTGTTTAAGTCTCGTTTTATTATTTTGCTAATCACGCCTAATGTCATAATTAGACGAACGAATGGTTTTGGGGCATTACATGCGTTACTTAGTAGATGTTTAATCTTGATCATGGGATAAAGGTAGGACACAAGTGGTGAAACCCACACAAGGGTCTAATTAGGTGAATTTATATATGAACTTATTTAATGACAATCAATGTGGTGACATGTTGCACCCATGTAGTGTAAGTCACTTAATGAGTCAAATCATGAAAAGTTATATTATAACTTATTTTATAACAGTTACAGAGGTGAATTATTGTAATCAAAAGGTGAAACACACTAGACGGGTTAAAACATGTAAAATTATAAGGTCTAGTGATGCGTTTAAAGTGTTTCTGGGTCGGGTCAATTGATGAGTTTCTCATCATTGAAACTTGGTACATAATGCTTGTATAGCAAGCATTAAGGATCAAGGATGTAAATGGGTCAAATGGTGATGGGTCACCATCTAGGCCCCTAGAATATAATGTATGCCGAAGAGGTTCTTCCACATGTAAGCATATTAAGAATGGATACATGATGCCAATGAATTGTGGAAAAGAAATATCAAGGTATGGAAACGGGGAAAACGCAACCGGTAAGTCCCTAGTTAAATAAACGACTTGGGCGAAGTATTACGCGTATAAAAAACACCTATGTGTAGTGTGGGTGCCAAAATAGTAAGTCGTTTCCAAAACTATGTCTAATGCACGCAAATGCGCCTAGAAATGACTAATAAAAATTTAATATTGAACATGGTGAAAAACTAAGACCGCAAGGGATTAGAGGATTTCAAACGAGTTAATGGGTCAAAAGAAATGGACTAAACCAAGTAGGGTCACCCCCGGATGGCTAAATTGAATTATTTGCCTATACAGGCATTTTAGGAATTTTAAAGGTTTACAAAAGGTTAAATCTAAAGACCGGGTCATGATAAACAAACGGGGTTATGATTCCACGTTTAACAAGTGTCAAATGAGTTGTTTATACATATGTTATAGTTTTTGAATAAGTAAAATAAGGTTTCATAACCAATAGCCCTTAACGGGTCAATTTGGGTAAAATCAACATCAGTGTTTTGATAACCAAAAGGGAAACCTAATCATGGAAAATGGTATCTTATGAGTGTGATAAAATGGTTTCAATAAGTCCCCAAGTGTCCTTAGGATGGCCTTGAACCTAAGATAGCCTAACAGTAGCTCCAGACCGTAGCCTACGGCTCTGACCCGTAAGCTACAGTCCAAACAAAGAAAAACATCATAATTACTCAGCCGTAAGCTACGGCTAGTGAACCGTAGCTTACGGCGGCTTGGTTTCCTTATAAAAGTTGAATTATAAGCTACGGTTGATAAACCGTAGCCTACATCGGGTATCTCCAAACTTGCAATATTGTTAAGTTCATTCCGTTTTCGATATGTAACAAGTTCTAGCCATTCTAAATTGTTATTAACAATATAATTAACCATTATATTGTGCAATTGTACTAGGTTTATGTAGGATGAGAGACTCGGAGCAAGGATCAAGTCGCGAGGAGAACCGAGCACACCAAGACACTCGTATGCTTCCGCAATAGATTCTCAATTAAAACACAAACCTTAGTATAGATTCTTAATACATTAAAATGTGAATCTATGTGTTATTATCAAATGTAAAAGCTTCAATGGGTTGTCTTTTCATAATTAATAAAGTTTTAATAGGGGTGATTTTATTTAACGCCTAAATTCGCAAGTTTAAGCATTAATCTCATGTTTACAGGTTAAGGTCTTACAAACGGACAACCAAAAATTTGAGCCACTCTTTATCAAGAACCAAAATGAGGAGGTGACGGAGGAGGAAGCGATCATGGCGAGCTTCATGACTATCATTTATGAGGGGAACAATTTAAACACGTTGAGGCGTGGAAAATAACAAGAACGCATAAGATGGTTTTTTTTTTAGTTATGCATTATTTTTTATTTAGTGTATTTTGAATTTGAATTATGTATTGTTTTTTAAGGATTGTTAAGTTTTCGTATTTTGAACTATATATTGTTGTTTAATTTATTTTTTATTTAGTTATTTTTCCTTGTTTAATTTATTTTTATTTAAAGAAGAATAAAAGTTATTCAGTAATTAAAATGAGCGCTGCAGTGATTTTATGGTGTTATGAAGCACTATAATGTGACATTACACGATTAGAGAGTTATCCTCGAATATGAACATTACACGATTAGGAAAGAATATGAACAATATGATGATTTTATCTGAGATGGACAAGTTAATCGGTTTTGGGAGATGCAAAATTCTGATGAGGAGGACTGGTTGGCTGACTCAGATCTGGATATGCAGCAGAGTTGTGATACATCATCCTTGAATCGTACAATTATTCAGGAATCAGTACAAACAAAAGACATGGGTTTCAAGATTGGTGTGAATCTGGATGGGTTCGAGGCTATGGTTGAAGACTCCATCAGACAAGAGGAGGTAAATGTTATCCAATGAATATGTTGACTATTAATATTCGGGGGGCAGCCAGATCAGAAAAATCTGATTGGGTCAGGAAAATTAAGAAGTAGTTCGGAATTATGTTCGTTGTTATTCAAGAAATACATTTAGCACAGATTAATGACGAGCAAATTAAGCGGTTTTAGGACAAGACACAAATGGAAAAAGCGGTTTCCAACACTATTGGTAGAGCAGGCGGTCTCCTTTCGATCTGGAACCCTCAAGTTTTCAGGTCAAATCTTGTTATTTCTAAACATCATTATTTGCTTGTAGGGGGTAACATTGCGGGTTATATTGGTGAATTTTTCATTGTGAATGTACACGCCCCAAATGACGAAACTAAAAGGAAAGAATTATGGGATGCATTACTGGCTATAAGAAACTCCTATGATGGTTTTTTTGTTTTTCTTGGGGACTTTAATGAAGTTAGGTGTGCGACAGACAGAATGAATTCAGTGTACAACCCTAGCACAGCTCTCGCTTTTAATAATTTCATCGCTGCTGCTGGGTTGGTTGAGTTTAATATGGGGGTGCTAAACATACATATATTTCAGATGACGGGTCCAAAAGTAGCAAGATTGGTCGCATTTTTGTTTGTGATAACTTTTTGATAAATGGCCAAATGCCCGTGTACTTGCTCTCCCTCGTGAAAAATCCTATCACCGGCCATTGGTTTTATCGGTTGTGTCTAATAACTACGGGCCCACACCGTTTAGATTTTTTAACACCTGGTTGCATGAAGATGATTTAAGACACCTGGTAAGCGAAGTGATCTCAAAGAATGCAGTAGACTTCACTAAAGGTAAAACTCTTGCTGGTTGTTTACAAAATATTAAGGCCAAAATCAAAGAATGGAGAACCGTGAAAAGAAAGGTGGATGAGGAGTGCGTGGATAAGGCAAAAGAAAAGATACATAAGCTGGAATTTGTGGCTGAGACAAGGCCATTAGATCCGGATGAAAAGAAGACAAGACTCGAGGCCTTGTGTGAGATCACAAAGTGGGAGAATAATAGGACTGAAGATCTTTGAATGAAAGCAAGAGTCATTTCGGTCAGAAGTGGCGATGAAAATTCAAGTCTATTTCACAAGGTTGCGAACAATAATGTGGTTAAAAATCATATCAATGGCATTCTAATTGATGACACATGGATATCGGACCCAATGAAAGTCAAGGAGTCTTTTTTCGAATTTTTCAAGTCTAGATTTGAGGAGAAAAACAATAACAGGCCACGGATTTCTTCAAATGGATTCAAAAGGCTTTCGGATACTCAATGCGAATCGCTAATCAGGAAGTTTACTATAGAAGAAATAAAAGTTGCCATTTGGGAATGTGATAATGAGAAAGCCCTCGGTCCGGACGGCTTCACCTTTGCCTTCATCAAAAAGTTTTGGCCAGAATTCGAACCAATGTTTTTTGAGGCGATCGACGAGTTCCATACTCATGGCTCGGTGTGTCATGCTAGTGGGCCATCCTTCATATCTCTTATTCCAAAGGTTGCCGATCCAAAGACTCATAATGAATTCAGACCCATCTCGCTCATTGGTATGGTACAAAAGGTCATATCCAAGTCGCTTGTTAACCGGTTGGTAACTGTTATTGTTAGGATCTGAGTTTGATTGTTTTGATATATTTAGAATAGGATGAGAAATGAATGATGTAAGTATATATAGAAAGTGCAGCGGAAAGATAAACTATAATCAAAACAACAGAAATAAATGTTTTCAATGATCAAATGCTTTCATTAATTGAAAGATTACAATCAGTACAAATACTCCCCCTCAGCCTGATCACACAGTGATTGTTTGTCTGAGAGAATGTTTGTGTGTGATGTAATAGAACAGTACAACCACTGTTCTATTTATAGACAAACCTAAACCACTGGTGACCTGTGCTGACGTCACCTAAGATAGTGACTTCTAACAGAATAACAACATAAAACATCTGCCCTATACAAACTACTGTTATATTACAAAGCACTGTAAAGCAAACTACTGCTAGGGGAAAACTCTGATGGTCTTGCAACATCTGTTGGAGTCTAAGTGCTGTTGACTCCAACAGACCTTTAGTCTTCAGTACTTGATCAGCAGTTGTTTCTTCATCAGACCTTTGGTCAGCAGTTGTTCTCTATCAGTTGTCCTCTAGCAGTCCTTTGTATCAGCAGTTGTCACAGCAGTTATTTGGATGGAACAGTTGTTAGGGTCAGCAGTCTTTTGGGAAGAATATGTTGTAAAGACTGTTTATTTGTGGAATCAACTGTTAGCATATTTTAGCTTTTAATCATCTGTTCTTCTCCAGGTCAGCAAACCCAACAATCTCCCCCTAGAACAGATGATGCCAAAACTAAGCTTTATTATTGATCTTTATTTCTCATCAGACTTTCTCTGATTTGTCCTTTGAATTGAAGTTCAAAGTCCAAGGCAAATAGGTCTTTTACATCTCTTTCAAGCTCAAGGTTCAGTAGTGTTTGGAGATCATTTGCACACAGGCTATATGCATCATCCATGCTTAGCTTTTGAACTTTTCCATCTGACCTGAGCAGATTCAATTCATGGTTGTCTTTATTGACTTTCCATTTTAGAATTTTTGAGTCAGTGGATTTGCTGAGATGCACTTTTATTCTTGATGAGTTTGGTGATGGAGGTCTCCCAATGAGTTCTCTGAGCTTGTGAGTGGGATCTGAGAAAAAGTGCACTTGATTGAAGAGGCCCTCTTTTATGTAGGTATCAGCAAACTTCTTCTGATCTTCTTCAGACATTTCTTTCTGTTTCTTGAACTGTCTTCTAGCAGCAACTGATAGATCAGAAGTGTCAAGTAAGTTGTCAAGAGTAAAAGCCTGTTGAGGTCTCTTCATCAGTGGTTCATCAGTGGTTCATCAGTGTAGACAGGTTTTCTAGGTAGGCTGGGATCTTTCTTCCTGTTTTCTTCAAGTCTCTTGTATGTTTCAACCAGCCTCAGCTCAGACCATCTTGCAACAGACCTCATCTCCCCATAATCAGCAGCCACTATTTCATGTCTCATCCTCTTAAACTTCAAGGCTCTGGCTGGATCTCTACCTTTACCAAATCAGGGGCAGAGACTTTAGCTTGGGGATTCATGGCCAACTCTTCTATTCTTAAGAGTTCTTCTCTGAGTGCATGAGTGGTCCAGCCTGCAAACTGTTTCTTGTTTGCTTTGTAAGGAATGGTTGCCAAGATCTGTTCAAGAAGGGATTCTCTAACCTCCTTTTCCATGTCACTACTGAGAGGCATGGCAGGCATGGAATTGCTCAGGGTCTTAGCAAAATCTTCAATCCTTCTCAATTTGCTAAGTTCTGCTGAATGGATGCCCTAAGCAGTCCTGTCATCCTTCCCTTTGCATTTCTCTTTTATGATAACATCTGCCTGTTCAGCCTTGTATTTAAGATATGTGTCAATGTTTAAGGGAACAGGGAAATGTGGAAGAGAAGGGAAAGATCTATCAGATGGTTGTTCAGTATTATAGAAGGATTGCATTTCCCCCTTGAGTAGATCAAGTTCAAGGGGATACTGAACAGCCAATGGTGTAATGGTTGGTGGTGGTCTATGGGATCTGAATTGTGATGTGTGTGGTGAAAATGATGAGAGTGGAATGGCTGATATAGGTGTGGATTGTGTGGTTGAGGTGGTGTGTGGTAATGTATGTATGTTTTCATCCTGTACAATAAAGGTTGATTTCCTCTTCCTTTTGTACAAGATTTTTGGTGATGGTGGTGTGGAAGCAGTGGTTATGTTAACATATGTTGGCACCTTAGTAGGACCAGCAGATGTTAGGGATTTGGGTGGTGATGTGATTGTAGGTTCAGGTGTTGTGGTTTTATCAGTGGTTTGGGTGGCAACAGTGGTTTTGTCAGCAGTGGCTTTATCAACAGAGGTTTTAGCAGCAGTGGTTTTCAGTTTAGATGGTGGTTGTCTAACATGTTTAGCAGGCATCTTCTTCCTTTTTGAGGATCCCACATCTTCAACTTCCTGCTGTTGTTCCCTTTTTAGTTGTACCAACAACTCTGCTTTGGCTTCCAAAGTGTCAGCCCTCTTTTGTTTGTCTTCAGCAGCTTTTTCAGCTTCTTTATTTGCAGAGTTGTCTACTGCTTTATCTTTGCTGGTTTGTTGTTGTTGTGGTGCAGTTTGAGTTTGTTGTTGCTGTTGTGGTGCTGTTTGAGTACACCCTGGTATGTTGGCAGACTTTGATTTACCTTTTTGTGAAGGTGGACAAACCAAAGGGATCTAGCTTTGGCAACCTATCTCTGCCACTCTCCCCTTTTTGGCATCATCAGCTGTGAATGCATCATCATCTTCATCCCTGAGAATGGTGGTAGGGGCAGAGCCAGCGGTCTTCAGCAGATGGTCTTTGATGGCTTGAATGTCTGCATGAGTATCTTTGTACCTTGCATCTACCATGTTTCTGATCTCAGCAATGTAGGTTTCATGATTCTGATCTGCTAGTTTTCTGTGAGCTATGATGATGGGGGAAACAGATTTCCATAGCTCACTAGCAATATCAGATGTGGATGGTTGACTCTTGGAAAGAGTAGCCAAGGATTCCAATATTAACTTGACATCAGATTTGATGTCAGCAACAGAGGTTTCAATGGTTTGAACTCTAACCGTCAATTCTTGGTATTTTAATCCATCACCTAAGTTAATAGGATCATCTGAATTCCTACCAGTGGTAGTTTTAACTGATTCAGTCCTAGGAGGTGAATCCAAAGGATGAGAACCAGATGCCCCTTTGTCTTGGTTCTAGGGACTTCCAACTGATTTTGGGGACACTATAGTGGCCTCATCAGTTGTTTCCTTCAAGGGAGTCTTAGTTATGTAACCACTGTCCTGGTGTGAGACAATGGTCTCTACATCAGTAGTGGCTGCTCCACTTGAAAACTCACCTAGAGTTGCATTGAACTCTAGGGGTGTAACCTCCTCATCTGTTTGTGGGATGGCTGATTGAATTTCCTCAGTCCCAGTCACTTGTGGAGGTATACTCTCATTGACAGGTGAAAAAGAGGAACTGGGATTTTCCTGAGTTTTGTCAATAGCCTCAAACAGAGGTTGCATGGTATGTTGAACATGTGATGGTGAAGGTGGAGGAGTAAAAAGAGAATTAGCCCTGGGAGAGGGGCTTGTGAACATTTGGCCAAGTGACTCAAATGCATCATGATGTGGTTTCCCTTGGCTTACAGCATGATCCTTTAGTGAGGATGCATGAGGAGTTTTGTCAGGTTGAGATATTTCCAACTGTTGTGAGGAAGTAACAACAGTGGTTTCTAGTTGCTTTTGTGTTGCAACAGAGTTATCTTCTGGTATCTCATCTTCCAGAAGTCTCTTTTGAGGTGGAGTGGTGGTTTTTGTGAATGGACGTTTCCTTTTGGAAATGGCTGGTGTGGGTTTCACAGCACTGGATGTAGTGCCATGATCACCAGGAGCAGTGGGCTCAACAACAGAGGTTTGGACAACAGTTGTTGTCTTAGTCCTCTTTGTTTGTGTTTTTGAAACCTTTGACACTTTTAATACTTTTTCTTGGGTGTTTGCACCCAGCATTCTTGTGAAAGTTTCATCAGTTAGAGTCTTCATTTGCATAGACTCACCTTTTTTGAAAACTTTTTCTGGTAAAACCTTTTGTAGAATTACACTTAAGATTCTTGGGTAAATTAGAAAAGCATTGTTTGACCCAGACTTTATGGCTTTCACATTTGACACTAAATCCATAAACAGTCCCTGGGATAGATTGAAGTCAGAATCTGACAACATAGCATAGCCCAAGTACTGAATCCTCAATGGGATTTCATTAAAGGAGGTGGACTTAGCGGAGACACAGAGAAGGAGGGTATGGAAGAAAAATTTCATGACTGGTGGGAAAAACTTTTTGAAAAGTGTTGACCCAGTCATCTAAGCATCATACCCCCTTTCCTGAAACTATGTGTGAAGCTCTGTTTTAAGGAAAGAGTCTTTACCTGACAGGTCATTAAGTGAGAAGGTTGTGGATATCAGTTGAGGGGTAATGACGATACTTGTTTCACCAATTTTTGAGATAATGGAAGTAGGCTTTTTGTCTTGAAGCAAGAACTCAGCATTCAACCAGAATTCTTGGAGAGTATCAAGATAGATAGGGGCGTCAGCGGTTAAGATTGTCAGGTATTTGGATTTTAGGATGATGTCGATGGTGGAATGGAATGGAGTGTTTTCATCTGTTTTAACCAGATATGGAAGGTAATTGTGGGTGGATTTAGCTTGAAGATCCATTGTAATGGATTCCGAAGTTGAGAATGAATGAAATATGATTGAGGGTTTGAGATTGAGGAAGGCGGTTTCAGTATTTTGAATACAATGAGACAGCGTAACGACTGTTGTGATAAAACAGGGTTTTTATAGGCTCTGGTGAAACCGCTGATGTGGCCAAAACTCTGCTTGTGAGAGCAGACATGGCAAACATCTGATGATTAAAACATCTGGTGGGGGACAGCTGTTTTGGTAAATAGCTGATGCAAACAACTGATGCCAAACAGCTGTTTGTGTTTTTTTTAGATATATGTAAATATATATATAGATATGGATAATAAAACAGTTGTTTTATATGATCAGAGGTTTGAAACAGATTTTTCAACCAACAGTGGATAAAATGAATGAAACAGTGGTTGTTTTATCTGATCAGAGGTTTGAAACAGATTTTTCAACCAAAAAGCTATTTTTAAGGATGAATTTTGATTTTCTGAAACATTTTAATGTTTTTATTTAAAACATTTGTGTTGTTTAATCCATGTTTAGCATACCAATTCTAGAAATCAGATTTGTGAAGGTAGATGTGTCTAAAGCTTTTGTCAACACATCTGCCAACTGATCCTCTGTTGGAACATGGTGCAGAGAAATCAAACCTTTTTCATAGCTATCTTTGACAAAATGATGTCTGATGTCAATGTGTTTGGTAGTGGAGTGAGAGACTGGATTTTTGATGATATTTTCAGCAGCTTGACTATCCAACATGAGTGGAGTCTGTAATGCAGTTATCCCAAAATCCAGCAATTGATTTTGAAGCCACATGAGTTGGGCTGTACAGCTTGCGGCAGCAATGTATTCAGCCTCAGCTGTTGAGGTGGAAACAGCTGCCAGCTTTTTGCTTTGCCAAGAGACTAAGGCATTCCCTAAAAATTGGCACCCTCCTGATGTGGATTTTCTTGTGGTGTGACAGCCAGCAAAATCACTATCTGAATAACCTGAAAGCTCAATGTTTCCATTAGCAGGGTACCAGATACCAAGTGTGGGAGCACCTTTTAGGTATCTGAATATCCTTTTCACAGCAATAAGGTTTGACTTTCTAGGTGAAGCCTGTGATCTTGCACAGACACAAGTGGCAAACATAATGTCTGGCCTAGATGCAGTTAAGTACAATAAAGACCCAATCATGCATCTATAATGTGTTTGATCAACCAGTTCATCCTTGTCATCAACAGTGAGTAGCTTGACTGTACTCATGGGTGTACTACATGGCTTACAGTCATTCATCTAAAATCTAGTTAGCAAATTCTTTACATATTTATTTTGATGGATGAATGTGCCATTTTGCAGTTGTTTTACTTGGAGACCAAGGAAACACTGAAGTTCACCCATGGCACTCATTTCAAACTCTGCTGTCATGAGTTTTATGAACTCTTCACACATTTTGTTACATGTGGATCCAAAGTGGAAAAAGTTTCATACCAGGCCCTTGGTGCTTGTTTGAGTCCATACAAAGCTTTATTAAGCTTGTAAACATGATCAGGATGGAATGTGTCTTCAAAACCAGGTGGTTGACATACATAGACTTCCTCCTGAATTTTGCCATAAAGGAAGGCACATTTGATATCCATCTGATGCACCTTAATGTTGTGGTTGACAGCAAAGGCTAGAAAGAGTCTGATGGCTTCTAACCTTGCTACAGGAGCAAAGGTTTCATCATAGTCTATTCCTTCTTCTTGTCTGAAGCCTTGAACCACAAGCCTGGCTTTATTCTTGACAACAATACCCCTTTCATCAGTTTTGTTTTTGAAGACCCACTTTGTGCCAATTGGACAAACATCTTTAGGCAGTGGTACAAGTTCCCATACTTGTTGTCTTTTGAACTGAAGGAGCTCTTCTTGCATAGCTTCTACCCAACTGTTGCCTTTTAGTGCCTCTTGGTACTTGACAGGTTGTGTGAGAGATAGAAACCCTGCAAAAAGACAGATATTGGAGGATTGGCTTCTTGTGAGCACACCCTCTCTAATGTTGCCAATGATCTGGTTTGGTGGATGAGCTCTTAGGTAGATAAGATCTCCCTGATATGGTATGATGGCATTTTGAGGTGAGGGACAGAGGTTTGGTGACTCTGTAGATGTAACATCTGTTTGCACTCTTGTAGTGCCATCAGATGTTTGGAACGGAGGTGGGGGAATGGGTCCAAGTGGTTTAAAACTGGACTGACTTTTGTCAACAGATGTTTGACTTTTGTCAACAGATGATTGTTCAGTGGTTGTGAGAGGTAAAGCAGTGGTTTGAGGGTAAGACTGGCCAACAGTGGTTGACTCAGCTGTGACAGAGTTTTAACAATTGTTTTGAACAGCTGCTTCCTCTGATGAAGAATAGATTTTATAGTGACTGGGGATCACAACATCTGTTCTGTAATCTTGTTGTGGAGACTGTGGAATATAGCTTCTGCCCAGAAGGACAATGGCAAACCAGAATCTGCTAGCATGGTTCTTGCAGCTTCTATAAGAGTTCTATTTTTCCTTTCAACCACCCCATTTTTCTCTGGTGTTCTTGGGATGCTGTACTGCCTCACAATCCCTTTTGACACACAGAAATCATCCAACTCCTTATTTTTAAACTCTGTTCCATTGTCACTCCTGAAGACTTTTACTGGCAATTCATATTGTTTTTCAACTTTGATGACAAAGTCCTTCAATATACCTACAGTCTCATCCTTAGAATGTAAAAAGTAAGTCCATGTAAACCTAGAAAAATCATCAACTATGACAAGACAAAATCTTTTTCTTCTTAGACTCATGATTTTAACAGGGCCAAACAAGTCCATGTGCAACAATTGTAGACATTGACTGGTTTTGGACTCATCAATGGATTTGTAAGAGCTTTTATGTTGTTTCCCTTTTAAACATGAAACACAATGCTCATCACATTTGAATTCTTTTGATGGTAAGCCTCTGACAAGACTTTGTTTAGAGAGTGTGTTGATAGTGTTAAGGTTGGTATGACCCAGTCTCCTATGCCACAATTCTGTCTCCTTTGTGGAGGCAGCAGAAAACAAACAGACATTTGCCATAGGATTGTCCTTTAACATATCAACAACATACACATTGCCACTTCTATGAGCAACAAGTTGTGCTTTGCTCTCAGCAATGATGGTATCAATCTTTTTCACCACTTTTGGCCCAATAATCTTGCAAGTTTTCTTTGTGAAGAATGAGCCATAACCTTTGTCACTCATTTGTGAAACACTCAGAAGATTAAACTTGAGATTATCAATAAGATTGACATTTTCAAACTTGAGTTTCCCAGCTTGTACAGTCCCTGACCCCAACACCTTACCTTTTGAATCATTACCAAAGGATATATCACCCCCTCCATGAGCTAAGAAGTCCAGAAGAAGGGCTATACATCCTGTCATGTGCCTGGAGCCTCCACTATCTACATACCAAAGACTATCTAAACAAGCAGAAGCTCCCTGCACAGCAGTAATGGATTAGTTTTGGTGAGTGTCCAAAGCCAAGTTGGCTTTGGATAGGTCCTCAAACTTTTCAGACTCAAGCTTTGGAAGATGATCAGTGGTTTGAACTAATTTTTTAATCAGGTTCAACAACTGTTGCTGACCATTTTCTAGTGCTTGAATGTCAACACTTGGGGCAACAGTTGTTTGATCACTTCCGGACAAATGATAATACCCATAGGGATTTCTGTTCACTCTTGGTTTAGGGAGTCTTTTTGGCTCCTCATAAACATGTGACAGACTATGACATGGTGGTTGTCCATATCCTCTTGGGTATTTGCTTGTGGGTGGAGCATCTGTTACTTGGACATCCCTTGGAGCAGATGTTTCAAGACTTTTAGTAACAGATGTTTGGACAGGAACGAAGGTCTGTTTGGGCTTTCCTTTTGAAGTACTTACCCCAGGATTTGCAAGAGTTTTAGCTTTGTACTCTTGTATTTTCACATCAAAATTTTTGAGATACAAGCACTCTTTGGTTTTGTGATTCTTTTTCCCACATATTGAACATGTGGCTTTGGAATCACATACACTTGTTCCTTTGTTAATGTCATATGCTTTTAGAAGAAAACAGTTTTTAGTGACATGATTCTTCTTTTCACAGAAATCACAGAACAAGTGGACAGTCGTTTCTTTCTTCTTCCCTTTTTCAACCTTCTTTTCAGCAGATGTTTGAGCATCTGCTGGAAGGTTTTTCAAGGGAATGATTTTTGCTTGAGGAGCTGTCTTTCCTTCAGGAGTTTTAAAATCAACAGGTTTAAAATTCTCAAGAGTACCACACTCATCAGACTAAGTAGGTTTAAATTCATAATTTTCAAGTTCAGTGAATGATGAGGAACCTTCTGGTTTTTCTAGAACAATTTTCTTACCATTTGGTTTAGTGATTTTAATCTCTCGACCCTGCAAGTTTGTTGGTACTATCTCAATAGACTTTTGATCCCTTTTGTCAGTGTTTTCAAAAGCTGGAGCAGTGGTTTCAAAACCAAAACCACATGACTTTTGGTTTGTTTGTTGAGTAGCATTTCAAATCCTCTACATGATTCCACCCAATTCTGGCATTCAACTTGGGTGGACTCAAGCTCACTTTTACAACTCTGAGATTTTGTTATCATAGTTTGGAGCTGGTCTTTGGTTATGGTTGCTTCATGTTTTAAGCTGCTTATTTCAGATTCCTTTTCAGTTAAACTTGTTTTTAATTCTTTTGAAAGTTTCTCAAATTTAACTTCATCATCTAAAATTTTCTTTCTAAGGTTTTCATTCACCTCTTTGATGTTAGCAAATGCTATCACACATCTGTCAGAACATAAATCCTTAAGAATTTGAGGAGATACCTTAGCAGCAGCCATCAATGCACAATCACACTTGCACTCACAATCATCAGATACACCCCAGGGATCTGAGAGATTCACAACCTCTTCTTCAGGTTTTTCACCTGCAACAACTTCATCAACAACATCATCAGTCACAACATTAGATTCAGTCACCACCAACTCAGATTCAACCTCTTTTACCATAGCCATGAAACAAAAGTTTTCTAGTTCATTTTCAGCTTTGGCAACTAATGCAAAATTTTCATCTGTTAACTCATCTGGTAGACTGCTCCAATCAACAAAGCCTTGTGTAAAGAAGCTCTGTTGACTGGTCTCTGCAGGAGCAGAGGATGGAGCAACAGTCGTTTGCACAGGAGCTTGAGCAACAGGTGTTTGCACATAGTGGATCTGAGGAACAGTGGTTTGGACATACTAGACAGGAACAGTGTTTGAGGACTGTGCAAAATGAGCAGTGTTTTGCACATTTGGTCCAGGGGTATTATAGGAATTTTGATAAGTGTTGGTCTGAGGTCTTTGATTTGGATAGGTGATTATAGGTGTACCATGTTGACTCCTACATTCCCTAGCAAAATGACCAAGTCTATGTCATTTATAACACTTTATCTTTGATTTATCCAACCTATCCTTTGATCTGCCAGTTAACCCTGGAAACCTTCTCCCAGTTTTCTTGTAAAAATTGTTAGTTCTTACACTGAGAAGGGTCAATTGGTGCATAATGTCCATTTCCTCCAAATCATCAGGGTCAAAGTATTTCAAGTCATCATACTCAAAGGATATGTTATCAGATGCCTGGATATCACCACCACATGCTGTGAAAGCATAGTTTGGTGAATAAGAATCAGAGTTAAAACCTGAAGTTATGTCAATGAAATGATCATAACTCTGATCCTTAGTATTTCCAGGCACCTCATCATGACCCAAAAGTGTTGTATTCCCGAATACATAATCATCAGACACTTTTCCAGAGTCCTGGAGCTTCTTTTTCTGGTTAAGCTCTCTCTCATAGGTCAAGAGCTTACCATGAAGCTGGGTCAGTGATAGGTCCTTAAATCCAATTGAGTTTCTCATAATAATAGCAATAGTGTCCCATTTGTCTGGTAATGATCTTAAAAACCTATGGTTCAAAGTTGAATGGGGGTAAGTAAGACCAACCAGTTTTAGTTCACTAATGAGACAATTAAACCTCTCAAATTATTGAGTTAATGACTCTCCCTTGACATGACTGAAAGTTTCATATTGTTGGTTAAGTATTTCACGATTGTTTTCAATAACCTCTTCAGTCCCACCAAATTGTTCTTTCAGTGCATCCCACAACTCCTTTGCACTGTTACAGTGTAACAGCCCAGCATATATATCATTGGGTAGAGCCATGGCCACAATACTGATGGCCTTAGCATCTAACTCAATTTTCTGAAAATCCTGTTCGGAGTAGTTTTCAAGTTTCTTTGGCTCCTGAACCTTGGGATCTTCAGTACTCGGCACCATCAGAACATGTGGTCCGAAGATAACCGACTTCCAACACCCAGTGTTCTGTTGAGCTAGAACATGGCTCATCCGACGTTGCCAGATATTGTATTCAGATCTGACAAGCATCGGTGGCTTGTTGTTCGTGCCAGTGTTATGTGGATCGTGATTGATTGAAGCCATTCTCTGATTTTTTTTAAAAGAAAGTCTGTTTAAAAACGGTTGAATCGAAATTAAACTATTACTCTGTTTTCAATCCAACAGACAAACGATATCAATAATTGTGAGCTGATCTGTTTATATTAAATTGATTGGTTAGATCGAATTTAATTGACCAAGCTCTGATGCCAATTGTTAGGATCTGAGTTTGATTGTTTTGATATATTTAGAATAAGATGAGAAATGAATGATGTAAGTATATATAGAAAGTGCAGCGGAAAGATAAACTATAATCAAAACAACAGGAATAAATGTTTTCAATGTTCAAATGCTTTCATTAATTGAAAGATTACAATCAGTACAAATACTCCCCCTCAGCCTGATCACACAGTGACTGTTTGTCTGAGAGAATGTTTGTGTATGATGTAATAGAACAGTACAAGCACTGTTCTATTTATAGACAAACCTAAACCAATGGTGACCTGTGCTGACGTCACCTAAGATAGTGACTTCTAACAGAATAACAACATAAAACATCTGCCCTATACAAACTACTGTTATATTACAAAGCACTATAAAGCAAACTACTGCTAAGGGAAAACTCTGATGGTCTTGCAACATCTGTTGGAGTCTAAGTGCTGTTGACTCCAACAGACCTTTAGTCTTCGGTACTTGATCAGCAGTTGTTTCTTCATCAGACCTTTGGTCAGCAGTTGTTCTCTATCAGTTGTTCTCTAGCAGTCCTTTGTATCAGCAGTTGTCACAGCAGTTGTTTGGATGGAACAGTTGTTAGGGTCAGCAGTCTTTTGGGAAGAATATGTTGTAAAGACTGTTTATTTGTGGAATCAACTTTTAGCATATTTTAGCTTTTAATCATCTGTTCTTCTCCAGGTCAGCAGACCCAACAGTTATGGATGATTTGATCTCGCCATCTCAGTCGGCTTTTCTCGGGGGCAGAAACATCGTTGATGGTCCACTTATTCTTAATGAAATTTATGCTTGGGCCAAGAAGTACAAAAAACCGGTTTCTTTTTTCAAGGTTGATTTTAATAAAGCCTATGATACGCTATACTGGAAGTTCCTTGTCTCGGTGTTAACTCACATGAATTTTCCAACTCGGTGGAAATGTTGGATTATGGGGATTCTGTACTCGCAAACAGCCATGGTCCTTGTTAATGGTTCTAATACGCGTAGTTTTAAAGTTGAAAGAGGCCTCCGCCAAGGTGATCCACTTTCTCCCTTCTTATTCATTCTTGCCATGGAAGCTCTTCATGTTATCATGGAAAATGCTATTTCTAACGGGCTCTACAGTGGGATTACACTACCGAATAATGGTCCATGTGTTTCACATTTGTTTTATGCCGATGACGTGGTTTTTATAGGTGATGGGAACATTGACGAAGCAAAAAACTTGAAGAGTGTTGCGGTGCTTCCAATTAATATCCGGTCTTAGCATAAATAATTCAAAAAGCAAGGTTTTTGGGGTGAGTTTGGACTCTAGTTACTTGAGGAGTGTTGCAGACTGTTTGAAGTGTGCTACTCAAGAATTTCCGTTCAATTATCTTGGTTTGATGGTGGGTGCCAATATGAACAGGGTGGTGAATTGGAAACCGGTCATAGACAGTTTCAATTCGAGACTCTCTCGTTGGAAAGCTAAATGTTTGTCCTTCGCTGGTAGAGTTATTCTTGTAAAAGCCGTCTTGGGGAATCTTCCAATATATTTCTTATCATTGTACAAAGCTCCGATCAAGATAATAAAGACTTTGGAATAGATTAAAAGGAAATTTTTATGGGGGGGCCTAATGGTAAAAAAATTTCGATGGGTGGGTTAGGAGAAACTTATCGCATCTAAGAGAATGGGTGGGTTGGGTTTAAGGGGCCTTAGGGAAGCAAACTTGGTATTACTTATAAAGTGGTGGTGGCGATTTCGAGAAGCCGGAGATCAATTATGGATGAAAGTCGTTAGGGCAATCCATGGGAAAAGATGGTTTAGTGGGATTATCCCTGTCAACAAACAAATTACCGGGGTATGAAAAAATATAGCGGGGTTGGGATCGGATTTTTGGAAAAAAAAACAATGATATCACAAAGAAACTGTTATGTAGGGAGGGTAACGGGGGCAAATGTAGTTTTTGGGAGGATAATTGGTTACTTGATCAAAGCTTTAAGGATGTCTATCCATTGGCGTATAAACTGGCAGGCAATAAAGGATCCTTAGTTTCAGACAATTATTGCCGAATAGGTCGTGATGTTGTGTGGTCATGGAAATGAAGGAATCGGCCCGTGGAAAGGGAGGCGTGGCTTGATAGGAAGAAAGAAACTTAAGTGAAGAAATTATCCAAATCAAGCTGATTCTTATTGATCATTAGGCTAGGTATTTATACAATTAAAGTTCCCGCCTAAACTAATAGCTTATAACTACCATTTGAACTATCTAAATTTGACACTTTTAACTCATGATCTATTACAAATGAACAATAACCATCTAATAACATTTTCTATTGTAACAATACATCCCCCTTATAAAATTCTTGTCCTCAAGAATTAAAATGAGGGAATCTCAGCTGAAATTCTTCCAAAATCTCCCATGAAGCTTTTGTGACTGGAAGATTCTGCCAATGAACCAAAACAGCAGTGGTCATCTTATTCCCTTTCTTAACTAGCTTCCTGTCAATGATGGATCTTGGCTGTAGTGAAAATCTGGGTTCAGAAGGTAGTGGTATCACTTGTTGAGGACTTCCATGAGCAGCTTTTAGCAGGGAAACATGGAATATTGGGTGAATCTGTGATGAACTGGGAAGATCCAACCTGTATGCAGCCTGGCCAATTTTATCAACTATCAGGAAGGGACCATAAAACTTTGGACCAAGTTTGTGACTTTTGTGATTCTTGAAAGACTGTTGAACATAGGGATGAAGTTTAACATATACCCAGTCTCCCACCTTGAATTGCCTATCAGATCTCTTCTTATCAACTTGTTGCTTCATCTGATTCTTTGCTCTTTCTAAAGAATGCTTCAAATTTTGTATTTTCAATTCCCTTTCCCTAAACAACTCTTCTAAAGACTCTATCTTTGTTTCATCTGGAATGTAAGGGATGTGTACAGGAGGTTTCACACCATAGAGGGCTTCAAATGGAGACATTTTTATTGCAGAATGCCAAGAGGAATTATACCACCATTCAGCCATAGTTAACCACTTAGGTCATTGTTGAGGAGTGTCCATCACCATACACCTCAAATAAGACTCTAGGCACCTATTAAGGACTTCTGTTTGACCATCAGTTTGAGGATGGTAAACAGAAGAATAGGCCAGCTCAATACCTTACAGCTTCATAAAGTCCTTCCAAAAATTACTTAAGAATATTGGGTCTCTATCAGAAACAATGGTTGTAGGGAAACCATGTAACTTGAAAACATTATCAAAGACCACTTGTGCCACTTGATCAGCAGTGAAGGGGTGTTTCAAACTCATGAAATGAGCAAATTTTGTGAACCTGTCTATTACAACCAGTATAGTGTCTTTACCAAAGGCTAATGGTAAACCACATACAAAGTCCATAGATACATCAGTAAAAATGGATCTAGGAGTGGGTAAGGGTTGTAATAAACCAGGTAAGGCCACTATTTCATATTTTGCCCTTTGGCAGGTAACACAATTTTTTATAAACTCTTTCAAATCTCTATCACATCTCTTCCAATGGAACATGCTTTGCAACCTGTGTAAAGAAGGAACATACCCAGAATGCCCTCCACTTGCATAGGAATGGCATATATGCAAAATCTGATCTCCCAATTCAGCCACATCACCAATGACTATTTTGCCCTTCCTTCTTAAAATTTCATTGACCCATGTATAGTGTTTCACTTAACCCCCTTGTTGCAATTGTTGAATCTTTTCTGGAATTCTGAATCTTGTTGCCAGCTATCTTTAATCTTTTCCCATAATAAGGGTTCCACTGTACTCATGCTCACCTGAAAAAGAGAAACATTGTCCATTCTAGACAAAGCATCAGCTACTGAATTCTCTTTCCCTCTTTTGTACTCAATCACATAGTCATAACCAATCAACTTGGACAACCATTTCTGTTGGAGAGTGGTATTAATCTTCTGCTCTAAAAGATACTTTAAGCTTCTCTGGTCAGTTCTTATCACAAAATGTTTAGCTATCAAATAGTGGTGCCATGCTTTAACTGCCATTAAAATGGCTAAGAGTTCTTTCTCATAAACTGACATAGCTAACTGTTTTCCAGAAATACCCCTGCTGATGAAAGCCAAGGGGTGACCTTCTTGCATTAAAACTGCCCCCAATCCTTTGGCTGAAGCATCAGTTTCCACCACAAATGTTTTAGTGAAATCAGGAAGTGCTAAAACAGGTGAGGTGGATAATGCATACTTCAGGTTATCAAAGGCCTGTTCCTCTTCATTCCATTTAAAGGCTTCTTTCTTTAACATATTTGTAAGAGGTTTAGCAATACCCCCAAATGACTTCATAAACCTCCTATAATATCCTGCTAACCCCAAAAATCCCCTCAGTTGCTTAATGGTTGCAGGAATTGGCCATTCTTTTATTGCTGAAATCTTAGATGGGTCAGTTGCTACTCCTTCCTTATTAATAATATGGCCTAAGTACTCTACTTGTGGCCCTGCAAAAGAGCATTTGGATCTCTTTACAACCAATGAATTCTGTCTTAACAATTTCAATACCAATTCCAGGTCCTTAACATGTTGGTCTAAGGTGGCACTATAGACTAAAATGTCATCAAAAAACACCAGAACACACTTTCTCAACAAAGGCTTAAAACTAGTGTTCATTAGGGCCTGAAAAGTGGCAGGGGCATTGGTCAACCCAAAGGGTAAGAAAATGAACTCATAGTGCCTCTGATGTGTTCTAAAAGCAGTCTTAAACATATCATCAGGGTGCATTCTAATCTAGTGGTAACCAGATCTTAAGTCCAGCTTTGAGAAGACTGAACTGCCCCCTAATTCATCAAGCAACTCATCAATCAATGGAATAGGAAAACTATTTTTAACTGTGACTTCATTTAATTTCCTATAATCCACACACATTCTAAAAGTGACATCCTTCTTTTTTACCAATACCACAGGGGCTGCAAATGAACTTACACTTTCCCTTATTACCCCTGAGTCTAATAACTCTTGAGTCATTTCTTCAATCACATTTTTTTGAGCAGTAGGGTATCTATAAGGTTTAAGGGTTATGGGAGAAGTACCTTCTTTGAGGACAATCTTATGATCACAATTCTTGGTAGGTGGTAACGTTGTTGGAATGGCAAAGACAACCTGATACTTGTTCAGTAAGTCTTCCACAGTAGAACTCTTGTCTTGAACAAACACTTGAAGATTATGCTGGCATAAATCTTCTTTTCCCACATGCAGGCTAAACAAATGGACTTGTGCTAGTTCATCTTTAGTACTTAACAATTATTGCATCTTTTCAGTAGTACAAAGAGTGACTCCTTTAGTTCTTTCTCCCTTTAATTCAATATTTTGACCATTAACTTGGAATTTCATTGTTAACTCTTTGAAATTCCATGTTATGTCATTCAAGTTATGTAACCATTGAATTCCTAATACCATGTCATAGTTTGACAATGGAATCAAAAACACATAAGCCATAAACTTGTTACCTTGCATGGACCACTGCAAATTCTCTATCATTATTGTACACTTCATTTGATCTCCATCTGCCACAATAATATCCATAGACCTGATTGTCTTAATGGGTAATCCCAATTTCAGTGCAAGTGTAATGTCTAGGAAATTGTGTGTTGATCCTGAATCAGTTAGGATTTGCAGAGTTTTTGTACCAATGGATCCCCTAATTCTCATTGTTGAAAAAGAAGGGAGACCCATAATAGCATTTAAAGATATTTGAGGTTCTTGCACTATTATTTCCTCATCTCTTTCATACCCAAATCTCGATTTTCATTATTTTCTTCATCAATTATTTCCAAAGAGAACAGTTATTTATTCTTGCATTGATGAGTTGGTGTAAATTTTTCTTTACATCCAAAACACTCACCCTTTGCTCTTTTTTCTGCAATTTCTTTTGGGCTCAGCCATCTAATGGAACTCATAGGTTTAGGTTTGAGATTTGGTGAAGATAATAAAGGTAAGTTTGAGGAATTATTGTGTGTTGTGGGTTTAGTGTTAAATGGTTGGTTTCATTGGTGAGAAGTAAAAGTGTTTCTGTTGTATTTGGTATCGGACATAGACTGAATGGCTTTATTGGCATCATCTTGCATTCTTGCAAGCATATAGGCCTCTGGAATGGTTCTGGGTCTCAATACTCATACAGGATAACCAATATCAGGATTAATAGCCCTCAAGAACAGGCTAACTGCATATTCATCAGGGATATTGACTTTGGTGAGACCCAAGTCAAACTCCCTACAAACATCTTCAAGTGAACCAGTTTGTCTTATGGCAGCCAAAGCACCCATTGCATCTTCAACTAATACATCAGCAAATCGTGTAGCAATAAAGTTATTCAGTCTATGGCATGCCATCAATTGACCCACCTCTTGGTTTAACAAAAGATTGGTGCCAAAGGAGTGCTGCACCATCAAGATGAACAACTGCATACTTAACCTTTAGTCTATCAGGAGGATCATCAATGGCAAAGTAATGCTCAACTCTACACAGCCATCCCTCTACGTTTGTACCATCAAACTTTGGAAAATCCATCTTGGTCAAACGTTGACTGTTCTTATAAGAAGATTGTTCTTCATCACCTCCACTACTAGAACTTGTTCTGTATTGATTGTTAGATGGATCACCATTATTATTGTCAGGCCCTCAAATTTCCACTGCGAGGTTTATACCGCGAGGCGCGTGACATACCAGGATCCCATAGCCATAAGTCATAAGAACGACCCTAAATGCCTAACCCATTTAGTTCGTTATTGAAAACCAAGTTTAGCGTTTACCAAAAAGCTTAGTTAAGTTGTGGAAGCATAAATCAAACATAATCGTTTAAGTTCATGCGCAAAACAACGCGCCCAAAATAAAACCATTGAATGTAAAGCAAAGTATAAGTTAAGTAATGTTCACAACTCATGACACAATGATGCATGTCCTATCGTGCTCCGAACCTAGAGACCTGCAAAAGCATGCTAGCGTGTGTCAACATAAAGTCGGTAAGTTCACAAAGTAAGGTAAGTAAAAGTGTAGGTTTCCCAAACCCGAAAGTAAAAGTGTAGGTCTCCAAGACCACATAACAACAAGTAAAAGTGTAGGTCTCCAAGACCTCATATCAGCTAATTCACATGCCAAGGGTAGCTAACCCATTCATGATAACTAAACAATGATATACCGAATTGCTACTCAAACGTTGCACTTGCCCCGCGAGCTGGTTTTTGCCTCCCATCATTGCCTATCAACAATGATAAAATCTAAGTTCGTAGTTCACGCCCAGCTCCCAGCACGGTGTGAGGTTTGTCAAACCTAATAGCGCTATCAACTAGTAACCCGCTTGCAACCCGGTAACTCATTTGGTAAATAGTGAAGGACTTCCGTGATAGAGTGTAGTTTAGTTCATCAAGGACACAGAGTGTGAAACTAGCAATACCTAACCCACACAAGGAGTCATAGTATTCCAAAACCCACGATGTGTAGTAGTCCCAAACCGGACTAGAAAACGATAAGTAAGTTGTCTCCCCAAGACGCATGCTTTTGAGAAAAAAGTAGTGAAACTCACCTTAGAATGCAAGCAAATAAATCCAACTTCCAAAGTAGGGTGTGCTACCGACTCCCTATTACATGTGTCACTAAGTGAGTATATGTGTAATATCATTACACCATGTAACCCATTTATCCAAAACGTTTAATTTATCCAAAACGTTTAAAAGTTCAAAACCGTGTAAGTGACACCTAACGATTCTACATGCACAAGTAAACCCTACGGACCCGTTGGTGAATATGTTGATTATCATTAGTTTTACACTTCAAATGCATCTCATATAAGTGTCCATTCAAGTTCATGTCAAATATATACCACATAAGACTCCAAATAATCACATAAACGTACATTACACAATCCGCGTTTTTAGGACAGATTATGCTCCGTGAAAACTAATTTATTAAAAATACTTATCCAGTGATTTAGACTCCCAAAATTTTACTAAATATTATAGGGGGTCTAGTGGACAAAAATACATATTTTTAGTTTGTGATAAAACCTTGCACAAAAATTATGAAAAATCACGCAACATAGCTATGTCCAGAAAATACACACAACAGATCAGATTAGTAGAAAAATTCCCAAAAATCGTGTACTCATCCAAACGGGATGAATCTACTTGAAAAAGCCAAGTTATTCCAATGTTGACCTACTGTCCAAATTTCATAACTTAATTCTTTGTAAAACTCGAGTTATGATTGTTTAAAGTTGACCCAGTTTATTAATCCGAAAATCTGATATGACCTTTAATCAAAGAAAATTCCAAAAACTTATCAAACGATATCCAAATTAGATTATTTTTCCCATTATAAAAATCTAAGATCATATACAATAAATTCATGCAAAGAATCGATCAAAACAATTACTTGCAAGCCACTTAACAGACCCTACAAGTCGACATTCAGATTCTGTCCAGATTTTAATCATTCAATATTATCAACTATATCAAACCCTAGTTGCTTATTATCAATCCATAACACCCTAAATTCATCATACGACATTAATAAGACCCAAATCTGATCAAAACTTGAAAGATACATCATAAACATCAACAATCATAAACCCTAGAAGTCTAAAACATCAAGAACATACTAACTCATGCAATACATACAATAACCATCGCATAACATCATGTTTAAGCCCTTAAATCTTTATGAATGACAAGTTTTAATCTTTATGAAAAAGTTTCAGACCTGGACAAACTTGATTATGATGTTTAAAACATATAGAATGAATATTATACCTAAAGCATTTCAAACAATTGATCCTATACCTTCCTAAGCTCCAAAATTAGTGGTTTCTTGATTATAGCAGAGGTTAGGGTTTTAGTTTTCGTAATATAGCAGGTTAAGTCGCTTTAGGGTTGGTTAATATGTTAAAAACTTAATTAAAATCGAAGTTTTATAATTTTCAAGCGAAAATGGGCCGTAAATCATCTATTGGGTTGCGCCAGGCTTCATAAAGACACAGCCCAATGTTGTTGGATCAACCCACGCGTCCCCTGACTTCCTTATTATTACAGTATTACATATGTTTTTTTTCTTTTTCGCGCGCCAACCATTTTTGAGAAGCACATGAATTCCCTGAAGCAATTAATGCTTCATTCCTTCAATTGTCATATTATTCTTTGACAAAATTTGACTTGGTACACCAAGTCTTTTTTTAAAATTAAACTTCATTAAACAACACGTCACAATTGGACCTCAAATCGGGGACCAACGGCCAAACCAATTACAACGGATTCAACGGATTATTACACCAATTATTCCACTCTATCCCTTTTATTCTAGCTAGCTCTATGTCTAAACCAAAAAAAGGACACGGTTTTCACATTCGCCAAGATTTCAAGATTGCGCGTATGTTTCCCGCCAAACACTCTCGAGTTTCTCTAGTTCCATAAGATCCACATAGTAGTATAAATTATTCCTCTAAGTATGTACTTCTCGTTCCTCGACATCACTTGCGTATCCGCCATCGCTACAAGGTCCCTCACCTCAAAGGCTATCAACGGACTAATAAGGCGTTTTATTTATTAAATATTATATATATAAATATATAATAATAATCAATATACAACTTAATTGGTATATAAAAATAATACTAGCTAATATAAAATATTTAACCCAAATATTTTATAAAGTGTTTACAACTTCAGGTCTGATTATAGTCGGTTACGGGCCTAACCGCGTATACTCACGTACAAAAATTAGTTTCGCTTAATTCTAAATAATTTCATGTAATAGTTTATACATAAGATATAATAAATCTATAAAATATTTAACCCAATATTTTATAACTTATATATAATCCTTTGTCTGTCGAGTGTCGGTTACGAGATCGGTACCGTACTTTCGCATAGTAATATGTAACATCACATAAGTTCACACATAAATCCACGTAAGCACATAATTGCAAATAATATCAAACAAGTTATTCCAAAATAATACTAGCTAATATAAAATATTTAACCCAAATATTTTATAAAGTGTTTACAACTTCAGGTCTGATTATAGTCAGTTACGGGCCCAACCGCGTATACTCACGTACAAAAATTAGTTTCGCTTAATTCTAAATAATTTCATGTAATAGTTTATACATAAAATATAATAAATCTATAAAATATTTAACCCAATATTTTATAACTTATATATAATCCTCTGTCTGTCGAGTGTCGGTTACGAGATCGGTACCGTACTTTCACATAGTAATATGTAACATCACATAAGTTCACACATAAATCCACGTAAGCACATAATTGCAAATAATATCAAACAAGTTATTCCAAAATTATTTAATTTCACCATTCACCAACGCCCGAGGTCTACTACTCATGTATATAGTTTGGAAATTCCCCGAATTACCACTTCATGCAGTTATTACACTACGCCAAAATATGACTACGGCCACACAAAAAAAGTGTGACCATATGCCTTTTGCCACACTTTTTTTTCCAGCTCAAGTGTGACCATAGGTCGAGTCATCGTAGGTATCATACGGCCACATTCATATTTAGTGGCCGTAGCACTTAAAAAGTGTGGCTAAAGGATACCAATATTTCTTTTTGAAATCAAGCATTCTGTCTATTAAATGTGACTAAAGGGTAGTAACGTCCACATGAAATTACTCTAAGTGTGGCCATTTTTAGTTATATAGTCACTAAAAGTTTTGTTTTAGCCACATCAATTAAAAAAATATGTGGCAAAAATAATTGTTTTAATAAGCTTTCCATCTATTAACTGTGTCTAAAGGGTAGGAATGACAACATGAATTCACTATAAGTGTGGCAATTTCTAGTATATAGTCACATGAATTTACTGTAAGTGTGGTAAAAAATATTTATAGACACATGAAACAATTTTGTAATTATATGTGTGACAATATTCTAACTTTCGGTCACATATATTTTTTTTCCTATGACATTTGCTATTATTCCGTCACATAAAAAAGTGACAATGGGGTGGCTATTACCTAACTTTAGTGACACATAATTTGTTTTTTATATGGCATTTGGTATCATTCCGTCACACAAAAAAAAAACAAATGGAGGATAGTGTGACTAATAATTATATAAAACCACTTGAAATACTGTAATTTTATTTGTGACTATTGTTCAACATTTGGTCACACGTATTTCATTTTACCCACGTCAATTGTTATCATTCCGTCACACAAAAATAAAATGAATTAAGATTGTGTGGCTAATTGTTATGTAAAGCCACTATAATTTTTAGTATGACTATTTTTTAAGCTTTGGTCACACATAATGGTATAAAGCCACATCAGAAAACCAAATGATATTATAAAAATAATAAACCAAATTCCATACATAAGTTTCAAGCTTAAATACTAAAAATCTAATTCTCAGACGGTTTTCATCTTCTTGTTCTTTTTCTGCAATTTTTTTAATCGATCTAGAGTTGTAAAACTCTTCTTTTGCTTCTTGGCGAACTTTGTGGTGCTTTGTGTTTGATTGGATGGTGAATCTGGTAGCTGGAGAACCAAAAACAAGAAAACATATATAAAAATTCCTAATTTAATTAAGCCTAGTTATCATGTCAACCTTAGCAATTGGGTAGCTAGAACACTAACTGCAGCGCCTGGGATTAATCTATTACCTACTTCAAAACATATCAAGTATTAGAGTTCATGATCAAATAGTTAAGTGAAAATATGAGAGAATATTTATCCATTTGACCCGTTACTCATATATTCATTTGCTTATTTTAGCAACAAATTAAATAGAGCGCCACAGGTACGATATAAAATCAGTTCTTAAAACAGTGGAAAACACACACACATATATGTATGTGTGTGTGTATTGACAACCTGATTTTGTTACAGTACATGCATGGTTTTATTGTCAGGATTATAGAAGACAAAGAGAAAGAATACAATAAAGGATACATAAGTACATAGCAACAAAAAATAGAAAGCTTACATAATGAATACAAACAGAAACTACAGAAGATAACATACATAAGAATGCATTTAATTTTTGAACCCGGTAATCGAGTTCATCAGCTTAACCTGATTCATCATATAACTGTGCAACGTGTGACTTATCTAACTAACCCTAGTTAAGTAGAATGCATGTAATGTAACTAGAGTTTAGTTAAAGTGAGAACCTGAAATTGCGGGGTATCACAATTATTTTGTAAAATCTTGAGAACTTCAGATAACTGAGATTTGATATCATTCACAGACTCAGTGTTGTTAGCCAATTCATTCATGTTCTGACCAGTGACTTTTTCTAAACGAGCCAAGGTCGAATCATGTTCTTGCATCTTTTGTTCAATTGATTGGTTTCTGGTTGACATTATCGAAAGAAAACAGAGTAATTGTTGCAGAAAAGAAAAAGATGGGTTCAAATGGGTTAAAGAAACGAAGGATTGGTCTAACAGGCTCAAAACAGGGTAAGAAATGAAGGATTATGTTTTTCAGGCTCAAAAAATGGTTGGAAATGGTGGATTAAGGTGGTGGAGATAACGGATTGTGGTGGTGGTGACCGGTGGTTGTAGGTGACGGTTATGGTAGTTATGGTGGAAAAAAATGGTTATTATCACAGCTGTCCAAGGAGTGAACAGCTCTGATACCACTTGATAGGAAGAAAGAAACTTAAAAGAAGAAGTTATCCAAATCAAGCTGATTCTTATTGATCATTAGGCTAGGTATTTATACAATTAAAGTTCCCGCCTAAACTAACAGCTTATAACTACCATTTGAACTATCTAACTTTGACACTTTTAACCCTTGATCTATTACAAATGAACAATAACCATCTAATAACATTTTCTATTGTAACATGGCTGTAGTCAATCGGCATCATACAACTGCTGAGAAATACGCATTTAAGGTCCGGCAATGACTCTTGGGTATGGGCTGCAAATGATGGTGAATTTTTCACAGTAAAACAGGTTACAAAAGATCTTATGGAAGCTGCATCGGCTGCACAATCTGGGATCACTATGGAGTGGTGTAACTGGGCAATTCCGAAGGCAAATATGCTAGTTTGGAAGGCACTATCTGAGAAAATACCTACCAGAATTGAGCTTGTTAAGCGTGGAGTAAATATTGGTAACACCCTATGTCCGTGCTGTGGGATATGCGATGAGACAGTTGATCATGTACTCGTTTCTTGTATCATGGCAAAATCCATTTGGTTGTCCATTGGCGCTTGGTTAAAGATAATCTCCCTATCCAGTACATCCTCTATCGGCGAACTGCTGTCCCAAAGTAAATGTTTAAACGTGTCGAAGAAACAAAGGAAAGCATCTCTTGCAGTGATCATGGCCACGTTTTGGAAAATATGGATGCACAGAAACGATCGGGTATTCAGAGGCAAACCGCTTTCTTATTCAAAAATCATGGAGGAAATTAAGGAGGTGACTTATCTTTGGATAAAGTATAGATCAAAGGTGGAGATTCCGATAACTCAAGATTGGTTCGGCAATGGTATATCGAGTATCAAAACGTAATGGAGTTGCCACATGGTGTTGTTAGAAACCAATTCAAGAATGGCTCGTTTATAGGAGGATCAGATTCCAAAATGGAATGGTGAAAATTACTCGTAACTAAGCGTTATTTGGCGAGTGTGTGTGTGTGTTTTTGGTGATATGTTAGTCGGGAGGGGTAGGTATGGATAGCGCCAAGTGTGCGTCTTGGTGTGTGTTTGTGGGTAATGGGTCAATCTCGTGATTGGTGCTATTATCCCCGACTACACATATTTTTTTCGTGTCTAATTCGTTTTGTGGTGTGCGTTTAATTCATTTATTGGGAACACATTATAGTGCAGCAACAATTATGTATAGTAGCAAAGTTAAGTTTTGGTGAAGAATATGGTTTGGAAGATTGACGAAATCTGCAATTTTTTGCTGGAAGATTAATAGCTTTCAAGATTTGGGAACACATTACAATGCAGCAATAATAATGTAAAGTAGCAAAGTTAAGTTTTGGTGAAGAATATGTTCTGGACGATTGAAGAGAATCTGCAAAATTCTGCTTGAAGACTTAAATATTCATGATTTTATTATGACAAATCATGCGAGTGGGTCGAATCGGAAAAAAAAAAAGAAAAAGAAAAAAAAAAGAAAGAATCTGGAATGGTCCTTAAGGTATTGTCGCAACAACTGAATATGATTTCTCGTGATAATCATGGTATTAGATTTGATTCTCAACTACGGCATATTAATCTCATGTGTTGATTAATATAAATTTGGTGTGGGTGTGTATTTTTGGTGGATATGTTAGCGGGGGGGGGGGGGGGGGGGGGGGGGGGGGGGGGGGGGGGGGGGGGAAGGGTAGCGCCAGGTGTGCGTTTTGGCGTGAGTATATATTGAGCAAACGGGTCTTTGTCGTGTGTTGGTGCTACCATCCCGGGCTACATATATCTTTCATGTTCCTTCGTTTTCGTGGTGCGCATCTTCTTTTTCTTTTTTTCTTGGATTATTCTTGGGTTATTGGGTTCATTTCGAGTGAATTTTGAATGGAAATGAAGTGTGGATCGATGGGGCTGCTGTGATTTTTATACAGGAGTGTAGTATCTTGTGTGCTAATTTATTAAAAGTGCAGGCCGAAGATCGCTATAAGTGCAAGCCGATTAGTCTCATGTAGTGATAGATGAAGTATATTAGTATGTGCCTGTTTAGTAAGTTCATCCCTATGCTAATTTCCAGCTTGGCGATTTAATGTGGCGAATCAACATATATTTGGCCCTGATCTGCTGCAATATGGGCTGGTTTTTCTTGGATATCGATTATGGTGGTTCGACAATAATTGGTCCTGATTTGCTGCACAATATGCTTAATCGCTGCGGTCTGGTTTTGTATTCAAGTGCAGAATTTTGGGCTTCATTTTGTTTTTGGATATGCTGCCTCTTTCTAAAGATTTAATGGTGGTTTGGTGTTGAAGATTGGAAAGCAAAGTACTGCAGAGTTGGAAGTTATAAAATCATTGGTATAATGGAGGTCATCTTGTGGAAAAGTGGAGAGTATAAAGCGCCTATTCTCTATTAGATCTAGCTCAAGAGTACCCGGTTATTGGTTTCATAGTGTTTTTGGTTGGATGATTGTAGTTTTTGTGCTCATTAGGCGAGAGTCTTGTATGTGTTTTTTTCTTTTATCTCGGTTTTCTAATCTCTAGTTAGGAAACCTTTGTACTCGCTATGTTTTAAGTTTTCGTGTTGAATAAAATTATCTTCTTCTCCGTTAAAAAAAACACGATTAGAGAGTGTTGAGGGAGATGAAATAATAATTTAAACACGTTGAGGCGTGGAAAATAACAAGAACACATAAGATGGTTTTTTTTTTAGTAATGCATTGTTTTTTATTTAGTGTATTTTGAATTTGAATTATGTATTGTTTTTTAAGGATTGTTAAGTTTTCGTATTTTGAACTATATATTGTTGTTTATTTATTTTTTTTTTCATTAAAAATCTAAAATTTCATTAAAACAAAATACGAAATTTACATCACAATAGAAGAATAAAAGTTATACAGTAATTGAAAGGAGCGCTGCAGTGATTTTATGGTGTTATGAAGCACTATAATGTGACATTACACGATTAGAGAGTGTTGAGGGAGATGAAATAAGTGCCCACTCCCTAATTCTCATATTTTAATAAGTTTACTATTCGAGTTATCTTTTATTGTTCGGTGGTGAGTGGAAGGTTGAGAGAGCTTTGACTTTTGGATCGGATTTTTAAAGGGGTAGATTAAACAGGCGCCTCTTATTTGCACCGGAGTAAAATTTATTTGCACCTATCTACAGCTCGTAGAGGCCTCTACGAGCTGTAGAGGAAACTCTACTGCTCGTAGAGGTCTCTACTACTCGTAGAGAACAATGTCAGGTGGTCCACACTTGCCAATGATTGACAATCAGCAATCTGACACCTCTACTGCTCGTAGAGGCCTATACGAGCAGTAGAGTTTCCTTGAATTTTTTTTCTTTTTGGATGGCATGAACATCGAACAAATATTACAATACACCTCTACTGCTCGTAGAGGCCTATACGAGCAGTAGAGTTTCCTTGAATCCTTTTTCTTTTTGGATGGCATGAACATCGTGATGAACAAATATTACAAAAATAATTTTTTTACTATTATTTAAAAAAATTAATTAACAACGTGTGTTCTTCTACAACTCGTTACACATTTAGTTTTTAGTTTTTTTATTTGTTAGCGGTTTTTTGTTTCAGTTGTCGTCTCGATAAGCGTGTAAGCGTATAACAAACATTTATATAAAAAACAAACAAATATAAGCAAGCATTTCCAAACATAATATACGAAAATATAATAATAACATAATATAAGAGTGTATTCCAAACATAATATACGAAAATATAATAATAACATAATATAAGAGTGTACTAGCATGCATCATATGAAAATAACACTACTGGGGGGCGTCTGCTGCGTGGTGTCAACAGGCGGCGGCGGCTGCAGTGAGGACGATCCAGGCACCTGGGAGGACGACCCAGACTGCTGGGAGGACGTCCCGGCATGGGTGACTGCACCAGGCAGTGGTAAAGGTGGCAAACCGTCACGCGCACGCCTCTCCTGCTCGCTCGCAAACAGCACACTGAGAGCCTGATCCATTCCCTGCCGCCACTGACGCGCCGCCGCAGCCTCCTCCGACATCTGCTGCCGCCACTGACGCGCCGCCGCGGCCTCATCCGCCATCTGCTGCCGCCACTGACGCTCCACCACAGCCTCATCCGCTATCACCCGTAGCTGCTCTGCGAGCGTAGAAGGCAACTTCAACCCCCGAAAAACGCGTGCCGGATTCTGCCGGTCCTGAGGATCGGGCACGGGCCCCGGGATCTCCACCTCTACACCGCCCTCCACCTCCGGCTCTGCCACGTCCACCATCTCAACCTCAAGATGCCCCTCGTTAAGACCACGATGTACCAAAGGTTGTGGCACATACTCCGGGTCACCATGCTTCGAAACGAAATAGTATTTAGGTGGGCGCGTCCTCGTCTTAGCCGCCATCAACATATTTTTCATTGATTCCAGATCTAACGATCTGCAACACAGAATTATAGTATTATTAATAATAATAAAATGATAATAAATAAATATAAATAAATAAATAAATAACGGCATTACCTAGGCGGCATGTAGTGTCCCTCTAATGGCCCACCATCGGTGGTATGCTCGAGGTATACTAGACCTGCGACATGCTGCGCTAAGCCACAGATGATCCCCCCGCAGGCTATGGCCGATTTCTCCGACTTGTGCGAGAGCGACACAAACAGCTCGGCAAGGCAAATATGCATAGCACAAGGTCTGTCCCTGATCATGCAGTAAAGAAAAAAAAGGTCGATCTGGTTGACCTTGTCGTTACTCGACCCCCGCGCCGTGATAGAGTAAGTCAGGCAGCGGTGCAGATAACGAATCAACGGGTCAACAATCTCAGACGCCTTGGCCCACCTGCACAGTTGATATAATGACTAAAACAATAACAATATTTTATAATAATAATAATAATAATAATAATAATAATTAAAAAAAACAATACCTATTCGTTGTTCCTATGACACCGTATGTCGGGCTACCAATGGTCGGCCACCATGCAACCAGCTCATCTAGATCCAAGGTGGTGATGCCCGTAGTGTAATGATCCTGTACGAGCTCAACCTCCTCGTACAGCCCTGTAAAAGTAGCCCACTGATCTAAAGACATCCCTTTCTCAATGCCTAACACCCTAAACGAGATATCCGGGTTGTCCGGGTCCTCAACCTCACCGGCCGCACATGGGCGGTAGCGAAAAGTAGACAAAAACTCAATAACGATAGGCCTGTAAGCCTCCCCATTACACATACTAAACAATCGATCCCATACACTGCCCTTTGGGACCCACTGTCTCGCCCTCTCCTCTGCGCCTAAGTGACTCAGCGCGTCCCAGTCAATGCCACGCTGTGCAACGACCGAACGTTCACGTAGCCTCAAAAAGCGCTCGAGCGCTTTCGAGTCCACTGGAAACCTACAAAAGGGCCACTCTTGCAGGTCCCCCCCCCCCCCCCCCCCACATAATATCACCTGGCATACCTGCAATATAAAGAATATGTCATTAGAAATGCAACCAGATATGAAATGTATTATTGGAGCATATGCAAAACTTTTGACATACTGTGAGAAATGAAAATTAGTTCATAAAACAATGGATTGCCCTACACATGTGCCAAATCATAAGATATTTTTCATTCAGAATAATGATTGAACGATTAGCAATGTAATCAATTGTATGAAGACAAAATAATATGCAAGTAACAAGTGACTAAATCTACCAAATTTGGGATAAAGTAGAAGCGGCAAACTTTGACCCATTTTGCACGTGAATGGGTCAATTCAGATTGTGTTACATCTAGCGGATCAAATCAAGTAAGATCAAAAGTTTCCCCAAGTGTTTGAAATGCATAATACATCATATACCATCTTATTCGAATAATTAATATATTATCAAAACAGTAATGACTTTGTTAATGATATTTAACAAATTATCCATTAAAAATTAAAGATCTTAGACAAGTTATAAGCATTGTGGGTCAACAAAACCCAAACTGCTCTGTTCCAATCCACACAAAACATTTCCGATTTTGACCCTACCATTTTGACACAACACGCACAACTTGCCAACTCAATGATTTAGTGATGCGAAAATCAAAAAGACAAAAGAAAATCTTTAGAACCAGATAACACATACATTTCTATCACCATTTGCACGGGAACCGCCGACCAACACACATGCTCAGTAGGAACCAAACTTTCATCCCTAAATCCTTAAAAACAGAAACCCTGTGACCCCGCAACTCATTAAAAGCCAGTGACTGCAACCCGTTCCACTTTGCTTGAAGTGGTCTATCTTTATTATCTCTTTTAATAACAAATCGAGGGCTTTATGGGAAATGTGACCCCGCAAGAGATCAAACAGGGGTATGTTATGATGTTGCATTTTCTTCCTTTGACTGGTCTCAAAGGAGTGGTTTATGGCCCTCTCTTGTGAAATCACAATTTCTTCTACAAGCCCAACAAGTTTGTGGAGGGAGCTGTTAGGCCCTTTAATTTGCAGCTTAATCCTTGCATGCTGGCTCTCAGCTCTGTTGGTCGTATACTCACCGAAGTTGTAATTTTTGTCTGTCCATGCACTAACAAACTTTTCTTTATGTTTATCAAACCACACCTTGTTCAAGTATACCATAACATCTGTCAAAAAAAGAATAAAGATATCATTAAGGTGTGTACTTAGATACATATGTATGCGTGCTTTTAATATGTACCATTTCGATCTTGCTGATTAAGTTTAATATGGAGTCGGGATAACGGGTGCCGGTAATTTTGCTGGGTCTTAGATGCACACACTCGTTTAAAAGATCCGATAAATGATTCCCATTCTTAATTGTCAGGAAACGATTGTTTGCAGTGTTTTACAATGTTTTGTGAAATGTGAAACCTGCATAGCAATAATGATCATAATAATGATAAATAAAAAACAACACCACCACCACCAACAATATTATGTACTACCTGCATAACAACTTCGAAGCAGCTGGGAATACTGTGTCGCATGCATTCATCAATGCCTGGTCAGCGTCAGTTACTATAACACGCGGTTCCATACTTTCCTCATGCAGCAACTCTCTCAGCCTTTCTAGCACCCATTTGAAGTTATCCATCTTTTCATGTATAATAAATGCTTAGGCGGCAATAAACGACTTGGATGTTGATGTGACACCCACAATTTGAACAAACGGGATCTTATACTCGTTCGTACTATAGGTCGCATCAATCAACAACACATGCGGGAATGCACGCCACATTTTTAGAGATGTATCATGAACAAAGAAAATATCTTCAATCGCATTTGTTTTTGGATTCACTCGGGTGAAGAAAGTAAAATCTTTATCAACCAGTAAGCTTTCGAGTATCTGCAAAGCAATAATAATTAGGATTTAATAACAATAACAACAACAACAACAACGATAATACCTGCATTTGAGTCTTGCCGCTATACAACTCCCGTTTAATCTTGGTTAATGCGTTATGGACGTCTTGTAAAATGACAGGGCACTCTGGGTATTGATTTCTAACGGCCGAAAGAATCTGTATTGGTAAAACGTTTTGTAAATAAAGCGAGTTCACCAATTTTAAACAGTCCTCGTGCATCCTCCGAGCATATGCGTAACCCTCGATAAATTGTGCCGGTGGGTGGTTATGAGTTGGGTTGATGACCCTCAAACGCCAACCACCGTATATCGAGCTGTATTTCGCTTTAACTTCAAACGGGCAATCACACTTTTTACTACCCGTCTTCCGAAGTGTGGCTACACTACGAGGTTTGCCATATAAGGTACAACCTATAGTAGCCGAATCTGGCCTCTTGTTCTCCCCCTTTCCCTTGTTTTCAGTACGTTTATATACAATGACGTAACCAATAGCTCTTGCTCTGAGGGAGACCCATTCTGTCGCCTCTTTAAGATTTGCGAATACCTGAAAGTTTATATACGAGTCTAGTCAAATTTTTATATATTGACAATATAAATTACGCATACCCACAAACATACATACATGTATACATACCTACATACATACATACATGCATGCATGCATGCATGCATACATACATACATACATACATACATACATACATACATACATACATACATACAAACATACATACATACATACAAACATACATACATACATGCATACATACATACACGTATACATTTAAACATACACACATACATACGGGGCAACATATATACGGGCATAAACTATAAACATGCGTAGATGAATAAACACACCTGAGTTGTTTCAAATGAAATATCCGGGTTTGGTTCCTCGCTACAGTCACCCGCCTCGTGTGCGTATCGTGGAGCGCTTGAAGGCACGTAACATGACTCTGGTTCTTCTACATACTCCTCGTTTAAATCGGGCAGCTGTGGTTGTTCATTCAAATCCGGTAGCGGTGCTTTCCCGGATATAACCTCTGGCTCACCATGCTCACTATCGCTTTCCGGGACGCAACATACGTCAAACCATTCACCCGAAGACATTGTGTTACGAACCGGTTGGCCGGATGGTATTTTCGCCGGAGAAATTCCGGAACCGTCGGAGAAAAAAATTTGAAATTTTAAAGTCTGGACTGAAAATCGTGCAGGTTGATGGTTTAAAGTGCTTAAAGAAAACTCTACCAGTCGTAGAGGTCTCTACTGGTCGTAGAGTATGCATATAAATGCTCACAACAACCAGACCTCTACAGCTCGTAGAGGTCTCTACTGGTCGCATAGGGGTGATTTCACTGAAATGTCAGTCTGATACTCGGATACGTTGTACTTTCTAACCCTATACCACTCGTAGAGGCCTCTACTGGTCGTATAGGGGTGATTTCACTGAAATGTCAGTCTGATACTCGGATACGTTGTACTTTCTAACCCTATACCACTCGTAGAGGCCTCTACTGGTCGTATAGTGCCTCTGCGGCTCGTAGAGGTCTCTACGAGTCGCAGAGGTGACTGACACACCTGTAGAGACTCTGATCATTGAATGTTCTGTGGGCCTCCACCTCTACGGCTCGTAGAGGCCTCTACGAGTCGTAGTAGGGTTAGTTTTTAGGGCAACAAAGCTCTACCACTCGTAGAGGTCTCTACCACTAGTAGAATTTTATGGAATTCAGCAATCTGACACCTCTACTGCTCGTAGAGGCCTCTACGAGCAGTAGAGATGTGTAAAACCCTAAAAAAGCCCTCGATGCAAATAACATGACCCATTAAACAAGTATAAAGAAACAATGCTGAAGAAACTTTAGTTGAATATAGACAAAAAGAAACGTACAAATTGAAAAAGGGAAAGAAAGTGAGGCAAAGTATTAACTTAAAATCAAATCTAGTGCAGGGTGAAAAATGGTGTTTTTCGTGTGAGATGGCTTCATTGCTCATTCCTTCTAACACTTAGACTATCCAGTGTGGTTGACGAACCGTCGTTGAGACCACTCGACACGTAAGCCACCACGTAAGCCGCTGGGCCGGGTCAGTCATCACCGAGTGACGGGCCAAAGGTGTGGTTGATGGAGAAGCTAGCGGCGAGGAAGAGGTAGCAGCGGGGAAGAAGAAGAAGCTAGCCCCGTCCTCTCCGTCTATTTTTGGCCGTTTTGGACGTGCCAGCGGTGTACAACGAGCCATGACGACGATGACGGGCCGAAGCCGGTCCCATACCGGATAACCTTATATAATGAAATAAAGCCTCTTAAATAAAAAAAAAATCAATTATTTGAAGACCGCATGGACCCTACATGCAACTCATAACGCTCGATATTGCTTTGGCGACACCCACAATAACCCCCCTCCTCCAATGATGTCCATGCATTGTAGGGGGCACTATTGTACCGATGTAACAACTGACAAAGACACTACCTCATACTACCCATCCTTGTCATTAAATATCATTACAAAACTAATATAATTAACAAAATTTATTTGCCTTTGTTGCTAATTTTATTAATACATGGTATTTTTCACCACAATTTACTCATCTGGTTTGTCTATTCTATTTTCCATTTCAAAAAGTGTGTTAAATCTATATATATATATATATATATATATATATATATATATATATATATATATGATGGTCCTGATGTAGAGTGAAAAATGACGTTTTTAAGGCATTTAACTTATATTTAAAAGATAAGAGGAGATATGATGGAGCTGATGTTGTAAGGGGCTTCATTGCCCATTTCCTTTTAGCACTCATGTAATAGAAGGTGAAGGTATTTACACACTCTAATTAATTTCACACCTCTTATACGGCGTGTATAGCATTATACGCGGCGTATAGATATTGCATAAATTTTTTTGTGTCATTAATGCCCATTACTTAGCGACATGTCAGAGACCTATACGTGACGTATAGATCTATATGTGGCGTATAGGCCTACAAAAGGTGTATAGTCTGATAAAACTTTATTGTCGATAGACCACTCTATAGACCACTAATAATTCTATAAGGCCATCCGTTGTGGACGCGCGAGCCGCCGACGTGACTATCAAGTAATCCAGTCACTTGACCCCGTTGTGGCTGGGGTGAGCAACGGCACGACCAAATGTCACTTTTTCCCATTAACCCACGCTACCACCGTCGCATATGCCCGCGCCGTGACTGTTTGCGTGGGGCTGTTGTGACTGAGGGTGAGCACGGACGCTGAAACCTCATTCGCGTCGTGCTGCTCGCGCGTCCACAACGGAGTGTGCAATTATATAGTTGGGTGTCCCAACTATAAAAGCCTAAGCATTCACAATAGAGCCCTCATATTTGTGTGAGACAAAACCTTAAAAAAATTTATGGGGTTAGAAGTGGTTGTGAGTGAAGAAAATGAAAAATCTACTGTTTATCTGTAAATTTTGGGTTCTTTGGGAATCTTTTGGGGAAAACAGGAAAACTGGATTTATTTTTTAACATTTGTTGAAAGTGGTTGTGAGTGGAGGAGGGAGAAACTATAATGAGGTTTAGACTTTAGTGTAATACTAGTGAGAAGGCCCGCGCGTTGCGCCGGGTATTTATGCTTTTTTTCCCACACGTTGCGCGACGGGTTTCACGTTTTGCAGCACTTTGTTTGTATTTCAATGTTTCGTTTTATGTTTGGTTATGTGCCTTGTGTGGAATACCTACGTAATGAATTCCCGTGAGTAAGGAATGAAAAGAAGTAACGTTTAGTAAAGGAATGGTTCTTATGCAAATCGTAAATATAGAAAATAATGGGCATGATTTTGTCCATTTCAAGTGAGGCCATTTCTTCTTAAAGTTCCAAGGGAAGGGTGATTGTCGATGTACTACCATTAAGTGGTATCACTCAAATTTTGGCTGGTGCTTAGCAGCTTTGGTTGAAGCATAGTATCACTTGTTACATTTATTTCATAGTGCAAATGAGGCAGTTGGATTGGGTGAGCCTCTTTTTTACCCATTAGACATTCTGGGTAGATGCTTACGTTGTAACATGGAGAAAATATGTCATACCTAATTAATGTGTGTTACATTTTGGGTATAGTGTAAATATATCGTTTTAAACACTTGATACAAGTGCATTGTTAATCAATACTAATTAACAAGTATGAACTTCAACCATTACAACGGGTGTTGCATAACATTACACATAAAGGCAAATTTTGGAGAAGATGATGTGAGCGAAAGATTTTAGCTAAAACAGGATTATACGATCATACAAGTTACAAAACCAGGTGCGGAAACCCTAGTTCTGAACAAATTGATAAAACACAAATCACAACACAATCAAGATCATTTTCAACATCATTTCATAGATTAACTTCTTTCAAATAAGCTATTACAATCAGTTTTACGTTAATCTAGAACACACACACAATATCTCAAAACAACCTCTGAACCTGACCTATCACAGACACAACTGACAACTCTATTACATAATCAAAATCACAAAATCTATTTATAGACACTGCACGTTCGCCCCTTTCACTGGTCGAACGTGAGCCTTTTCCACATTCGCCCACTTCTACTGGTCGAATGTGTCTTCATGTCAGTTCCAGTCTACCTTCGCCCATAATCCATCTACCTTCGCCCACTATAATCTACCTTCGCCCCTTAGGTTTACCTTCGGCCAAGTCACTAACACATGTTAATTATGTTTATCCAATCCTTAGTCGCAAAACGCATCAACAAACTCCCCCTCGACTATTGATTGGATAGTTTTCTCTGTTGGTCCATTGTCTTGTTCAACAACTTGATTCTGAGCTGTTTCTTCTGCTCAGTAGTCGTTGGAGGTTCAAATGTTTTCTTCACCGGTTTAGACACATTTGCTATCTTCACTGTCTTACCAAGCTTACCCTCCAAGTTGCTTCCTGCATTGATATCATACGCAAAACAAACTCCAACCACTTGCGTATATTTTCTTGCTTGAGCAAAGTCGTTTGGTTCAAAGTAGATTGGATTGTAGAAAAGCATGATGATGTCTTCAAACGTGCAATTAATCAACCACATAGGATCAAATACATGAACATGCTTGTATTTATCCTTTCCATCTCTCAACACGATCACCGCTTCAGCCTTTCTCCAATCATAATACCAGAAGATAAAATCAGCACTAAAATGCTGTGGCATCGGCATTAATGGTATCTTCCTCATCACATTAGGTGCTTTGTAAATCAATGTAACACGCTTCAGATTGGTTTGTGGATCAATATCCCTATGCACTTTTCTTCTGGGATATTGAGGCTTGAATCTGTTCCATCTCGTACGACTTTCCCAAACCAATTTATCTGCGCACCAACCGACATGTGATCCATTTACTTCGGCACCTGACATTGGGAATCTGCATGTCTCTAACCGCCCAGTATGGTAGAGTAAGCAAGTCACAGAATCTGTTGAAGTACAGGATTCCGGTTTCCCATTTTGCAGCAATACATTTCAGCCTGCCTAAGTAAGTCCACCCGAGAGCTCTGCCTTTGAACTTGTCATTATGAAATCTGTAAAAGTTACCTTGAGCTTCAGGCTTTGGTCGGTTCTCATCCATTTCCTTCAATTTCTTCAAATAATTCTTCAACTCATCAGACTGGTTAGAAGAATCTTTCTTATCAGTACCGAATACCTTCTCCACAAACTCTTCACTCCTTTTCTTAGCTTTCTGTTTTGCTGACTTATTTGGTATCTCAGTGAAGTCAGGAAATACTTCATTTTCATCATCTTGTCTGAAGTACTGGGGAAACTCTTCATGAGTTATATCTTCCATCTCCACTTCATTGTTCTCAGGAGTCTGCACATCATCTGAATGACTTCCAATATCCTTTTCAGGAATATCTGGAATCGATTCATCCATCATAAACTCCTCAAAAGTTTTTCCTACCCTCTGTGCAAGACCATCTAGTATTTCTTTTGCCACAGATGCAGGTAATTCCCCTTCTTCAAGATCTGGATCTTCATATTCCAACTCATATCTTAAGTCATCAGTTTGGAATATCTCAGCGAAGCATCCTGTGAACTCAATGGTCCACTCTCTCTTTTCCAACATATCCTTATACAACTTTTTAGCATCATCAGATAGAGATCTCACCTTCTCATTCCAGAAAATACTTTCATCTGAATCAACATTCTCACCTTTCTTCTTAGAACTCGATTCTCCAGTATCTTTCTTCTTTGGTGTTCTCTTCTCATAAGTAAATCTGGAAGTATCATCTCCTCCATCATGATCACTCCCACTGCTAAACTCATCTCCTTGCTTTCTCCCAGCACCTTCTGCATCATCATCATCATCATTATTGTCATCATCATCATCATCATCATCGCTTTTCTCCGATCCATCATCATCCTCATCATCATCTTGTTCTTTTTCAGATTCAGAATCTTCAAAATCCACCTGCTCTTCTTCCTCTTCTTCATCTTCTTCACCCTCTTTCAACTGGGGTGCCCTGCTATAAAGCTCGTCAATCAAACTACTAAGGCGTTTGTTTTCATTCCTTAGTTCTTTGTTATCTGCCTTAATCAGTTTAATTTTGCTCTTGTTTCTTGCACACTTTCTTTCAAGCTTCTCATTCTTAGCTTCCAACATCTTAATCTTATCATTTATATCATCCTGATTAGATTTTGAAGCAACCACAATCTGAAGCATTTTCTCCTCATTTTGTTTAAACTTAGCAATCTCAGCCTATTGAGCAACTAACATCTTCATCATATCTTCCATTTTCTTATTCACTTGTCTCATGACATCGTCATCCACAGTCACTTTCTTCGACTTTGATTTAGATGGCTCAACTTCAACTACTTTCTCCTTCTGAGGCTTTCTGAACATATCGAGCACTTTATCCAAATCGACATTGAATTGATCGATTGGTAAAGTCTCTGCCTCTTTTGTTTTCTTCTGCTTCTTGGCGACAGGTGAAGACAGCTTAGATGATGTACCTGCATCAGGCACTCTTTTACCCTTCAATAACTAAGCTAACTCTTTCTCCCTCAGCTCTTTTGTACTTGACTTCTTGGCCATGGTCTTTTGCTTCTTTGTCTTTCTAGGCAAATTAACCACCACAGTCTCTCCAACACTCAGCTCTGCCAGGTCAACACCTAGACTCTCATCTTCAACAGTTTTCTTCCTTCTCTCAGCTTCTTCAATCGACTTGTTCAAGGATTCAGACCCACCAACCATAGTGGCCTTACGTTTGGTGGTCCTCACATTTTCATCACGAATTCGAATCCCGTTCAACATTTTTCAATCCGTTAAACTTCCAAAACTCAAATTTTCACATTTTAAATGATACAAAGCCCAGATGGTGTTATCAAATCTCAGAAATTGACCATCAAGCATCCCCGGTTATCAAAAATAAAGCAGAAATGCAAATCTTTTGGGTTTTCTGAAATTTTATCAAAACACACCTAAAATCTTTTTGGATTTTGTATCTTTTTGACAATAAAAGTAAAATGTAACAAAGTAAAAATGCATCAAAGTAAATGAAAGCAGTAAACATTTTGTGATTTCCGGTAAGAGGATCATATCAGTTTTCTGAGAAATCTGAGCATAGCGTTGATCTGTTTCAATATTATCATTAGAAACAATATGTGACACGGCAATTGCTGATATTGTGGTCCACATAAGCTCACATGCAGACAATTACGCAATGCTTTAAAATGATACGCATTAGATGTATTAGACTAACACATTGTGGTTCCCACACACACGACATACTCCCGTATCAAGAAGTAAATGCACAAAGACTCATTGTAAAGCGTGATTATGCTTTCGTCGTCTGTAATTGTACAAGATATAATGCATAGAGGTATACAGGTCAGCAAATTAATGCAGCAAAGCAACATATGCACTATACCAGGTTGAGGACTGATATTAATCATGATTTGCATCAATGATCAATACGATGTAATAGATAATCTTTGATTATCATATAACATAGAAAGTTCCTCAATTCGGTAACTTTAGGATTTGGCATATAGCTCTTTTATAAAGACATCCTATCTGATCTAGGTCCGTAATGACTTACAGCAGAAGATCAGATAGGCTATCCCCAGACAACTAATAACATAACGACCCTAAACCTCCGAGTTTTGTACAAATACCCTATCAAACGAAATTACGGTACTAAGACCATATGTCCATGAGATGTTCAGCCACAAACGCGTAGTTTGTTATGTTTGTATCACTAATGCACGCAATATTTAGTCTACGAAGCCTATCAGCATATCACACGTAATCAACATACGTCTCATTATACTATACAATTCTTTAGCCTGTGTCAGATCCCCACTGATGTACTATCATTTCCTCTTTTTATCCAGGAAATCATTTTGGTTTTTCTAATTTTTAGGTATTTTGAAAATTTTTCAATGTTTTTGGTTTTTCTGATAAAATGACTCCCCCTAAAATAAAGAACATATTTTTGGATTTTTAATTTTTCTGAAAAACAAAACAAAAATTTGAAAGAAACAATCCACTTGAAAGCATCAACTTCTTTGAGGATTAGACAACCCCCTTGAAAGCATCAACTTCTTTGAGGATTATGATAGTAAAGAGAAATTCCCAATTAGCAAAGAGAAATTCCCAATTAGCAAAAATTTAAAACTAAAAACTAAAAATTAAAAAGCGATAAACCGAGGAGCCGATTAGTCCTGTTTTTCCGTTATATTGTTTACTTTTAAAAGATATTCAAAGCGGGATCTGTCAAAAGCTTTTGTAAACAAATCTGCACGTTGGTAGTCAGTATGGATTTTTACCATATCTATCAATTCCTTAGCGTAACAATCACGGATAAAATGATATTTAATCCGGATATGTTTCGCTTTAGAATGATTTTCAGTATTTTTAGTTAATGCAATTGCGGCTTCGTTGTCACAGTGTATAGGGGTTTTAATAAACTGCAAACCGTAATCGACCGTCTGTTGTTGGATCCAGAGCACTTGCGAACAACAACTCGAGGCTGAAATGTACTCGGCTTCACATGTAGACAGTGCGACTGAAGTCTGTTTCTTGCATTGCCAGGTAATTAACCTGCTCCCTAAAAACTGGCAACCAGCTGTTGTTGATTTGCTATCTTTGTCACAGCCGCCCCAATCTGCATCACTAAAAGCAATAAAATCAAAATCATCATCATTAGGGTACCAAAGTCCTTTTGATGGACAACCCTTCAGATATCGAAGGATACGCTTGACCGCCGTCAGATGACTTTGTTTCGGCTTCGATTGATAGCGAGCACAGAGACACGTTGCATACATAATATCTGGTCGAGACGCTGTCAAATACATCAGAGATCCGATGATTGCTCTATATGTAAATGGATCTATCAGCTCCCCCTTAGCGTCCACTCCAATCCCGTGATTGGGTTGAATCGGGGTATCCATCGGCTTAGAGTCCTCCATCTGGAATCGGCTCAAGATGTCGGATACATATTTCGTCTGGTGAATGAAGATCCTGTCGGGTCTTTGGTCCACCTGTAAGCCGAGGAAAAACTGCATCTCCCCCATAGCGCTCATTTCGAACTTTTCTTGCATAACAGTTTCGAATTCCCTGCACAAAAGTTCGTTAGTTGAACCAAATATAATATCATCAACGTAAATCTGTACTAGAAGCAAGTCATCTCCCGTCTTCTTCATAAAGAGGGTGCAATCGACGAGGCCGCGCTTGAATCCTTTGGAGATGAGGTATGTACTTAGCTCCTCGTACCACTGTCTTGGAGCCTGGTGCAAACCATATAAAGCTTTGTTTAGCACGTAGACCTTATCCCGGTGGATTGAATCCTCAAAGCCTGGTGGCTGCCCGACATAAACCTCCTCCTTGACTTTCCCGTACAAAAATGCGCTCTTGACGTCCATTTGATAGACTTTGAATTTCTTGTATGAAGCAAACGCAAGGAACATCCGAATAGCTTCAATTCGTGCTACTGGTGCATAGATTTCGTTGTAATCAATCCCTTCGATTTGATGGAAACCCTGCACGACCAATCTGGCTTTGTTGCGAACAATAACTCCACGATCATCCTTTTTGCACTTAAACACCCACTTAGTGCCTATTTTCTTCCTTCCCGGCGGCAAATCTGTGAGCGTCCAGACTCCCAATTTCTGGAATTGCAATAACTCCTCCTGCATTGCCTCAACCCAGGCATCTTCATTCAAAGCGTCTTTGTATGTCCTTGGCTCTACCTGCGACACATAACATGCAAACGACCAATCATTTTGACTACCATATTTCTGAATTTTGGCATACAATACTAAAGCACCAAAACTCTCTGGCGAGTTAACGCTTTTTAGCTGCCCTCTGGTCATAACACCATTTCCAGGATCACCTATAACTTGCTCCAGCGGGTGAATACGATGAATCCGAGATTCCGGATTAACAGGTACAATTACTCCCGTCTGAGCAGTCAAGTGTTCTACAGCATCCTGATCATGACCCGTGTTTGATGATGAAGCAACATCTGGATTTGGAGTTGGGTTCACAGGTTGCGCCTCTAATTCTTCTGCATGTTCAAGAACTGCTTCTTCAAATTGTTCATCTTCAGATTCTGAAGTGTCTAGTGAAGTTGAAGCCTCTTGAAACATCTCTTCTTCTTGTATAGGAGCACTGGTATCATTAGAAGCTGGTGGGGGGTTTACGGTGATTGGACGCATCAACGGTGAAGTTGCCGCGTTTTCACACTCGTAAAGTAATCTGATAACAGCTTCTTCAACCAAGCTATCTAGGTTGAATGATTCAAAGAAATCTTTGTAATCAAACATCCAATCAGGGCCCGTGCCTTGCAAATTTTGAGTGTATCGTTGAACTTCCACGTTAGCCCAATCCTCCACTTGACGAGTTCGCTTGTTGAATACCCGTTTGAGCGGGGTTGCATATCCAACAAAATATCCCTCCTCAGCTTTAGGACTAAACTTCTCGCTTGGATTCAACATCGTGCATGGCGCCCCAAATGGTTCTAGATACTCTAAATTGGGCTTTCGTCGGTGTAACAGCTCATAAGATGTTTTACCAAACTTCTTCACTGTTAGAACCCGATTTAATGTATAATTTGCTGCATAAATCGCCTCGTTCCAGAACATTACTGGAAGATTTGAATCAGCGAGCATTGTTCGAGCCGCCTCAATTAGAGTCCTATTCTTTCTTTCAGCAACACCGTTCTGTTGCGGGGTATACGGAGCCGAATATTCATGATGTATCCCTTTGCTTTCACAAAGTTCATCCATCTTGGCATTTTTGAACTCCGTCCCGTTGTCACTCCTGATTCTTTTTATCTTCAAATTGTAGATATTCTCCAATCGAGTGAACAGAACTTGTAGGTTGGTAAAGGTGTCGCTTTTGTTCTTCAAACACATCACCCATGAAAATCTTGAATAGTCATCAGTGACAACTAAACAATAAAGCTCTCCAAGATGACTTTTGCGCTTGACCGGTCCAAAAAGGTCCATGTGCAATCGCTCAAGCGGCATCTCAACAGAATTAACTTTCTTCACCTTATGGGACTGTTTGTGTTGCTTGCCTTTCATACAACTTACACACTTGTCGTTCAGATGGAAATGTTTCACGTTTACTCCATCGACAAGTCCATTTCTCACCAATTGATTCATTTTCCTCAGATGAATGTGCCCCATTCTGTGGTGCCACATTATCGATTCTTTTTCGGTCGCCTTTGATAGAAAGCATGTTATCTGCCCCTGTGATGTCATCGCCTTGGACATGTCAAGAATATACAGATTGTTGACTCGAGGTGCCATCAACATTACCCACTCCTTTGGAATTTTGAAGCCTGGTTTGAGAATATAACAGGATTTGTCATCAAAATGCACAGAAAATTGTTTATCGCATATTTGACTGACGCTCAACAGATTATAGTCTATCTGCTTGACATAAGAAATCCGCTCGAAAGTCACAATCCCATTACTCACGCTTCCTTCCATTGTGATATATCCTCCTTTATTACCCGCGAAAGCGACATACCCACCATTAATGTTTTTCACATCAAACAGCAATGCGAGATCCCCCGTCATGTGGCCTGAAGCTCCACTATCAACAATCCATAGACTGCTAATAGGGCCAGCTGAAGCTCCCTGCACACAAAAAGTAAATCATTTAGTTCTTTCGGGGGACCCAAGCCTGAGTCTTGGGCCTTTGAACATCGGTTTTCAAAGAAACATTCTCATTGACTTTTTCAACAATTTTCTATTTTGGATCAATCTTTTTCTGATTGTTCAAAACACTTTCATTTTTCTCACTTACCTTCGAAGTAGAAGCTCCTGGAGTACCATTAGGTGTCCAAGATTGTTCAGGCCTTTTAAGAATACGAATTTGAGATTTTGGTTTCTCAATTGGTTTCTGAACATTGTTAACAAAAGTAACTTTCTTAGCTACCTTATCTGAATTAACAGACTTAGGTCCAACATTTGATTTGACAATTGGTTTTTGTGGAACCTTTTGTCTATCAACTGTTGTGTTCACCACAGGTTTTCTCCAAGATTGTTCCATAGCAATCCGATTCCTTTGATCATATTGGATTGGACGATTGTTCCTCATTTGAAAATTGTTTTGATTATAAAACTGTTGTTGTTGAGGAACAACTCGTCTATGCGGTGGAACATAATGATCAATCGGCTTTCTCATGGAATTTCTAACTTCAACCTCATGTCTTTTATGCCTTACATATGGACACTGAGCAAGTAAATGCCCACGTTCTCCACATTTAAAGCATTTTCGATATTCTTCAAAAACATAATGAGCATTTGGTGGAGCACATGATCTAACAGGAAATTGATCATTATACTGTTGATTCCTCAAACTCTCAGGAAGTGGTCCTTTCGAGTAAGAGGGCTCATGAAAACCATTTGCTTTATCATTTGGTCGAATGAACTCGGTGACATGGACCTTTGGTTCTTGAGGAACATCCGAAAACAATTTCTTTAAAATTTCTGGTGGAATTTCGTTTGTTCTCTCATGTTTTGGAAACCATATTGTGCTTTCTTGCCAGATTTTGTCAAGTTTAGAATAGTTAACGTTTTTGATTGGAAATTCCTCATCAGAAATGATCTTATCGGATCCTTCCATCCGATAGAACACTTTGACAGGTTTGTCACTTGGTTCATTCAACTCATTCTTTTTAACAACATTCTTAACACCATTATCTTTCTTATCATCAATCTTTTCAGACTTTTTATCACGATTAGCATTTGCCATCGGATGAACATGATCAGATGGTGACACTGGTTCAGTAGTAATGATGTGATTTTCTTTTGGAATCTCACATACATTAACAGTTTGATCACTACCAGTATTATCATTCTCTGAGTCTGAATTCACACTCTCAGCATAAACACCCTCATCATTCAAGCCTAAAATCGGTCTCACATCGGAATAAGGATCACCAATACTCGAGGTATTAGATTCCATTTCCAACGATGAGTCTGATTTTACCGAACTCTCCGGTATAACTTGGTGATAGTTATGATTTTCAAAAAGAACCGGAGATGGTACAGACTTGTAATTGGTGGTGTTATCATCAATGATATGGTCTACCACATAAGCAACATTCTTATAACTTTCCAACTTCTTGTTAACCTTTTCAGCAAAGCATTTTATGGCTGCCATTTCCAACTTGGTGTTTTCAATTTCATTGATATAGTTGTTTATTGCCAATTGTTTCAATGACAAAGTGTTTTTCAAGTCGGAAATGTCCTTTTTATAGCCATCTAATACTTTGTTGAAAGCATTCAACTCTTTGCGAGTAGATTGACTGTTCATGATAGCACTATCACGTGAAATTCGGAGTTGTTTATTCTCCTCAGTCAATCTATCACATGTTCCACAATATTTATCACTCATAACATCAGTGCTAGATTCAGAACTTACAGGTTTTGGCGGTTCAGTCATGGCCATCAACGCGAAATGAGCTTCCTTTCCAGTGAAAAACTTGGAATAGTCAATTTTGGTGAAAGCATCATCAGCAATGCACGACTTCCTCGTCATCAAAAAGTCAGCTTCTGCCAGCAGCTGATCAATATCATCATCTAAAGAATCAACACTTGCCTCTGTGTCTGATTCGCTCTCAGAATCTGAATAAACTGATCTACACTCTTCAGGAACATCAGTAACAGAATCAATCACCATTCCAGAACTCGTTTCCTCAGCTTTAACCTCAACAGGTTCATTCTCCACTTCCATCTCAGTCTCAGAATCATCACTTTCACACTCCTCAATTTCTTTCTTCTCATCAACCACCACCGACTCTTCCATATCAACCTGATAAGCAACACATGCCACATTCCCACCAGTAGTCACTTCCTCAACTCCTATTTGCATACCCGACCAGTCAAACCTTTCATCCTGTTGAGTCACCAAAGCTTGGCTCTGACTCGCATTCTGTTGAGTCTCATTAGGTGTAGTGATAGGTACAACTGTTCGGTTTATGTTGTTAGGAGATTGGTTTTGAATCTGGTTTTGAGTGTTTGGTTGTCTGTTTTGGTTGTTAAAGTTTCGGTTTTGATAGTTGTTGTTATTTTGGTAAGAAACTTGGTTTTGTTGTTGACGGTTCTGGTAATTTGCATTGAAAGGGTTCGATTACCTTGTTTAGGTGGCTGGGTGCATTCCCTTTTAAAGTGTCCTTTTTCTCCACAATTAAAACACGTAACCTTCTCCTTGTTGAATCCATAGGTTGTGTTGGGAGAAGTTGCTAAATCAGTCCTTCCTGTTTTCTCAATGAACTCTGTTGCTCTTCTCATGATACTCGCAAAAGCCCATTGAATGTCAATGAGTTCCATCTCTTCTTTGTCAATCTGTGCATAGTCTTCGTTGGTTAAGTTGTTGTTCCCAATCTGACTAGCAACTAACCCATTGTAGGATGAAACCATTGCTGAGACTAATGCAATCTGTTGCTGAGCAACCTCCACAGTCACATTTCCCAAGTTACATGTATCCAAAACCACAGGTCGTTGATTAGGTTGAGTTACTTGGTTTACTGGTTGTTGTGATTGGTTAGCGGTGTAAAAGCCTGCTTGTTGCATTGGGGAGAGTGGTGAAATGTAGGAATTGTATTGTGGAGGTGTGTATGATGGTTGTGAGTAGGATGATGTTTGTGTCAAGTAGTTGGTGGTTGGTTTTGATGATTCCATGACATTGGAAATACATGCAACATGTGGTGCAATGTTTCCTGAGCTCGAGTTACCAACTGGAACTGAAGTGCCTCCAAAGTACAAACTGGGATTCTGAGGAATCTGTGACCTTCTAGCTTTCCTCCTATCCTCCAACTCTTTGTTCTCCAGCTTTTTGATAAACTCTGAAATAGTCCAGAATTGATAAGCATCCTTCTCTCTTAGAACTTCCACATGCTGATCCCATTGTGGTGGTAAAGCATCTGCAAACTTATCCACCTGCTTAGTCATTGGAATCTGTACACCATAACTAGACAATTCAGACAACAAATGCATATATCTAGGAGTTAGTTCTTTTAGAGTTTCATTATTAATAAAAGAAAAATTCTCAAACTCTTTGACCAATTCTTCCATTCTCAGGCTCCTAGTCTTCTCATTACCATCATGCTTCCTCTTAAGCTTATCCCAAAGCTGCTTTGATGTAGTACATGTCCCAAACTGATGCAACAGGTCACTTGTGATTGCCTGTGTCAATTGGGAAAAAGCCTTCTTCTCCACCACATATTTCTTCTTCTCGTCCTCAGTTAAGCTTTCCAAAGGAATCATTTCACCTGTGTTCTCCAAAATCGGTGCTGTGTAACCTTTAACAATCATGCTCCATGCCTCTGCTCCTTCAACTCCCATGCCTTCCAAATGGATCTTGAACATGGTATGCCACTGATTATACTCTTGCATATCCATGAGCTTCGGTGGCCGAGTTCCACTACCTGTAGACAAATCCTTAATCAAAGTAGAAATAGCATTAGTGGTTTGAGTATTTACCGCCGCTGCAGCTACTCCCCAGTAATCAGATTGTAGTGCCGGATGTGCTACACTTTGAGGCATCGTGCTCGTCGTTGCCATGTAGTTAAGTGGCTGTGAAGACTGTGTGTTCGTCTTTTGCGCTGCCACTGTCCATGGGTCCATCGTTTGCTGTTGTGGTTGTGTTGTTGCTGATCCCGGAGTAGTTTGAAAACGCCACATGATCACACGCTAAGAAAAATCTCAACACTTAGAAAAATTTTTCAACAGAATCCTAGATTCGCCCGAAATACTCTAGGTTCGTCCAAACTTTATCACTTTCGACCCTTTGGATTCTATGTTCGCCCAAACAGTAACACCCGAACGTAGATATGACCAGAATGTAAAACAGAATAACAAACTTTTCACTTTCGCCCAAAACAAACTGGTCGAAGGTGGGATTTTGTACCCGAAAGTGAAAAAAATTCTACACAAAATTTTAGGTTCGACCACTAACTCCTCAGGTTCGCCCACTTTTCAACACGTTCGACCACTCAACTCAAGTCAGGTTCCAGGTTCGCCCACTCTGATCAGATCTCACTTTTGAAAAACGGTTATTGTTTGAAAAACGGTTATTCTGATCTCAGATTTTCAAAAGTTCATGGATTTGAATGATCTCAATCAGGTTATGTTTCGGAATTGATTTGGAACAACTTTAATTCTTGGAAAACTTGAATTCAACCACAAATTCTCCTTTAAATCGATCAAAAACACTTAAAAACAATGTTTATGTAAAAACAGATGTATTTAGGTCAAAAACATGTCCAAATCAGCTCTAATTTTATCAAATTTGTTATTGTATGATCCTCTATGCTCTGATACCACTTTGTGAGCGAAAGATTTTAGCTAAAACAGGATTATACGATCATACAAGTTACAAAACCAGGTGCGGAAACCCTAGTTCTGAACAAATTGATAAAACACAAATCACAACACAATCAAGATCATTTTCAACATCATTTCATAGATTAACTTCTTTCAAATAAGCTTTTACAATCAGTTTTACGTTAATCTAGAACACACACACAATATCTCAAAACAACCTCTGAACCTGACCTATCACAGACACAACTGACAACTCTATTACATAATCAAAATCACAAAATCTATTTATAGACACTGCACGTTCGCCCCTTTTCACTGGTCGAACGTGAGCCTTTTCCACATTCGCCCACTTCTACTGGTCGAATGTGTCTTCATGTCAGTTCCAGTCTACCTTCGCCCATAATCCATCTACCTTCGCCCACTATAATCTACCTTCGCCCCTTAGGTTTACCTTCGGCCAAGTCACTAACACATGTTAATTATGTTTATCCAATCCTTAGTCGCAAAACGCATCAACAGATGAACATTTTAGGATTTCTTCTTTAATCCACTACAACAGGTGTTGCAGCTTGTAGATGTTGTCCATAGGACACAAGGAGATTTGATTTATAAATATTAAAAATTTTGATTTATATTCTCAATCAAGCAACTTCTTACCTACCAAAAATTTCAATGATTGGGATCACGTACATTGACATGTCGTATAGACATGTTCTAATTTTTCATCTTTATTTTTAAAAAATAAATGCATACAAACATATTTTTTACTATATAGGAGTTTTAACAAAAAAAAAAGGGTAAAGCCAGTGCCCAAGCTGAGCAAGTATGGTATTGGGTTGTCGTTCCAATATAGGCATGATATGTGTATATTAAAAATTTAGATTAACTTCCAACAACTAAACCATTGGTTTTAGTTTCTCAATGCTAACAGTGGTTGGTGATAATACAACACAATATCAAGGTACACTATTTCCCATTTACTATACTTATGCATCTAATCCATTTGTTGGCTGTATGTTTCTTACTAATATTATTAACAAGAACTAATTTGAATTTTAATTTTTAATTAGGAAAAAAAAAAGACTAACAAAGAGAGGAAGTCAACCTTATTGATGATCAAGGAACCATTTAACTTATATATTTTAATTGTGAATTTAGCTTTTAAAAGACCCGTTTTGGCATTACTCAGTTCTTTCTAACGTGGTCCATTTAGGCACCCACTGACAAAAAAACTTCTAAATCTGTCATGGATATTGCTCCAAGGTTCACCCGAATATTAACTGTGTATGCTGGTAAGAAATAAACATCACTAATATCTCATTATTGCAAGAGTAATAATAGATTAGCAGCACAACATATGGAGTCGAATGGCTCAAATGAAAAGAATCTTGTATAGAGTAATAGTAACACATCTTAATAACTTGCCTAACATCATTTTAAAAATTCTTTTTCACAAAGAGACATGTTGACTGTTGGTGTCTTGATCTTTTCCCTATATGTAGTCAATAAATTTGGTAAGTTTAGTGTATCAACATCCACCTTTTGTCACCCATTCATTCATTTTAATAATCAAACTATAATGATTCATAAATATAATAGAGAAAGAACAAAAAGAAACATAAATAAAAAAAAATTAACCCAAACTTACCTCTCTCCAGATTTTTTCCTCAAAAAGAAGCCGCCCGACTTGTATCTTGTAGTTGGAAGTGAATTAATAAGATCTTCAGAAAGACCCCGACTCTCAGTTCCAATAGCCTCGCCTAAATCAAGTAATTCCTACACGAATTAAACAAGGGTATTTTAAATCCGTTCTTGGTGGAATTTATTAAGAAAACCTTAACATTAGCATTAACCAATGAACACTAAATAGCAAACCTCGTATGTCATATTGTCTGGATCGATATCATCCTGCCTAACAACCTGCAAAGCACACACATTAACTTTTTGTTGCAATGAGTGTATCACAGACAAAATACGGTCAAACTGTCAACTAATAAAGCTAATTCTCAGATTGGATAATAAGCCTGATTATGGACTCAAGGCATTCATAAAGGCCCATGAAAAAAATCAAACTAAAAAAGTGTTGGGTCTGCTGACCTGAAGAAGAACAGATGATTGGAAAGCCAAAATATACTACATATTGATCCTTTATAAAACAGCAGTTACATGTTACTTCTCCCAAAAGACTGTTGACTCTAACATCTGATGTACCCTAACAACTGGTGGAACAACTGCTGCTTACAAAGGTCTGATAGAGAACAACTGCTGACACTACAAGAAATATAGGTCTTTACCCACACATAGTATGTGTGGGAAAAAGGCTATAATGTGTTGGACTTTGTATTTACCTACACATAAATTAAGTGTTAGGATGTGTAGACTCAGGACTGTAGATAATGATCATTAACCACACATAAATTATGTGTAGGTATACAGCAAGCTATACCTACACATACATATGTAGCTAAAAGTATGTTATATGTGTGGTTAAAATTATAACAACTTGTTAAAATAAATTATGACATGGCATCTGACGTGGAACATGACGTGGCCTGTGACATGGAAGCTGACGTGGCGTCTGACGTGGCGCATGACGTGGCGCATGGCGTGGCACATGACGTGGCATCTGACATGGCGCTCTGATGTGGCGCATGACGTGGCGTCTGGCGTGACGCATGATGTGGCGCCTGACGTGGCGCATGACGTGGCATCTGACGTGGCGCTCTAACGTGGCGCATGTCAATGTGACCAATGACATGGCAAGTGACGTGTCACATGACATGGCATCTGACGTGGCACATGACAAGGCAACTGAATTGTACTATGATTATGACACGTGTCACAAATATATATGTAGTTACATGTAAAATTATATGTAGGTAAACACTCAACACTATATATATAATAATATTCAAATATATATATATATAAACAAAAACAAAAACAAGTAAATAAAGAAATGCAACCAAATTATCATTATTAATAAAACATCATCGTTCAAGAAACCAAACCAAATACTTAAACAAACAAAAGAAAAATTAACCATAAGTTAATAACGAGTTATATAAAATTACTGAAAAAACTTCAGTCATCGATACTTTCATCACTCTCTAGTGTATCACTTTGAGATTGTTCTAATGTGCTTGATGGAGGAGGCATAATATTATTATCAATCAGTGCTTGTTCCATAATTGCACATTTAGTTGTCACTGTTTGAAGTTGATCCACTAGCTCGTCATAAGTAAGACGCTTTGATTTTTTAGTACACATTGTGTTATCAGCTATAACTGGATCTCGTCCCCACCCATGCAGACGATTAGAGCTTCGTCCAAGTACACTCTCAATAATCTTCTTATCGCTCATTGATTCCACTGTATGCTGGTTTCTAAGCTTCATCATTTCATCCTTTTAACAAAAAAGAAGATAAATACTATAAATTACCAAATAATGAATATTTAGTGGTAGAAATGAATATGTAAACTTACCTATATTGTAGCCGTATCATTAGATATCCAACCTTTTTCCTCATCCCAATGTGTAAGCCGCCAAGTCTCAAGTTGACCCGATGAAGATTCCAAATCTAAGCCACGCTCAATGTGATACCGTACTGTACTTTTCGATCCATTTCTGCTACCTACTTTTCGTTTTGCACGTGCAATAACTCTCTTTTTTGCAATTTCCTTCAAGGACATACAACCAACTTTCACATTAAAAAAAAGAAAAAATTCGATAATAAATAATAAGATAATAACAAGAAGATCGATAAAACATTACCAAGTATTTTTCGTCACTCCACATATCACATAGATATTCCCAATCTTCTTTCTTAACATCAGGATGAGGTGTGGTCTTTGCCTTTGTAGGGTTAGCTTCTCCTCCAATTTCTTTGAAGTAAGCATGCAACGTAGCTCGGTGACCCCTCCATGCCCTTGACATGTAGCTATCGATAATTTTGCGTAATTTCGAATTCTCCACATCAATATCATAAATTGTCTTCAAGCAACAGTTATACTTGATCGAAGTCATAGTATATCCTCATATACCTAATACTAATATTGTTGCACCCAGTCTCCTAAGCCATAGCCAACTACCATTAGTTAGAACTTCTTAGTCTGACTAAACTCATACATAAATGCCTACCTACACGATACGCACTAGTACACAACTCTCTAAAACGATTAATTTGACACCTTATTCTATAAATCTTTTCACAAAGCCTATTCGCCAAATTAGAACACACTTTTCACACCTTGTGCCTTGAAACAAATAGCCCGCTATGAGCCCAAAGAGATGCCTTAACGATCCTGCAAATAAATGATCTTTCAATGTATAAATTTCGTAAAAGTTTGAAAATTTAAAAGGTTTCAAGTTTACCCAGTCTTAACGGGTAACACTTCGATTTTCTCAACATTTCATAACAATTAAAAATTTCCGACTCTTCAACCCACAAGTTAAAGAAATGTTTAAATACAGAAAATTTTATTTTCCAAAATTCGTCAGGGCATTTGGGATCATTCACAACCTTCACATCATTTTAAATCTTGGTCTTTCGAAACACATTAGATTTACACACACTTCATGAAATGGTTTCATCTTGCATTTTATAAATTTGCATTACATATTTTACAAAACAAATGTAAATCTGCATGTTTTCATATAACGTATCCAATATATGTTTTCGGGAGGAATTTGCAACTAATAATATACCTTATAACACTTTTCAAACTCGACTTCTCGTAAACACATGAAAATGTGTACTTACGAAATCTTTTCAAGTGAACCTGTTTTGAACTTAAAACATTCTTCGGGTTTCCAAGAAGTTATCCTCATACAAGTAGACTATACGTCTGTTCTGCGCACTTTCATTTACAATAAATTTCATTATTTTTTTTACACCATTCTATTTATAGTTACGTTTGTACATTATCTTATTATTTTTGTATTATTCTTTTGTTGGTAATTATTTTCACGCGTTATTAGTAGTTATTCTTACAACACTAGTTTTGAGCATTAATTTAACTCGTTTACTTTCATTTTGTGCAAATTGTGCGATTTACTCGATTTATGTTATGCTATTCTTTCAATCGAAATTTTATGCTATACTTATATACTTACATGAACGCATATTTGGTATGCATATATATATATATATATATATATATATATATATATATTGTGAGCAAAACCCTGTTATACTTTACATTATTTTGTTCATCATCATGACCAACGAACATACTAATTGATAGCTCGTATGAGATCTAAGCCAGTTTCCATGTACGACTCGGTTCAGAGTATTCCTCTAACCCAAGGGGAACGGTGTAATCCTCAGAGTTTATCAATATGGTTGTTTAGAGCCCAATGATGTGAACAAAAATTTACTGGTTAAGGATGAACCCGAAAGGTGAAGAACCCCTAATCATGTCTTATACTTACACATTAATCTCATTACGGTTAAAAGGTGAACCTGAAAGGGGAAGAACCTCTAACCGCATCTTATACTTGAGCAGTATCTACTACTTAACACATTTTGGTTGCACGCATTGTTTCTTGTATTACTTATGTTAGTGTTATGGAAAAGCATAGCACCCTAGTGTAAGGTAAATCGATGATTACGGTCCGGAACGCAATCATAGATTTACAGGTACATGGGGGTGGTGTGTGATTCTACTTAGGCTATTGGTAGACAATCAGTACGAGTCCAAAGTATCAGTAGTGTGGTGGGTTAGCTGCGGTACACCCTATATATAAGCACGAGCGATACTGCGGGAGCGGACTAGGAGTCTGACCAAGAACCTACCCATTACTATCTCTTTATTAGATCGTTTACTAATAGCTAGCATTTTTTATAAGAATGTTCTTACACGAGCTTCAATTCGACTTTCTAGAGTCTTTCTCTGGACCATCCACACAGAAAACACAAACTTTATATACTCTTACACTCTCTGTTAGTCGAAATCTTGTTGCATGTCCTTAATAAAGTTCGGTCAGAAACTTCTTTAAAGTAAGGGAAGCTACTATAACACTGCCCTGCCCTCACCAGTTACATACTTTTCCCAAACCTTGCTCATTATAAACTCTTAATTCTCTAACCTTGGGTCAAACTTTAAGGATTTTCAAACTCTTATTTTGGGTATTAAACAACTACTTCAAACTTTGTCAAATCATGGCTGATGCATTTCTTAAAATCTAATTGCCTTTTTTACAAATGTCTTTTGTTTCATGGAAACCTTCACTTAAAAGTAATTTCGGGACGAAATTTTCTAAAGTAGGGGAGACTGTGACAACCTGCACCCTTCACTTTTCATAAATGTGCATAATTGGTTCCTCAACTATTTCGAAATTTTCATTTTTAACCCTCGTATTTTAATAGGACCAAAATTCACAATTTAATAAAACTTATAATTTTTATAAGTAAAAGTATGCACGTTTTATACTCACATCTACACCCGAGCACGTATGTTTCAGACCTTGATACTCAAAGCCCTTAATTTTCGGTCCTAAAACAACTTAGAAACAGAAGGAAACAAGTCTATAACTTAAAATTGATTAAATTAGAAAAATTATTTTTTTAGCCATCGCGGTCCGCGAAGACAGTCAAACAGTCAAAGTCCTAGTCAAAGTCCGAGTCAAAGTCCGAGTCAAAGTCCCGGTCAAAGTCCTGGTCAAAGTCTTAGTCAAACAGTCAAAGTCCTAGTTAAATATTCAATTCATCATAAAACCTTACTTTATGGTGTTGACCAATTTTAATGGCTAATTGAATCCAAAACTAGTATAAAAACCTACCTATGACCCATTACACTTTGCACCTCTAAATCAATTGTTTCAATTCGATTAAACTCTTCCTCATACCTTTCTTCTAGAGTATATTACTTCTACATTTGAAGCTTGGATTATAAGCTCTTGTAATTGGCGAATTGGAAGTTTGATATTTTTCCTATTCGGTTTCTTTTCTTCTAAATTGGACTAGTTTCGTTGTTGAACCTTTGGATTGCTCGCATTTTCACGATCGCTTAGTCATCTAGTCATTTGGCGAAAGTGAGTACTTCCTATCCCCTTTTTACTTTTATTCATTTTTGGGGTGTTACATGTACACTATTACAAATTTCGAATACATGTTTATATTTTCACAATACAATTCTAGTACTATGTGCATTGCTTACAACGTGCTTTATGCTTAGACAATACATGTGGAATACATTTGTACTTAGTGAAATCATTAACATGGTACAAGCCGACCTTAACATTGGATAGCGCTATTGGATTGACAACCCGCCTAGGTTGATTCTCCCCCTTTTTCATCGGAGAATCCGTGGTCATTGTTAAGTTTTTATCCATTTATTGGATTGGCAACCCGCCTAGGTTGATTCTCCCCCTTTTTCATCGGAGAATCCGTGGTCATAGTCTGTCACATGTTTATGAAGAACCCAAGAGGCCTTCAAAACCAAGAGTGAACAGAAACCCCTATGGTTACTATCATCTGACAGGAAATGATCAAACATCTGTTGCACCAAGTGTTGATATCCAAGCACTGGCAAATGGTCAGCAATAGTTGTTGAACTTAGTTCAAAAACTAGTTCAAACCCCTAAGCTTGAGGCTGAAAAGTCTGTGGACCCATCCAAAGCCAACTTGGCTTTGGACACTCACCAAAACTAATCCATTACTGATGTGCAGGGAGCTTCTTCTTTCTTAAATAGTCTATGGTATGTAGATAGTGGAGGCTCCAGGCACATGACAGGATGTAGAGCCCTTCTTCTGGACTTCTTAGCTCATGGAGGGGGTGATATATCCTTTGGTGATGATTCAAAAGGTAAAGTGTTGGGTTTAGGGACTGTTCAGGTTGGGAAACTCAAGTTTGAAAATGTCAATCTTATTGATAATATTAAATTTAATCTTCTTAGTGTCTCACAAATGAGTGACAAAGGCTATGGGTCATTCTTCATTACGAAAACTTGTAAGATTACTGGGCCAGAAGTGGTTAAAAAGATTGACACAATCATAACTGAGAGCAAAGCACAACTTGTTGCTCATAGGAGTGGCAATGTGTATGTAGTTGATATGTTGAAGGACAATCCTATGGCAAATGTATGTCTGTTTTCTGCTGCCTCCACTAAAGAGATAGAATTGTGGCATAGGAGGCTGGGTCACACCAACCTTCAAACAATCAACTCACTTTCCAAACAAAGCCTTGTAAGAGGCCTACCATCAAAAGAATTCAAGTGTGATGAGCATTGTGTTTCCTGCTTAAAAGGGAAACAACATAAAAGCTCTTACAAATCCATTGATGAGTCCAAAACAAGTCAATGTCTTCAATTGTTGCACATGGACTTGTTTGGCCCAGTTAAAATCATGAGTCTAAGAAGAAAAAGATTTTGTCTTGTCATAGTTGATGATTTTTCTAGGTTTACATGGACTTACTTTTTACACTCTAAGGATGAGACTGCAGGTATTTTGAAGGACTTTGTCACCAAAGTTGAGAAAAAATATGACTTGCCAGTAAAAGTCTTTAGAAGTGACAATGGAACAGAGTTTAAAAATAAGGAGTTTGATGATTTCTGTGTGTCAAAAGGGATTGTGAGGCAGTACAGCATTCCAAGAACACCAGAACAAAATGGGGTGGTTGAAAGGAAAAACAGAACTCTCATTGAGGCTGCAAGAACTATGCTAGCAGATTCTGGTTTGCCACTGTCCTTCTGGGCAGAGGCTGTAAACACTGCTTACTATGTTCAAAACAGAGTTTTAATCAACCCAAGACATCAAAAGACTGCTTATGAAATTCTGTTTAAAATCAAACCATTAATATCATTTTTCAAAATCTTTGGCTGCCCATGTTTCATCTTAAATCTTAAAGATTCCATTTCGAAATTTGCAGCCAAAGTAGATTGTGGGTATTTTCTGGGATATTCTTATACTACCAAGGCCTATAAAGTGTTTAACACAAGGACTAGGACAATAGAAGAAACTCTGAATGTAAAGTTCAATGAACTTTCATCCTTAAAAATCCCAACAAATCCTGCTGAACTGTTTGATTTAGACAAATTCAAATTTGAAGATATTACTGCTAAAACTGATAGTGCATGTATTCCATAGTCTCCACAACAAGACTACAAAATTGATGTTGTGATCCAAAGTCACTACAAAAGTCACTTCTGCATCAGGGGAAGCAGATGTTCAAAACACCTGTCAAAACTCTGCCACAGTTGTGTCAACCACTGTTGGCCAATGTTACCCTTAAACCACTGCCTCATCAAGCTCAACCACTGTTCAATCAAAAGTCCAGCCTCTGTTGACAAAAGTCAGTCCAATTTTACACCACTTGGACCCATTCCCCCACTTCCATTTCAAACATCTGTTGGTACTACAAAAGTTCAAACAGATGTTACATCAACAGAGTCACCAAACCTCTGTCCTTCACCTCAAAATGCCATCATACCATATCAAGGAGATTTAATCAACCTAAGAGCTCATCCACCAGACGAAATCATTGGCAACATTAGAGAGGGTGTGCTCACAAGAAGCCAATCCTCAAACATCTATCTTTTTGCAGGCTTTCTATCTCTCACACAACCTGTCAAGTACCAAGAGGCACTAAAAGACAACAGTTGGATAGAAGCCATGCAGGAAGAGCTCCTTCAGTTTAAAAGACAACAAGTATGGGAACTTGTACCACTGCCAAAGGATGTCTGTCCAATTGGCACAAAGTGGGTCTTCAAAAACAAAACTGATGAAAGGGGTATAGTTGTCAAGAATAAAGCCAGGCTTGTGGTTCAAGGCTTCAGACAAGAAGAGGGGATAGACTATGATGAAACCTTTGCTCCTGTAGCTAGGCTAGAAGCTATCAGACTCTTCCTAGCCTTTGCTGTCAACCACAACATCAAGGTGTATCAGATGGACATTAAATGTGCATTCCTTTATGGCAAAATTCAGGAGGAGGTCTATGTATGTCAACCACCTGGTTTTGAAGACACATTCCATCCTGATTATGTCTACAAACTCAACAAAGCTCTGTATGGACTCAAACAAGCACCTAGGGCCTGTTATGAAACTCTTTCCACCTTTCTCTTATCCATTGGTTTCACAAGAGGTAAAATTGATAAAAGTTTATTTCTAAAATGGAGGGGGAAAGATGTAATGATTGTTCAAATATATGTGGATGACATCATTTTTGGATCCACATGTAACAAAATGTGTGAAGAGTTTAGGGAACTCATGACAGCAGAGTTTGAGATGAGTGCTATGGGTGAACTTCAGTGCTTCCTTGGTCTCCAAGTGAAGCAACTGCAAAATGGCACATTCATCATCAAAACAAGTATGTAAAAACTTACTAACCAGATTTGAGATGAATGATTGTAAGCCATGTAGTACACCCATGAGCACAGCCAAGCTACTCACTATTAATGACAAGGATGAACTGGTTGACCAGACACATTACAGATGCATGATTGGGTCTTTATTGTACTTAACTGCACCCAGGCCAGACATTATGTTTGCCACTTGTGTCTGTGCAAGATCCGAGGCTTCACCTAGAAAGTCAAACCTTATTGCTGTGAAAAGGATATTCAGATACCTGAAAGGTGCTCCCACACTTGGTATCTGGTATTCTGCTAATGGAAACGTTGAACTTTCAGGTTATTCAGATAGTGATTTTGCTAGCTGCCACACCACAAGGAAGTCTACATCAGGAGGGTGCCAATTTCTAGGGAATGCCTTAGTCTCATGGCAAAGCAAAAAGCAAGCAGTTGTTTCAACATCAACAGCAGAGGCTGGATACATTGCTGCTGCAAGCTGTACAGCCCAACTCATGTGGCTTCAAAATCAACTGCTGGATTTTGGTATAACCGCACTAAAGACTCCACTCATGTTGGACAGTCAAGCTGCTGAAAATATCAACAAAAATCCAGTCTCTCATTCAACCACAAAGCACGTAGACATCAGACATCACTTTGTCAAAGATAGCTATGAAAAATGTTTGATTTCTCTGCACCATGTTCCAACAGAGGATCAGTTGGCAGATGTGTTGACGAAAGCTTTAGACACATCTACCTTTTGAAAATTGATCTTTAGGATTGGTATGCTAAACATGGATTAAACAACAAAAATGTTTTAAATAAAAACATTAAAATGTTTCAGAAAATCAAAATTCATCCTTAAAAATAGCATTTTGGTTGAAAAATCTGATATGGATATAACAACCACTGTTTCACCCATTCTATCCACTGTTAGTTGAAAAATCTATTTCAAACATCTGATCAGATAAAACAACCACTGCTTGGTTGAAAAATCTATTTTTAAACGTCTGATCAGGTAAAACAACTGTTTCCAGTATATATATATATATATATATATATATATATATATATTCATAAAAAAACCTAAGTACTATTAGCATCAGCACTTTGGTAATTCAACAGCTGTTTGCATCAGTTCTTTGGCAACAGCTGTATGCCACATAGGCTCCATCAGATGTTTGCCACGTCTGCTCTCAAAAGCAGAGTTTTGGCCACATCAGAGGCTATAAAAACCCCGTTTTACCACAACAGATTTTACACTGTCTCATTGTATTCAAAATACTGAAACCGCCTTCTTCAACCTCTAACCCTCATTCTAATTCCTTTCATCCTCACACTCGAAATCCATTACAATGGATCTTCAAGAAAAAGCCACCCACAATTGCCTTCCCTATCTGGTTAAAACAGATGAAAACATCCCATTCCATACCATACCATACCACCATTGACGTCTTTCTCCAATCTAAATACCTGACAATACTAACCACTGATGCACCCATCTACATCGATACTCTCCAAGAATTTTGGTTAAATGCTGATGTTCTACTCCATGATAAAAAGCCTACAACCATTATCTCAAAAATTGGAGATACAAATATCACCATAACCCCCCAACTGATATCCACAACCTTCTCACTGAATGACTTGTCAGGTAAAGACTCTTTCCCTAAGCCTAAACTTCACACTGAGTTTCAGGAAAGGGGTTATGATTCACAGATGACTGGTTCAACTCTTTTCAAAAAGTTTTTTCCACCAGTCATGAAATTTTTCTTTCATACACTCCTTCTCTGTCTCTCTGCTAAATCCACTTCTTTCAATGAAATCCCATTGAAAGTTCAGTACTTAGGATATGCTATGTTGTCAGAATCTGACTACAATCTATCCCAAGCCCTGTTCTTGGATTTAGTAGCAAATGTGAAGGCAGTCAAGTCTGGGTCAAACAATGCTTTTCTGACATACCCAAGACTTCTAAGTGTAATCCTACAAAAGGTTTTACCTGAAAAGGTGTTTAAAAAGGGTAAATCATTTCAAATGAAGAGTCTAACAGATGAAACTTTTACAAGAATGTTGGGTCCATACACCCAAGAAAAAGTGCCAAAAGTCAAAGTTTCTAAAACACAAGCAAAGAGTGCTAAGACAACAACTGTTGCCAAAACCTCTATTGCTGAGCTCACTGCTCCTGGTGATTATGGCACTACATCCAGTGCTGTGAAACCCACACCAGCTACCTCCAAAAAGAAACATCCATCCACAAAAACCACCAAGAAAACCAAAAAGGGACCTCTGGAAGATGAGATACCAGAGATAACCCCTGTTGTAGCACAAAAGCAACAAGAAACCACTGTTGTTACGTCCTCACAACAGTTGGAGATATCTCAACCTGACCAAACTCCTCATGAATCCTCACAAAAGGATCATATTGTAAACCAAGGGGAACCACATATGAGTCACTTGACCATATGCTCATAAGCCCTTCTCCCAGGGCTACTTCTCTTTTCACTCCTCAACCCTCACCATCACATGTCCTTCCAACAATGCAACCATTGTTCGAAGCTATTGATAAAACTCAGGATATTCCCAGTTCCTCTCCATCAGCTATCACTGAGAGCATACTTCAACAAGTGACTGGGACTGAGAAAAATCAATTAGCTAGCCCACGAACAGAGGAGGTTACACCCCTTGAGTTCAATGTAACTCAAGGTGAGTTTTCAAGTGAAGCAGCCACTACTGATGTAAAGACCATTGTCTCACAACAGGACAGTGGTTACATAGCTAAGACTTCCTTGAAGGCAACAACTGATGAGGCCACTATAGTAACCCCAAAATCAATTGGAAGTCCCCAGATCCAAGACAAAGGGGCATCTGGTTCTCATTCTATGGACTCACCTCCTAGGACTGAACCAGTTACAACTACCACTGGTAGGAATCTAGATGATCCTATTAACTTAGGTGATGGGTTAAAATACGAAGAATTGACGGATAGAGTTCAATCCATTGAAACCTCTGTTGCTAATATCAAAACAAATCTCAAGACTATCATGGTATCTTTGGCTGCTGTAACCAAAAGTCAACCATCAAAGGAAGAAATTGCTAGTAAGCTATGGAAATCTGTTTCCCCCATCATCATAGCTCATAGAAGACTAGCTAACCAAACTCATGAAACCTATATGGCTTAGATCAGGACAATTGTAGATGCTAGGTACACAGATACCCAAGCAGACATTAAAGCCATAAAAGACCATCTGCTGAAGACCACTAGCTCAGCCCCTACCACAATTCTTAGAGATGAAGATGATCATGAATTCACAGCTGATGATGCCAAAAAGTGGGAGAGTGGCAGAGATAGATTGCCAAAGCTAGATCACGTTGGTTATCCACCCTCACAAAAGGTTCAATCAAAAGCTGCCAACAAACCAGGGTCTACACCACCAGCACCACAACAACAACCCAATGTTCAAACTCTATTGATGCTGAAACTGTCAATGCTGGCAAGGCAAAAGAAGTTGACAACTCTGCCAATGTCATTGCTCAAGAGGCTGCTGAAGCTAAGCAGAAAAGGCTTGACACGTTGGAAGTCAAGGCAGAGGCTCTAGTGCAAAGAAAGATAGAGCAACAACAGGAAGTTGAGGATGTTGGCTCCTTTAAAAGGAAGAAAATGTCTGCAAAACACACCAGGCAACCACCATCTAAAACTGCTGCTAAAACATCTGCTGTTAGAACCACTGCTGCCACCACAACCACTGCTGCCACCAAAACAGCTGAACCTACAACCACAACCACCAAACCAACCACTGAACCTACCACCACAACTACCAATACAACACCTACAACCACTTCACCACTTAAATCGCAAACATCTGCTGGTCCTGCACAAGTGCCAACAGATGTTAACAAAACCACTGCTGTCCAAACACCACCATCACCACTTATCTTGTACAAAAGGAAGAGAAAATCAACCTTTGTGGTACAAGATGAGAATATACAAACCTCACCACCTTCCACTTCAACAACAAAATCTGCACCTATACCAGCCATTCCACTTACATCATTTTCACCACACACTACTCAATTCACATCTCACAGACCACCACCATCCATCACACCATTGACTGCTCAGTATCCTCTTGAGCTTGATCTACTCAAGGGGGAAATGCAATCCTTCTACAATAATGAGGATCCATCTAAAAGAACTTTCCAATCTCTCCCAAATTTCCCTGTTCCTAGAAACATAGATCAATATCTGAAATTCAAAACTGAACAGGCTGATTTGATCATCAAGGAGAGATGCAAAGACCCTGAGCAACTCCATGTCCACCATGCCTCACAACAGTGATTTGGAAAGGGTGGTAAGGGAGTCTATACTTGATCAGATCTTGGCAACCATGCCTTACAAAGTAAACAAGAAACAGTTTGCAGGCTGGACCACTCATGCACTTTAAGAAGAACTTCTAAGAATTGAATAAATGGCCAAGAATCCTCCTGTGAAAGTCTCTGCCCCTGATTTTAGAAAAGACAGAGATCCAGCCAGAGCCTTAAAGTTTAAAAGAATGAGAGAAGAGATTGTGGCTGCAAAATATGGAGAGATGAGGTCAGTTGCAAGATGGGCTGAGCTAAGGCTGGTTGAAACATACAAGAAGCTGGAAGAGAATAGAAAGACTGATCCTACACTGCCCAAAAAACCAATTTACTCAGATGCTTCCATGGTTAAGAGACCTCAACAGGTCTTTACACTTGATAGCTTGCTTGACACTTCTGACCTATCTGTTGCTTCTAAGAGACAGTTCAAAAGACAGAAGGAGATGTCTGAAGAAGACCAGAAGAAGTTTGTTGATACATTTGTAAAAGAGGGTATCTACAACCAAGTTCATTATTTCTCTGATCCCATAACTGATGAACTCAGAAAATTCATTGGGGGACCTCCATCACCAAACTCATCTAGAATAAACTTGCAGCTAAACAAATCCTCTGGTTCAAAAATTCAAAAATGGAAGGTCAACAAAGACACCCATGAATTGACATTGCTCAGATCAAATGGAGAAGCTCAGAAGTTGAGTATGGATGATGCACATGGCCTATGTGCAGATGATCTCCAAACATTGCTTAACTTACAGCTTGAAAGAGATGCTGAAGACCTTTTCTCATTGAACTTTGAATTACAGTTCAAAGGGAAAATTAGAGAAACTCTGATAAGGAATAAAGATCAACAATAAAGACTTAGTTTTGGCATCATCTGTTCTAGGGGAGATTGTTGGGTCTGCTAACCTGGAGAAGAACAAATTATTGGAAAGCCAAAATATACTACATATTGATCCTTTATAAAACAACATTTACATGTTACTTCTCCCAAAAGACTGTTGACTCTAACATTTGTTGTACCCTAACAACTGCTGGAACAACTGCAGCTTACAAAGGTCTGATAGAGAACAACTATTGATCAAATGTCTGATGAAGAAACAATTGCTAATCAAAGTACTGAAGACTAAAGGTCTGTTGGAGCCAACAGCACTTAGGCTCCAACAGATGATTCAAGACCATCAGAGGTTTACTTATCAGCTGTTTACCTATCAGAGGTTTCCAATGTAATAGTGCTTGTCTCATCATATTCTTTATGTTGTTATTCTGTTAGATGTCACTGTCTTAGGTGACGTCAGCCTAGGTCATCAGTAGTTTAGATTGTCTATAAATAGAACAGTGTATGTACTGTTCTATTCATCACTCCAAACATTCTCTTAGACAAACTTACACGAGTGATCAGGCTGAGGGGAAATAATTGTAATCGTTTGTAATCATTCAGTTATATGAAAGCTTTCGATTCTAAAACAATTGTTCTCTTGTTTTGATTTATAGTTTATCATTCCGCTGCACTTTCCATTTATAGTTTAACTTCTTTCATCTTTCATTACTTAAACAATCAAAACAATCAAACTCAGATCCTAACAAAAAGCATACCGGAGAACTTGAAGCATTGTTTGGACTATACTACATGTGACATTAAAAAAATGGCAAAAGTAAATCTGATCATCAACTAAAGTTGATATGAAGAATCAAATTAGCTACATAAGATATGAGTAAAAATTAAATTAACCACTACATGCACATTCTAGCTTAACTTCCTAAAGGGCAGCTACTTTTGGTTTATATGTATAAACATACACACACACATAAATATAGAGGTTTGTTGAAACATAACCAACATTAAGTACAGAAACTACGAGAAGCACATAAATGCTTTTTAACCGTGGTGTTAAAACTTGTGGAACAAATAATAATGAAAATGTGATGGAATCAAGTATAGAATAACTTATCTCTATAAGTTCCCAACATATGGGTCAAGTTTTTCTTCTTCAATAATTCTTTTATGAATCCTCTTCTTTATTTTTCTTGTATTTTTTTTCTAGTCTTTCAAATGAGGCACAAAGTCTTCTATGTATACAAGACCTAAGGATGAGTGAAGAGACTAACTTAATTAGAGCCATAAACTCTAATAAAGTGAAATAAAGAACTCTACTCAAGAGTCTCCATAATACCCTTGAATTTCATGCTTTAATATGTTGTGCATGTTGCATCTTAAGTTGTACGAAAATGCAAATTACTAAATGGTACATCACTCCTCCTTTATAAAGTAGTATAGATATAGATATGTGGTTGTGATTGGTTATGAGTGGATGGGGATAGGGAAACTATTGTAAATGCTCTAATAGAATAAATTCTCTTTAATTAATAAAATAAAAAAAAAATCTGACCAGCATGAAACATTCAAGTGCGCACCCCTCCCAACTCAAAGCATAATATGAAACATCCTCTTATTACCTGAAAAATATATGATCACAATAGCATGTTGTGCCCTTCGAAAATTTAGAAAACCGCAAAAGCCAATTGGTACTTGATTATCTTTCAAATATTCCTCTCTATGAAGTCCCTGTAAATTTTATATATTCTTGCTTTGAGCTAGCACCAACTGATCAATAATGTATCATGTTGATTTGTATGTTTTGTGTAATAAATTTTATAAAATTTTATCGAGATTTATAAATTATGAAAATGTAAATCTTTTTCACGCTGAATTTACACTTGTTACAGGTATTTACCACTAGCTATGAGGATTTATTTGTAAAATAAACAAATATAAAAAACAATGTTAGAGTAATTATGTCATTTGTCACTATTTTATATTATATTTTATATATTATTTTATTATCATGTATATTAGACGAGTTAAATAAATGTGATGTTATATGAATAAGAGTAAAAAAATCAACGCACTACACGGGTTGAATAAAAAAAATTATGTAATTTACTAATAAGTACCGTAGTTAAAATATGTCTTTTATTAAAATGAATTTTGACATGATGAATATAAATTATGTTATGTTAATTTTTAGAATTTGACTATTTGATCACTCATAAAAAACAATTATTATTGCTATTATTGTTTTTCTTTCTAGAGTGGATGGGGTGGATTACTGTGATACTATCACACTATCATATTATCACACTCAATAATATTGTGTCATTTTATTTCATCACATTTTATCACTAAACTCATGTGACGGTGTTCACATTCCATCACATTTTATCACTAAACTTTTTTTTAAATAAACTAAAAACATTACATCTATATTCTATTATATAATTGAAAGCCTCAAATCCTACATGACACTCATATAGTCATTCTCCCTTTTGAGAGTGTTATGTAGGATATGATGTGGCATTAAGTAATTTTAGGAAGAAAAAAAAAAGATTAAAAACAAAATTGAATTTTTATCTCTCATTTTCCTCTTATAATTTTTAAACCCGTTAATATCTTTTATCTACGAGATTTTTTAAAGAAAAAAAATTACACCAAATTAACGCTCGTTTTATTATATTTCAAACGAGTACTATAGTGCTATATAAAAAACGGAGAAAAAACGACTATTTTTTGTGGGGTATTGTTCATACAGGAAAAAAACACGTGTTCAGGTAATTCATTAATCATGTATAGGCAAGTCACTAATTATTTTAAAACCAGTAAATATGAATTCTATTTTCAACCAGAGCTAAAATAGGTTAATACAGTTATACATTGTTTTAGATTAGGTATCAATATTAGTATGTTAGGACGTCAGGGGTGCTTGTAGTGTTTTTTATTTCTTTCACTGATTTTAACCAATCCTACTTTGCCACATCACTTCAGTGATTTACTTCACTGAAACACGTTTTTGTAGGCAGCACTCCACTGATTCTTTTATTTATTATCATTTAAATACCCAAACTTTTTTTTTTTTACATTTTAACGCGGTTTTAACATTTAATTCTACTATTTCAACCGTTCCACCAGACGGTTAGCCAAATTTAATTGTTTATCATGGAAACCGTCGAGTAAATTGAATTGTTTATCATCGTTGTATATAAAGTGATCAAACCGTGGGGTTAAAAGCCACAATTTACCACGGTTTAAAAAACCAAACACACAAAAAATGAACCCCTGGACCGAAGAAGAAATGGCCCTTGTGGTTTGCCACAAGTATGCGTCGAATGACCCCGAAATTCAACTCCCCCCCCCCCCCGAGGGGTTTTGGGCTCGAGTGTTTAGTGACTTCGTTGAACACGTTGGCACCAACACAACCAAGACTGTCCGCGACCTCCAGTTCAAGTGGGGCGACTTCAACATCAAATGTGAGAGGTGGACCACCCTATACGAGCAACAAGTGACAGACGATCCGGAGCTTGACGAAGAGTTGGCTATCGAATTCACTCAATATGAGTATGAGGTTCGATACGGCAACGCTTTCGACCATGTCGAGGCATGGCGATTGTTGCGCCAACTTTAAGTGTTTTTCTTTCTTCTTAATGTATTTTTTTTTTGTTTAGTACTATTATGTTTTAATGCAAGGTTTTTATTTTTATTTACTTTACATTTTAATAAACATATGGTTAATATAAAAACCTTAAAAAATAGACGGTAAACATATAAAACAAACGGTAACAATAAAAGACACTAAAACACAGGGGGTAAATTGAAAAAATTGCATTTTATAAAAACCAACAAAAAAACCGGTACCAACACGGTAAACAGAACCAGCAAAACGGTCCACGGGACCACTACCAGCGGGGGTGGCGGCGGTGTTACCGTGCTAATAGTTGGTGCTCGTGGACAATTCGGTAGACACCCCATCCCCCCCCCCTCCCCTTTAGAGTTTTACATTTGTTTAGTCTTTAGGATAAGTGTTAATATTAGAGTTACATTGGAGTTCTATGTTTTAGGTTAGATATTAGCATTGGAGTTGTACATTGTTTTAGGTTAGATATTAATATTAGAATTATACATTAGTCTATTTCATATGTAAAATTGATGTGTCATATTAGATTTCTTAACCCCGAAACGCTCCCGGGGTATAATTTAGTTTTAATTAAAAAAAATTAATATTTAATAAAAAAATTATTATTCAAAAGGCTAGTTTTCAAACGGCTAGTTTTCCAACAACTATTTTTCTAAGCCTATAAATAAAAGACAGATTACTCATAGTTAGTCACAATTCAATCTACACACGCACACACACAAAGATATGGGTGGTGGTTATTGTAACCTCACGAATTTTTTTATTATTTATAAAATTTCCAAACGTTTTTAATCAAATTATATTTAATCCTATTTATTTAATTTCATTTCAGTATTTATATTTATCAAAATCTAATAATTCTCTGATTCTTAGTTATAAAACATTTATGTAAGCTTTTGAAATAAGTTTAACTTTGATATAAACTTGAACTTTTAAATTGATCATATGAAAACCCATTCCTAATTTGCGTATGTTTTGAATGGAAAATTTATCCTAGTCAAGGCCTCCAAATCAATTAGTATTATTATCATTAATTGATCCTAGTCATCTTTGACCATGATTGTTGATATTTAAACTATCACCCTAAAATAAAATCTAAAACTATTATATAATGATATCACCTTGGCGATATAGAGAAAAAAAAATCGGTCCCCTCATAGTTCATAACACCCTTTAGTTACCTTCTTTATCCTCTCTGTACATTGACGACATTGATTTTGATGTAAAGTCGTATCCCTACGAAACCCAAATCGTTGCTACCATTAATTCTTAACTGTTGTCGCAAAACCAATCAAAGCGCACCAAGCGTTCCGTTACTGTATCGATCTCTACACCATCCGAATCCGCCGCCACCACCGTCCTTATTCTTCATCGTTAAAAAGCCTCCAATCGTTGTGAACCTTTTGAACTACAAGACACTAAGCGTCGCCGCACTCCGGATGTAACGGTTGCAACTATTCCAATGCCACTCGGGTTTTGAACCAGCTAACGCGCTACTTCGCCGTGACCACTACGGCTGTCTAATTTACGGTTCACTTTTGCTCTGCCATTAAGGTACTAGCTATCACTATGTTTTATGACCTCTTCACTTTAACATGTTTGAATACGATGTCGATTTTCATTGAAGTGTTCCGGCGATGTAAACCTTGTTTAAACACATATATAAACTACCTATTTTTTTTTCTACGGGCATATATGTTGAACCAACTAAATCACACCATTATATGGATCCATTATGTTTTTGTATATGCATAAACACACCTGCTAGCTTAATGGAATTATTGATGATTTGATTTTTTAGTAAACAGAACTAAAGTTACATATCGAGTAAATTAATATAATAAGGGATTGCGATAAATTGAATTGGTAGGTTCATACAAATCACAAATGTCTTGATTGTATAAACGAGTAGAATAAAAGTTTGTTTCATTATCATTAAAATTTTCTCAACTCTAACTTACATATGCATCTGTGAAATGACTTACATATATATAGAATAATTTTCACGCCTATATCTTTGCACGATGTGAAGGCGGGTATTGTTGTATTATTTTTATAATAATTATTTTAAGTGTAAATTAAATTCTACTCCTAAACTATTTTTTTTTGTGTATACGAAATTTATACAACTATAAATATGTTTAACTCATTAAGCCAAATGGTTAAGATTTGTATAATGTCGCCGGACAATCAATGAGAGTCAACGAATCATGTTCCTGAATTAATGTCCTAATATTTAATAATTAAAAAAATAGGGTTAACCAAAAGTCATTGATTCTCTTCGATTTCTTGCAAAGTTCATCATCACAATCAAGGTGAGTTTACGTAACCATGTTTATGCGATTCTTTATACTTGCAACATTTTAAGTAATTCAATATGCATGTCTAGTAGTAAACTTTATTGCTTCATGAATTAGTCAACAGTTTCAACGAGTTTCAACGAGTTTCAACATTACATAATCATTAGCTATGGCCAAGCCGGCGATACTCAATAATAGATCTATTGGATTGACAACCCCACCCGGATACGTGTACCTCCTACATAGGTAACGTGGGTGATTGTTATCGTTCCAACATATTACTAAGGTGAACCGTAGATGACGGGATGGACCTAAACTAGTCGGAGGTTTGATTATGCCAACATATTATACTATTCATGTAGACTTAAATTTACGATAGACATACGAATTGATAGACTTTTATACTTAAACTATTTGCTTAACATGGATTATGTATTCTCACCAACTTCTAGTTGACCCCCCCCCCCCCCATTTTTACAACTCAACAGGTAATAATGATGCGTGAAGATTAGAGTGTTTATGAAGACAATAAGGAGTCTATGCATGCTTGATTCTTGTGTGATGTATTAGATTTTCACATTTAAAACTCTTATGTATTTCTATTTTTGGATATTTGCAATTTAAATTTATTTCAATTAAAATTTGGATTACCATGTGCTACTGTATACTCATTCATATGTGACACCTCGATGTTTCCGCCATCGGTTGGGGTGTTACAGATTGGTATCAGAGCCTTGGTTATAGGGAATTAGGTTATTAGAAAATAATCTAGACTATAACTTAGGGACTTAAACAGTACTTGCTTCTCTTACTTGTAACCCTAATTGCTTCCCTAATCCTATCCTTATCCTATAACCCTAAACATACATATGACTACTCTTATCCGTCTGCTGCAATCCTGATCCACCATTAGATTAATAGGACAAAATCCTCAGGTTTAACCTGAACCCCCTTTTCAAATGGCCTTTTAAGGTTTTATTTGGCATACAAACCAAAATATTAACCAAATTATTTTCGAAACAAATGATCAGGGTTCTTGCATCAGATACTCATTTAAATTTTGATTTTAAAAAAAAAAAAATCGTATCTAAAAAAAAAAGATGAAACCCTCTTCAGATCACACAGTCTGCAATCTCAATTGCCTCAATCTAGATATACTATCCACATTTATCTTTTATCCCAAACATGACTGCTTTATTCCTTTTGTTAACCTATAAACTGAACCATTTATCAACTATTTATACATTCACCATTCTTTACAACCTTGATTATAGTAAGAGTTTTCATCTTCCTCTCAAAATTTAAATGCATATCCTTCGCCTTTTCCGACATGAACTTGATTTCCATGACAATCAAAATATTGAAAGCTTGGTACTTGATTATTCATCCTACAAGACCATTTTAAAAAAAATGGATGTTTGTTGCGTGAAACTTGATCTTTCTTGATACGTGGGAATTTGATTAACCATTTGATTATTCGCGATACTTGAATGGCTAGCTAAATATGATCGATTTGCTATAATCATCAACTAGTGAAATCAAACCTAGACTCATTAACCTTGTCTAGGGCATCACAATTACAACTCTCATGCTATACTTGATACTAGTCATAATTACAAACTTACTTACATGTGTGTATTTTCAATTGGCAACATATATGTTAAACTACAAAAAAAAAAAAAATTATAACAATTATCCACTTAACAACTGGTAGAGGATGAAGTACCTACTCAACAGTTGGTAGAGTACCTAATAACCTGCTTAACGATTGGTAGAGGTCATCATGCCTGCTCAACAGTCGGTAGAGGTTCTAATAACCTGCTCAACGACTGGTAGAGGCTATCGCACTTGCTCAACAATCGGTAGAGGTTCCTACTCACTGACTGGTAGAGGTCTTTTTCCTGCTCAGCAGTTGGACTCATTTTTGATACAATGTACACGTAATTTGATCCAAAGATTTATTAGACTCATTGATACAAAGATTTAATCACAAGGTTATTTTGCATTGTTTGTTTTACATGTGTGTTTAGAGTCATAGAAGGACACAAAACCTTAATGTAAGGTAAATTGGTGATTGCGGTCCGGAACGTAATCATGAATTTACAGGTACGTTAAGGTGGTGTTGAATTCTATTAGAGTTTTGGTAGATGCTCAGTATGTTTTTGAGATATCAAAGGTGTGGTGGGTTAGCTGCGGTACGCCCTATATATAAACACTAATGATACATTGAAAATGTGACTGAGAGTCTGACCAATAGCAAACCGTAGTAGTTGGTAGTTTATTTAGCCAATCAACTCAGCATTTCCCAAAACTTAGTATTGGTATTTTTATACATACCCTTACCATCCTAGGTAGTTCGGATTCACATAATTCAACTCTTATTCACGTCCAACCTCTACTTAGAGTTCATTTATATTATTCCTCGTATCCAAAATAAATAGTTTACTCTTGCCATCCGTAAAGCCCAAACCACAGTCGTACTAACATTGACCTAACCACCCTCAACCCTATGATTTTAATAACTTCGGGACGAAGTTTCCAATAGTAGGGAAAACTGTAACCTCACGAATTTTTTTATTATTTATAAAATTTCCAAACGTTTATAATCAAATTATATTTAATCCTATTTATTTAATTTCATTTCAGTATTTATATTTATCAAAATCTAATAATTCTCTGATTCTTAGTTATAAAACATTTATGTAAGCTTTTGAAATAAGTTTAACTTTGATATAAACTTGAACTTTTAAATTGATCATATGAAAACCCATTCCTAATTTGCGTATGTTTTGAATGGAAAATTTATCCTAGTCAAGGCCTCCAAATCAATTAGTATTATTATCATTAATTGATCCTAGTCATCTTTGACCATGATTGTTGATATTTAAACTATCACCCTAAAATAAAATCTAAAACTATTATATAATGATATCACCTTGGCGATATAGAGAAAAAAAAATCGGTCCCCTCATAGTTCATAACACCCTTTAGTTACCTTCTTTATCCTCTCTGTACATTGACGACATTGATTTTGATGTAAAGCCGTATCCCTACGAAACCCAAATCGTTGCTACCATTAATTCTTAACTGTTGTCGCAAAACCAATCAAAGCGCACCAAGCGTTCCGTTACTGTATCGATCTCTACACCATCCGAATCCGCCGCCACCACCGTCCTTATTCTTCATCGTTAAAAAGCCTCCAATCGTTGTGAACCTTTTGAACTACAAGACACTAAGCGTCGCCGCACTCCGGATGTAACGGTTGCAACTATTCCAATGCCACTCGGGTTTTGAACCAGCTAACGCGCTACTTCGCCGTGACCACTACGGCTGTCTAATTTACGGTTCACTTTTGCTCTGCCATTAAGGTACTAGCTATCACTATGTTTTATGACCTCTTCACTTTAACATGTTTGAATACGATGTCGATTTTCATTGAAGTGTTCCGGCGATGTAAACCTTGTTTAAACACATATATAAACTACCTATTTTTTTTTCTACGGGCATATATGTTGAACCAACTAAATCACACCATTATATGGATCCATTATGTTTTTGTATATGCATAAACACACCTGCTAGCTTAATGGAATTATTGATGATTTGATTTTTTAGTAAACAGAACTAAAGTTACATATCGAGTAAATTAATATAATAAGGGATTGCGATAAATTGAATTGGTAGGTTCATACAAATCACAAATGTCTTGATTGTATAAACGAGTAGAATAAAAGTTTGTTTCATTATCATTAAAATTTTCTCAACTCTAACTTACATATGCATCTATGAAATGACTTACATATATATAGAATAATTTTCACGCCTATATCTTTGCACGATGTGAAGGCGGGTATTGTTGTATTATTTTTATAATAATTATTTTAAGTGTAAATTAAATTCTACTCCTAAACTATTTTTTTTTGTGTATACGAAATTTATACAACTATAAATATGTTTAACTCATTAAGCCAAATGGTTAAGATTTGTATAATGTCGCCGGACAATCAATGAGAGTCAACGAATCATGTTCCTGAATTAATGTCCTAATATTTAATAATTAAAAAAATAGGGTTAACCAAAAGTCATTGATTCTCTTCGATTTCTTGCAAAGTTCATCATCACAATCAAGGTGAGTTTACGTAACCATGTTTATGCGATTCTTTATACTTGCAACATTTTAAGTAATTCAATATGCATGTCTAGTAGTAAACTTTATTGCTTCATGAATTAGTCAACAGTTTCAACGAGTTTCAACGAGTTTCAACATTACATAATCATTAGCTATGGCCAAGCCGGCGATACTCAATAATAGATCTATTGGATTGACAACCCCACCCGGATACGTGTACCTCCTACATAGGTAACGTGGGTGATTGTTATCGTTCCAACATATTACTAAGGTGAACCGTAGATGACGGGATGGACCTAAACTAGTCGGAGGTTTGATTATGCCAACATATTATACTATTCATGTAGACTTAAATTTACGATAGACATACGAATTGCTAGACTTTTATACTTAAACTATTTGCTTAACATGGATTATGTATTCTCACCAACTTCTAGTTGACCCCCCCCCCCCCCCATTTTTACAACTCAACAGGTAATAATGATGCGTGAAGATTAGAGTGTTTATGAAGACAATAAGGAGTCTATGCATGCTTGATTCTTGTGTGATGTATTAGATTTTCACATTTAAAACTCTTATGTATTTCTATTTTTGGATATTTGCAATTTAAATTTATTTCAATTAAAATTTGGATTACCATGTGCTACTGTATACTCATTCATACGTGACACCTCGATGTTTCCGCCATCGGTTGGGGTGTTACAGTTATCATAATGATTCAGCCGGTCCATCAAACCTCAGGCGATACTCTCGCCGACGACGACGTTCACAACCACTGTCCTCTTCTCCTCCCCAAACTCAACCACTGTCATCTTGTCGATTGACAACAATTCATCCTTTACCAGGTAACACTCCCCCAACTCCAGATGATCCTCTCACAGATTAGGAATATATTTAGGCTCTAGACTACACTATGGCTGTCATGGGTCTGGGGCAGCTACGACTAGTGGAGACCCAACCTCCTCCCCAACCCAACCTAACCTAACCCCAAACCCTCCGGCTCCGAAGCCAGCTGAGGAGGAGTACGAAGCAGCTAGGAGTATGGATGAAGAACCATATTATTTTCCAAGTCCTGACTATTGCCGCATCCACTCGAATGCCAGATCGGATGGTCGCGATAACGATCATTCTGTATCCTCCCCGGAGTACACACTGGATGATTGGGATAACTATTTTCCATAGAAGTAATTTAGGTTTAATTATCTAATGTTTTAATTTAGTATTATGTGATGATTTAATTTAGGATTATGTAAATGTTTTTATGTAATTTTTTTAGGTTTAATTATATAATTTAGGACTAGTGGGCAAGCCCGCGCGTTGCCGCGGGTGGTATTATTTTTTTACGCACATTGCGTGGCGGGTTTCCCATAATTATTTTAAAACCAATTTGCAATTACAACTAATGCTAGGTCCCAGCCGTTCCTTTGGTCTGCGCTTCAATTAGTAACCCCAAAATCAGTTGTATCTTAATTGATTTGTCAACAGGTTTTGAAAGATTATCCAGCTTCAAATCCATGTGAATTAATCCAAGTCCATGCACATAGTCCGTTCCCTTGCAACATCCGGTGCCTACTTAACTACCAATTTCAAAGGCGCTAATATTTTTAGTCTCATATTGTCTAAACATCATGAACCCATAGATTTGTAATATTCTAACTCAATCAATTAAGTTGGCCAACAGCATTAGGCCTTTAAATAAAAGGCCATAAATGTTGAAATCTGCAAATTAGTTTCCGCCAACATTTTTTCATTTTTTTCCGTTTATGATTGTTAGCTATTATATACAAATAATAAGTAGTGTCGACAAAAGCTTTGTAAAACTTTATGAAGTTTGATTTAAATTAAAAACATTTTTGTTGACGTCTTAAGTGACCCAAACCAAATGAACTGCCTAATTTGCCACCACTAAAAAAAATGCATTACCAAACTATGATATTAACAAAGTTGTATAAATTCTGCATATACTAACCAGGAGGTGAGTTGATCACCGGTGAACCAGCATGGTGCCAGAAGGGTGAACTTCAATCATGTTCCATCGCTAGACTAAAAAATATTAGTATATTATAAAATACAACTTTTAGGTACCAAATACTAATGTATACCTTTTGTGAACATGCTGAAGTTTGATTCGCTTTACATGAACTCCCCTTTCATTGAAATCTTTAAGAGCCATCCCTGCGGCCCTAACGTTATAAAATTTCAACAAATTTATGGCGAAGAAGCTATTCTAAAACAAAAACAAACTTCAAGAAGTGTATGGACAATCTATACATACTAATTTTCATAAGCCAAAACAGAACTAAGATCGCCGAATGCATATAACCCAAAATAAAAGGTCAATCCATAAGAACATAATTTGTGTTTAAACCATCCCATGACCACTAAAACCAGCACCACGACCAAGCCGATTGCATTAAAAACAAACCCAAAGGACCGTTTAAATAAAACCAGTTATGTAATTGGAAAATAAGAATCTGTAAAAGTTACCAACTGAATATAGGATGATGAGTACACCATTGCTTCCTTCCAACCTTCTCAAAGATCAAATATTGTATCATTGACTGATAATGAAAGATAAAACCACTCATAATTTTTTCCACCAAAAAAAGCAAGTCACATCATGATATATGTCATGATATCATGATTATCATACAACCTTGATCAATATTAATGCAATATATTTAATCAAATACCGTGAATTTAAATACAAGCACTTGAACAACATCTATTAGTCACACTTGAAATTACTTTCATAAGCAAAAATTAAAAAAAAAAGAAATGAAACAAAGTGTTTACAGGCAGAAACCCCTATTTCCTTAAATATGATTAATCAAAGTAAAAGTGCACTTAAACTATTAAATTAGTCGGAAATTAGAAATTAAATATAAAACCATGAAAATTCAAACCATTTTACGGTTAACTAAGAAGCAAAGTATACATTAAGGACGTACCTGTTGAAACACCATTATTCTTTAATGACCAATATATCTGAAAAAGTTGAACAACATATTTTAGATTACAACCAAAGAAGAAATGTGCATTTTATTACGCTAGGGAAAATAATAGATTGGTGTTTGAAGAGACTATGGTCATGAAGTGGGCTACTGGAAACCCACTTCGTTCAGATGGATCAACACCTGAATCATCTATGATGTTATCGTCATCTACCATCCTAGTACCCTCTTTGTCATCCTGCACCAATCAAGCAAAGTCCCATAAAAATCACAATTGTATCCACAAAAATCTCAATAGTCCTGTGGGAATTAGGTAATCATAACAACAGTAAAAAAACATGCCTACACCATGGAAAATCCTTATGCATTCAGAAACATTTATTCAAACGTTCTTGTCAGTTTACAATCCCTTATCAATAAACTTCTGCTACCTTATCAATCAAAGTAATTGTAAAAAAAGCAACAAACCAATAGAAGTCTTCAGTTTCATAAACCAACACTCAACACAAACCCTCTCCTAATACAAGAAACTTCCTCTCCTACCACATTCACTAAATCACATAACAACAAACACATGCTTAAGCCATTCAAATGTTCAAATATCGCTTAATGCAAAACATAATTATCCAGAAATATCTCTTGATGCAAACATAACAGATTAACCTATACATTAAACCACAATAGTTAAACCAATTCAAAAAAAATATACCTCCGAATCACCACCCGCAATCGTATCCCATATCTCGTTCACTTCAGCATCACGTCAACCCGACCGCCCACTTCTTTTCCCATTCCCCTTAACCTTACTTCTCTCCCACCACTTCTCCCTCCCTTATCCGCCTTATCCGCAAACTTCGACGAACTAAACTTCTTCTCCCTCTTCTTCCCACTCCCCCATCGCCGAAACTCTTCTTCCTCTTCCCACCACCATCCAAATCATCATCACTATCATCCATCCCAAAATCCAGCACCGTCTCCTCCACCGTACTCTTCTTAATCAACATTTTCCTCGGCCTTGACTTCGACTCAGATTCATCATACAACCGTGAAGGTGACCTATTAATATTATCAATTTATCATTACTCCTCCAATCGTTATCGTCCACGTCATCTTCCAGATTATCATCGAACAGCTGTTGATTGTTGTTATCGTCACCAACAAAAAACCCTAATTTGAAGAAGATAATTGTAAATATATAACACCAATATAGAACGTTGTTACCTTGAATCAGAATAGAAAGACAGGCCGACCTACGAGAAGAACCCTTTATCCGTCGTAACTGATAAAATGGAGCATATATAGTATGAAACCATGGACTCTTCACATGGCAATGATTAAAGATTGGTTTTCTGATCGTCGAATGTAACGTATGATAGACAGAAGGTGAAAGGAAGGAGGGGTAACAAGGGAATGAGATTTTAGTTTTTAACTCAAAGTTGAATGTAAAATTACTATAATAACCTTTAAAGTGTCTTAATTGTCACAACTTTGCCTATAATACCCTTAAATTTCTTGCTTAAATATGTTGTACATGGTGCTTGTTAAGTTGTATGGAGGTGAAAATGACCATGTTAGCCATCACTCCTCCTTAATAAGATAATATAGATTATGTATTTTTTTTTATGTTATGTAAACAATATGGAAATGCTTTACAATTAAAAAAAATCAAATTTTAAACCAAAAATGGAGCCAGCTGCCGTGATGGTCACGATCATCACGGACCACCCCGCCCTCCCTTAATATTTTAACGAACCTAATTTTGAACTTTGTGATTATTGTAAAAAATCAAGTTTACGTAGAAAAACTTTATTAATAAAGATGTAACATTTTATTGATTATGTCTGGCTCCACTCGATAATTAAACTGTTATTCTCCATTCTAGAGATTGTCTTTTGTTTTACAAAAACGGGAAAGGTGGTAAGTGGGACAAGAAAGTGGTGCATGGCATTGTGGTGGTGACACTATGGTCGCTTTGAAGAGCTAGAAATGAGAAGACTTTTAAGGGTGTTGATCCGAAAATTCCGATGGTGGTAGGTAGTATAAAGTCTTTGTCGTTTTTGTGGTTAAAAAGCAGGTCTAACCTTTCAGATCTCCTTTGGAAAGATTGGTGTAAGTTCCCTTTGTACATGATTTAGTGTCGGGTTGGTGGTCCCCGTTTTGAGGGCGCGCCCCCGTTTTTTAATGAAAGTTAAAATCCAAAAAAAAAAAAAAAAAAATTAAACTGTTATTCATTGATTAGAATTGAATGTGTGTTTGATTATGAGGTTTAAAACTTTAAATTTTGAAATACTTTTATCAAAAATAAAACGTCTGGCAAAATTAAATTTTCATTACTATTTATGAAAAATGAATTTCAAAACTTTCATTTAAATTTAGAAGTTTGACAGAATTATATTTGTTGGATGAAAATTAAGAATATCTTACGAGGAAAGATTGATAATAAATGTGGCCGTGACAAGTGCAAAAATTCTAAGTATCCTAAAAAGACTATGTGACACCCAAGTTATCCAAAAGTATTGGTTGATTTATTTCATTACATTTTTTTTAAGAGCTAATTTCCTATGCATCTTTATTTACACTTTTTTTGCACATGAACACTTAATCTCACCTAGGATATGATTTCCTCTTTACCATAAGTGGAATTTATTTCATTACATAAACCAAACAAATCACATGAATATTGTTCTAGTTCGTGGTATTCAAAATTCTACAAATTTTAATTTTGACTGCCAACTTATGGATAGGAGGATACATAAGATTCATATACTCTTCCAAAAGATGTATTATTACTTCACCCAGGGCCGGCCCTTAAGAGGTGCGGGGAGGATTCCCGGCTCGGACTCAATTTCTCGGGGGCACATTGACCCTCCGGCAATTCAAGTTTTCTTAACAGTAATGTCTTTAATTCGATGGATTTTTGTATGTTTGAGCACCAAAATTGTTAATTAAGTATTAATCAAAGTGAAAGGTAGTTTATATAAAACAGAAAGTAAAGAAATGCTGAGAAATGTTAAGAATTAAAGAGGAAAATGAAATGGTTTGAGAAAAAAAAAATTGTTTATTAATGAATGTTGAACTAAAGATGACGAAGAACGTGAAATGTAGAAGGTTCACACTTAGTTGTTTTTGCTTTTTACGAGTTGGTTTTGACTTCCTTTTTAACTTTTATTTTTGTTATGAAACAATTTTTTTTTTTTAATTTTCAAACTTTCACCCATTTATATTTTCACCACTTGTGGGATTTGAACTCCCAACCTCCCTCAAGAGGGTTTGTTCCCTCTACCGTTAGACTACAACCTAAATGTAAATAAACTTTGATCCATCAATTTGATATTACTTTAATCGTAGCTTAAAAAATAGTTTACATTGTTTATTTCGTTAAGGCCTAAAGCTAAGGCTAAGGACACAATTTTTTAACTCGTTCGAGCACCTGAATTTTTAAGGCCTGCCTTGACTTCACCGATACTTTTTTTTTCAAATGAAACTTTTAAATACAAACTAAATAGATATTTCTGTAGAATAATATTTTAGTGGTTTAACAATATAAAAAACATGTTCTTGATTCTCTCTTGTATATAAGATACCCCCTACACGCCTATATCATCAAGACAGCTTTAAAGAAGAGAGTAATTGACTGGGAGAGAAAGTCAAAATCAAATTTACTTTAATTGATTTCTTGTACCAATCCCTTTATTATTAAATAGATTTTTTTTTTTACAACAATTTTTTTTTAATGGGTGACGAATACGAATTGCACACAAAACCGGTCACTCAGGTAAACTTATTAGCAAAAAGTCACCTATGTCCTGCAAACGCAAACAATACCGGTGACCCGAATGCCTACCAATCCTGGGAAAATTCAATGCCCGAAGGCCCACTGTAATAAAACATCTTACCCACTTAAAAAAAAATTGAACCAAGTGAGACTCAAACTCATAATTTTCACATTAAAAGGTTATGTGACTTCCTCAACTCAAACCAATTAATCTAGTACTCATTAACCTACTTTTGTTAAATATCAATGCCTACCTAAAGTAGGGAACCGATCCCATTAAAATTTAGTTTCCTTTTCATATAGGCGTACATTTAGCATGTGAGTGTATGCTTAACCACACCTTACAAATACAAGCAAAACCAAAACCAAACATACTCTAATGCGAGCTGCGCATTTGCATATAATCTTATCGTTGCTTGACCACTGTTCTCGTTTCCGCTTTACTTTTCGCAGACCTAGTATCTTTCGCTCTCCTCTCTTACGAAGTTCCGCAAACCGTTGCAGCGGACCGAAACACCCTACTTCACTTAAAGTAAAGGACAACATTATAAGATGATATAAAATAATAATTATGGAGTTGTTAATTATTCTTAAATTAGTCCATATGTTTTATTTCACTCCTTCAATCAAGCAAATAAGCTTTTGCACAACCCCAGAATACTCTATTCCTGTCACCATTCATAGTGTACCATAACATGTCCCGTAGATGCTCCCACTTCACCACTTTTATTGGGTCTCCCCCCACCCCACCCCACCCCACCCCACCCCACCCCCTACTCCTATCCCCTACCCCTGCCCTCACACGTTCAATGTCATTTTTGGCAAATTAAGTTGTCATTTCTGTGGTTCTGTTCTCTCTCTCTATTATTATTTTAGCATATTTTACACACAAATGAGAAAAATATTTATTTAAGTACAAGTTATTGTTTCCTGTTTGAGCTGACACTTCTTTCTTCTTTATTCATCTCAAATTCTCCATTTTCCTTGGTAATTTTCACACTCATTTGTTCTTGGTTTCTTTATTCATCATTTCTATCTTTTGCTCAATGTTCTTTAAACCCCAGTTTCTGTTTATTAATTACCCCTACTCACATCATAATTCTCTCTCTTTTTTCAGGAGATTTCAAAAGTAAACTTCTTTAAATCAAAGTTTCTTGAAAACCCACTTGCTTTTTCCTGATTTCCCCCATTTGGGTTTCTTGATTTTACTTCAAAGATTTTTGAATTCCCATTTTCTTTTTTTATAAGTGAGCTGCGGGTAACAGGCAACAAGTTGGGCCGCTACTCGTTTTTTAACAGTAAAGCCTACTCTATTAATCTTTGGTCCATTTGTTAGGGTTTTTGAATCTTGAGTTTCTTGATTTTACTTGATCTTTGGTCAAAGATTCTTGAAAACCTACTTTTTTCTTGATTTGGCCCATTTGGTATCCTAATATGAGGTTTTTGATTTAGGGTTTCTTGATTTCACCTCTGTTCTGTCAAAAGATTCTTTTTCTTGATTTGGCCCATTTGTTAAAAACATAAAACCACACACCTAATGTGAGTTTTTTGCATCTGGGGTTTATTTATTTGTGTTTTATATTAATCTTGACACAAAAAGTTTGAATCTTGACAAGTAAAAAAAAGAGATGTCAACTACACAGAATCTTGATCCAACACAACAACCGGTGATTCAAGATCAGGCCTATAACCCACATTCGAGTCATGGGTCAGTGGGACCCGTAATAGGGGTGCTTGCAGTGATTATGGTATTGGGTGCGGTGGCTGTAATGATAGGCAGGATTTGTTCGGGTCGTCGGGTCATGGGTCACTTGCAATATGATTTTGAAGGATGGGTGGAGACCAAATGTTCCACGTGTATTGATGGTAGAATGGGCCCACCACCTCCACGGCGGCAGCCGGTGCCCGTGGTGGTGGTGGAGAGTAATGTGGCGTCAGGTGAAGCCGACGCCACTCCGGTGCCTATGGAGTCACCGGAAGTGATGGCGGATGAAACGCCGCCTCACGCGGGAGAAGCGACAAATCAACAACCACCGGAACGACATAGTAACAACAACATTGCTTAATAATTCCTACGAATAGCAGAGTTATTAGTAGAGCGGAAGGATATAGTTTACATGAGAGTTGAGATGGTGGTTAATTGTATGGTTTTGATGAATTTTATTCGAATTGTTTGGGATTAAATGATTAATTTAAGTTGTTGTATTAAATTTAATCTTATTTATTTATTTAGATGCAAGAAATTTAATATACTTTTACAAAAGGTATGGTTAAAATTTTATTTTTTAATTAATTTATTAGGCATGTAATGGAAAAGTGATTTTGATTGTCCTAGTAGTATGACCATTTAACAATATATATTCAGTCAATTATTCCTTTTGACTAATATTTCACATTATTACTCTTTTGAAAAGTTGTTCCCTTTGTTTATTTCATAAAAGAAAAACAATAAGTACAGATTTCTACATTAATTAGTAACATCAATTAGGCGTTTGTTTTTTTATAAGTGTTTCTTGGTCTTTTCCGTCTACGTTAAGTAGACTCGCGCAGATGTTGAGCTCGCTCATTTGTTTTTTTAAGACTTTTCTCTAAAAAAAGGTTTTTCTAACCTTTTCTTGATAAAGACAAATATCAATGTCTTCCTACCTCTTCTCTTCTTTTTCCTCATCAGTCTTTTTCATTCTTTCTCATCAATTTTCTCAAACCATTCGCTCCCCATTCCTCCTCCCCTAGCCCGCCACTGCCTTCTCCTCCCCTCCACTTTTCACCTTCCGCCTCTCCCCTCCTTCTCCCCCTCCCCCTCCCCTTTCCACCTTTCGTCGACGCCTTCTCCTCCTATTTCTAACTTCGGTTCTCTCTCTACTGCTCCCTCCCTCCCTCTCTCTCCCCCCTCTCTCTCTCTCTCTCTCTCTATATATATATATATATATATATATATATATGTATTTGGTGAAGTGTGTGGGTGGTGGTTATGTACTATTGATATAAAATGGGTCGTGGTGGGTTATTGTTATGGTGGGTTATGGTTTCGGGTGACAACAGAGGGTGTTGATTCACGGTGGAAGGTCTAGGGTATGGTGGGTTATAGTTTTGGGTTATACTGCAGACGTTAACAAACAAACAGTCTTCTTCTTGCAAACTGCAGACACAGAAGGATCAAAAATTGCTAATTCATCCAGGGGAGCACAAAAAAGAAGCGTAAAAAAAAATAACATTTTGTCTATCTCTTCTTTTACAGATGTGATCCGCAGACTGCAAACATTTTACCTCATCAAAAACAAAGTACTCCTAAGTTTTCTTTTCTTCTGATTCCCTCTATCATGGTTATGGTTTTTTCATTATCGTTTGCGACAAATGTAATCAATGCTTCAGAACCAAACTATAATTTACGTTGGGTACAAACACACAACATTATTATCCTTAAATTTTATTAATCTTTGAAGAAAAATATTCAACATGGTACTTGTGTTTTAAATTTTACAAGAAATGTTTTACATTTTTTTTATATTGTGTTATATAGAATTGTAAAAAGTCTATTTTTTTCTTAAAAAGTCTATATAGACATTGTGTTTTAAATTTTAGAAGAAATGTTTTATATTTTTTTATATTGTGTTATATAGAAAAATAATAAAAGTAACAGTTTAAAATATAAACAAATATATTCTAAGCATTAAATTGTAAAAGTATTTTTCTCTCTCATCGCCCCGACACAATTTTTAAACATTAAAAACTTTTATATACGGTATTTTAAAATAATTACACTAAATTAACGAGTGTTTTATTATTTCTTTCAATGAGTTGTGCTAAACAAAAAAGGAAAAAAAAGATTTTTTAATGGTTTTTTGTTCATATAATAAACAATAACCCAATAAACAATAACCCAAGTTAAACCAATATTTATTAATTTATAATTTTAAACTTTATCCTTATCTTTATTGTATAATAAATAAAAATCTTATGATTGTCTCAATTCTCTCTCATATGAACTAATATTATTAAAAATTTTCATTTTATTTACGTATTTATTTAATATTTATTTTCTTAACTGGTATTTTTATATTCCTGCTTATTAAAAACCATTTAATATTTTATTGATCATACCTTATGAAATATTAAATTTCTAACCTAATTATAAATAAACCAACAAAAAATGTTACAACCCATAAGGTACACAAATTTTAATGAATTCTTTACACTAAATGAAACTATAATGGGTGTTTTGTTTCTATCTAGGGTAGAATAGGTTAAAATTAAGGGGTGTAAACGAGTCGTGCCGGGCTCGAGCCCGACTAAGCTCGAGCTCGGCTAAGTTCGAGCCTAATACTTCGAGCTCAAACTCGGCTCGAACGTAAAACCTAAGGACTCGAACTCAGCCCAACTTGGCTTGAAATAATTATAGAGAAATTTAAAATGAGCTAAAAGCTTGGCTCGAGATCACTTTGATAGTTTAAACGAGCCGAAGCTTGGCTCGAGCTTGCCTGTGTTAAATAGTTGTTTACTATATATAAAATAATAATAATAATAATAATATAGAATTTGTTTGGGCTCGTTTAGGCTCACGAGCCTAAACGGTCTTTGTATGAAAAGCCCGAGCTCGGGCTCGATAACTAAACGAGTCATTTTTTAAGCTCAGGCTCGGACTCATTAGGGCTTGGGTCGTTTGAGATTTTTACCGATCCGATTCCGAGCAGCTCTCGAGTCGTTGCGCATCATTTACACCCCTAGTTGAAATCATTCGTTTCTAAAACATCTCCACCTTAAAAACCACCGCCCCAATCACGCTCTACAATGGTTGCTTCAGGCTTTGTTGCTCATCCAAACATACATTCTCCCTTTAATATATACTAGGTTTGAGACCCGTGGGGACCCACGGTGCAAACCATAGTAAATAAAAAAAATATATTAAACTAAGAGTTGTATTATTCAAGTTTAGTGGCTACAACGTAAAGTGTTAAGAATAATGGTTAGCCTGATATTTTTTTTCTTATATAAACGTCATGCGTTGATATGAAATGGGTATTAAAATTAAAACTAATATATAACTATGGTTTTCATGTCAAAGTGGATATTTTTTGTAAGCTATAAGTAACGTTAGTAATGAAAACCGATTACCTATTATGATCAGTAGTCAACCAAAGTATAAACTTTAACAAAAAATAACAAAAGGTATGAATACATTGTGTTTTTGTAAATGACTTTTTATCATATTTTTATTTTTAATGTAATTGTAATTAGTACATAACTTGTTTTATTGACAAATGGCAACGCACTGTTCAAAGCACACAAAAAAAGTTTAAAATAATACTTTATTATTGAGGTTGTATATATATAACGTCAATAAAGATAAGTAAAAAATTGCATCAAAATTACTCACATTATTCATAAATCCTGAAAGACTTCTTTGTACACAACGTTTGATGTTTTGTTCGTCAATTCACCATTTTCATCTACTATAACTATCTTCAGTCCATCTCGACTTCTGACTCTTGAAAGCGCAACATACAACTGCCCGTGTGAAAAAACTGGATCCTTCAAATACAATCCAACTCTGGATAAGGATTGTCCTTGACTTTTGTTTATTGTCATTGCGAAAGAAACAGCAAGTGGAAATTGCCTTCTGTTATATTTAAAAGGAATTTTCTTATCTGAGGGGGATAAAGTAATTCTTGGAATAAAAGTTCGCATTCCAATGTTACTTCCTGATATGATTTTCGCTTCAATGACACGTTTTCTCATTTTAACAACTTGTAACCTTGTCCCATTGCACAAACCGCTTTTCTGATCAATGTTTCTGAGTAACATTACAGGAACGCCAACTTTCAAAACCACACGATGGTTTGGTATTCCAGAAAACTTAAGACCATTCAGGACATCAGGAGAAACTAATCTTTTATCAACCTGTTTGTTAACATCTTCAGACTGGCAAACACTATCCGAACTTAGATACTCAACTTCGTCACCGGGAAACATTGAAAGTAATATATCATTAATTTCATGAACAACTTCATTCTTCGGTGCCAATATAGCTCGATCTTGAAAATAAGTCGGAATGTGGATGTTATCCAAAAGTGAAGGATAAACAAAGGCTATCAAATCAGAAACAGGATCCGAAGATTAAGAAATAAGTAAGTCATCAGGTATCAAAATAACATCCTGATCATCGCTTATTGTATCAACCTTTCCTTCTCCTATGTCCAGAAGCCAAGATGCAAACTTTTTAGTTTTCTCAATATCAGAACTGCAGCTTCCAGAAAGCAACCTCATATTTTTTGTTAACTCTAAAACAGTGCATTTGTGCCAAATGTATGATGAACTTAAAGAGGCATTAACAATGTCATGCCTAGTTCCATTTGGTACAACTGGTAGAATTTGCCTAAAGTCACCCCCAAACACAACAACCTTTCCACCAAATAACAAATCAGACGACTCATCAGCATGTACACCAAATACATCTTTTAAACTTCGATCTAGTGCTTCAAAAGCATGTTTATGAGTCATGGGTGCTTCATCCCATATAATCAAGTCAGTTTGTTTAACCAGCTGTGCAACATCACTATTAGGTGGTATGTAGCACATAGAATCTTCAGTTAGGTTTATAGGAATACGAAACCTGGAATGTGCTGTCCTACCACCGGCCAATAGCAAAGAAGCGATACCACTCGAAGCAACATTCAAAACAATCTTTCTTTTACATCTTATGGATGAAGATAGAGTCTTCCATAGGAATGTTTTACTCGTACCACCGTAACCATAAACAAAAAAAACCCCTCCTTTTTTTTCCTCAACAGATTTAATTACACAATTATAAATATTTTTTTTGTTCATCTGTTAAAGAAGAGAACTGGGAATCAAATTCTTCAACCAAACTGTTTGAGTCATAGCCCAACTCCTCACAAATAAGACGATTGTCTAATAATGATAGAAACTCATTCTCAGGATATGGCATACCTACGAAATGTCGTAGACTGCAACTATTACGCAATAAGAACTTCTCAATATCAAGCAAAGCTAAATTCTTAAGTTCGTCGTCTGAAAGGATCAAATCTGGGAAAAAAATGTGTTAGAATGGAATATATAGAATAAAATTAACATATAAAATAAATAATTGAATATGTGGAACCATTAAAAATAGTATAATTTACATTCCTAATAATTATGAATCATTACAATTTAGTATATGTCCAAAAAATTCTAGAAAATCTATTTTAAAGTAATAATATATTAAAAAAAGTTAAAAACCTGGACAGTTTGAATCTATTCTTCTCTTGCGTAAAATGTCATCAGACAAATAATTCCATGTTTCCTCCCACACAATGTCAGGTCTTGACAAACTGTTGGACGCTAAAAGAGTTGCAAATAAGTTTCTTAGATAAGGGCCAGAACCTGCAAAAGCCGCTTCCTTTATTGCTTCAACATATTCTGTATCATCATCCAGGAGTCCCATTGCGTAGCATTCATCCCTAAAAGATGATTGTACTTTCCCATCAACTTTAAGAATATCTTGAAATGATGTTAGTAAGACACCCACTAAACAAAGACCATTAGTACTGTTGATGAACAACCGACATTTGAACTTATACTATCCAAATATGCATTCATTCGTTTACATCTTTCAGAGATATTAAGACATTTGAACTTATACTATCCAAATATGCATTCATCCGTTTACGTCTTTCAGAGATATTAAGACTCACTAAACAATAAATTACAATAAAAACTATTATTTCTTAATCAAAAATTAAGAATTAAAGGTATAAGATGAAACATAATAAATTACGTACCATTTGATATGTCGGATAACGGTGTTGCGGTATTGATATCTCCAAACATGTTTATAATATTTGTTAGTGTAAAAAAATAAAAAAAAAGCTAACAATGTAACCAAATGTAAAAGAAAAAAACAAAGATTAATCATTACCGTTAGATTTACGCCTCAGGTCACCAACTTTAGATTTCGGTAAACAAAAATCATACTTTGGGGGATCGGACATTGTAAAATATATGTTTTTCTTGAATACAATAAGTATATACCTGAAAAATTAAAGAAAAATATACTAAAAATTATTGAAAAATAAGGAAACTTTCTACTGCCCCTGGTTTATAAAAGAAATGTGCTTTCAATTTGTGATTTGGGTTTTTTTTTTTAAATTTTAATATAATCAACCGACGGGCTCTTACAGTCATCCGTTTAAATGATGGATGTTAAACTAAAAAAAATGTTACTAACGGAAGATATACTTTGTGTGCAAATAGCCTTTTAACAACTTTTATTTAAACATTAAGAAACTATTGGTTTGTTAGGATTTTGTATGTTTATAATATGTGTTAGAGTTTTGGGCCGTAAGTTTTATAGGGCCTACATTTTTTCAGTTATTGCATATGGAATTGGGCTGAATGTTGATGGACTTATGGTTTGTATTAACATACACCGATTCTAATTATGGATCCACCTGAAAAACAGATAACAAAGTTGCTTCTTATTTTCTTTTCAGATCTAGGGTTAGTTATATTGAGAAAACCAGCCGCACCAAATTGTAAACATGACAGAGACTGAGAGAGGAACAGAAATAATGACACGAGCATGAAGGATCGGACGACAACGACTCTGTTAGGTAATTATTAAACTGTTCGATTGTTATTATTTCCATTAAATAACAGAAACTTCGATGCTGTGTTTATGTTTGAAATCGTGTTGGATTTTATAACTTTGTTAGCGACAAATCCGAATCATTTTGCACAAATACAGACTTTGATTGCTGTTTTATAAGTATTGAAAATAACTAATTTTGCATTATTCTAAATACCTAAATGTCTAATTGAAATCTATGTTGTCTTGAGTATAATCTCTGTTTTTCTAATTTGTAGATTTAAATTTTGAGATTTGGAAATACTTTTCATGGCACATATGTTGCTTTTTGAGCTGCAAGTTAGCAACATGTTTTAGAAATAGATACATAGCATACAGAGAAGTTAGTGGGCTTGTGTTTTAATGATTCAATTTATAATTCCGAGTTTGAAATATTTAATAATAAGAAAATTTAGAAGTTAGAACTTAATTTATAATGCAAAATATAATGTAGCTATAAATATAAATATAACTATATATATTTATTAACATTATACAACCATTATAAAACTTCAAACGGCCAAACTGCATTATTATTATAAATTCTTTCTCTGTTTGATGAGTTGCAACATATTTAGACATCTCCATGGCATAACTATCCCACAACGTTAAATAGATGCGCAAGCCCCTTCAAAAAAGTACAAATTATTTTAGTAAAAAATAAATACACAATTTATAAAGCTATGTAATTTTTTTTGTATATAAAATGCAAACAAAAAAATAAATAAATAAAGAATACATACTCGATATCTTGAATTTCCATTGTTAACCTCTTTTTATCAGCGACAACCTTTTTATCTTTATCATCATTGCTGAAGAACTTGTTAACATGTCCTATAACATCTAAGATCAAGTATAAAATAAACATTAATGAAACATAACTTATAAAACTATTATTATGGTTTGGTTGTGATGAAAAAAAGACTATTAGAACGAAATATACCTATTGTAACATATTCATCAACCTCCCTATCCAGAATTCTTTGAAAGGGCACAAAAGAGAAACCACAATCTGGACCTTGGAAACCATCATATTCGGAAACTTGAGTATTCATATTCAAGCAGAGTTTGTTTGGGTTTGGAGCATACTTGTATTTAGAGGAATTGACCCCAACTCCTGGATTTCTTATAATAAGAGAAGATTTTTTAGTCAGAAACCTCTCAAATTTAAAAAACAACCGCTTAAATACATTCGCTTGAATCCTGTCACCCTGTTAATTATAAAAAAAATAAGAAAACACTATAAATATGTATCTACGTAATTGATGTATTTTAACGTACGCAAATAAGAAAATTCATATACATTAAAATTAAAAACATCACAACTAAAAAAAAGTTATGAAATTTAAAAATAATAGGATATAAAAAAAAACGTGTTGTTGAGATTTACATTTTCATCACATAGGATCATTTCAATTGAGTACACATCATTAGGATTGCGACGATCGGGTAGACGCCAAACCCGAATAATCTTTAGCTTTAACGCCACACCGTTTCGGTTTACATGAATTTGGTTAACCATTGTAAACTCATTTGCATCTACAGCAGCCATTGAACTTGTTAACTGGAAAAAAATAATGTAAAAACCAATAGATGACTTCAATAACACAACAAATCAAAATTTGACTAAATAATGTTTATGTATTTAAAGATGAGAAACAGAAATTAACCTAATAATATATCTTTGCGATTACTCAAAGTGCATTCAACGTGTCTTATTACAATCGTATGTGAATTGGTTTGACTTGTTTATATAGTTATTCAATCAATTCAATAATAAGAAATGGATGAAATAGTGGAGGTTAATTAGCATTCGAATTAGCATTGTTATTATTGTTATAACATTATGTATTGATTGAATTTAGTCAACGTCAAGCATTCCTTGATTAACTGGCGTATGTCAAGCATTATATAGGTATTCATATATTGATATAGGTATTCAATCAATTCAATAATAACAAATGGATGAAAGAGTGGAGGGTAATTAGCATCCGAATTAGCATTGTTATTATTGTTATAACATTATGTATTGATTGAATTTAGTCAAAGTCAAGCATTCAAACCATAACTGCCGCATGTCAAGCATTATACCTAGTCAAAACTTTGAATAATTTCATTTGGCGACCATTCTTGTTGAAAGTTGTAACATTAAACACGCCAATTTCTTTTTTTTTTCTAAACAAAGTAGTTCACCAACCTGGAGACGAAGATCACTTATGAAATTCAGCCAACCATTACAAAAACAATAATCACGGCCAATCCTTTCTATTGCAACGTTCCATTGATGTAAATCATCTACATACATAGTGATTGGAACATTAGGGACACCATCGGGATAATGCTTATTAATAAAGGAGTAAGGTATAACCTGAAAGCAAAATTTGTGATCAAATAATATGGACAAATTAAGATACTAAAAACATGTAATATAAAGTATCGAACTTAATGGCACTTACCATAGGTGTCGTCAATTCATGTTCAATCATTTTGCAGAATGACACATCCAATTGCATGGATGGAGAATGATTGTAATGCTCCATCATGAAAGTATTCGGAGCAATAAAGTCGAATATGACGTAAAACATAGAGAAGCATAAATCATGTACAACTTTTGACCATTCATTTGTTACGCAGAATTCATCATCTATAAATTCTAACAAAACAAACCAAGATTGACCATGGTAAGTTTTTAGATAACAAAAACCTGTTCATGGATTTCGGCAATGTCTGGACAAACACGTAAAAAACAACATTATAATAACGAATAAGCTTTTTTTACTTAAAAAAAATTAGAAACGTCATACCAAAACTCGTGCGGAAGGGTCATGAATAACCTTGAAGAATTTGTCACCCTTGTGATAAGCCATAATGAAGTTATTTGTCCTAATGAAATCCTGTTCTTCGTCTGCAAAACAAACTTTTGTTAAAGTATCCATAAAGTCACTAATACTCGAAACTGATTTCAATTATCTTTTTTTATGAAATCCTGTATTTTGTTTTTTTTTTATAATATTTTTTTATATTCACACATACTCGAAACTGATTTCAATTGCAATATGTTATTAAAACCACAATCATATCATCAATGATTAAACCTGATCAGAATTACTTGTGTGTCGATTTCATCCAAAGCAGAGACTTGATCCTAAACAGATTATCAAATGGTGTTAATAAAAAAAAGATTCTGATCATTACAAATAAATCCGAAATAAAACGATTGTATTTCTGTTTGGTTTAATATGTTAGTAAACCGCTATGTATGGATTTCATACAGTGTCAGAAACATAATCGAAAACAGATTAGATAGTTATTTTAATAAGAAAACGTGTTAATAATTACATATTTTGTAGAAGGTTGATAGCTATACGATTGTGATTTATCTTTGTAGAAAAATAATGATAGAAACCGATTGTGTTTATCTTTTATGCAAGATGATTGCAAACATTATGTATCAATCTAATCAAAATGCAGAAAAATTATCAAAAACATTTCGAGATTCATGTATGATTGATGAACAACATACCTTGCAAAAAGAACAATGAGAGAGGAATGAGGAATGAGAAAGGAATTATTAGGATAGGAAGGAGGAAGATGTTGTAACATACAAATGGATGTTGACAAAACAAAAAAAAAAGGTTTATATAATACTTTTTCATGGAGCCCCATTTAGGATTTGGATCCTTGAAGACCCTCTCAAATCTAGGATTCAACCCTAGTGTTTTCATTTATTATATAGATAGATTTTTATTCTTATTCACATGATTAAAATTGTTGTTTTCTCATATTATAATACATTAATTTCTATGCTATGTGTAACACACATTTTATCAATTCATATTAGATTTGTCTATACCTGAAAGCCTCAAGATATAATCTAGTTTTGTATATAAAGTTATAACTATATGTTGGTTAACAGTTAAATATTTAATAAATTATCAATTCATATTAGATTTGTCTATACCTGAAAGCCTCAAGATATAATCTAGTTTTGTATATAAAGTTATAACTATATGTTGAACTCGAATGTTAGATACACAATTTGGAATAACCCAATCTGGAGTTCTTCAAACTAGTAGATTACCCGTATCAGTCCGGGTAATGATGAAATTATATAAAACTACTGTTATTACCCGCGCTTCGCAGCGTGGTTGATGAAGTCGATCTTCAAAGTGAAATCAAAGGTGCGACCAAATAAGTTGTGATTATATCCTAAACTGAAAACACAAAACTAATGCGTGTCTTTCAACAGATAATATAACAATTTATGGCAGTCAATTCTTAGAAATATCGTAACCAACAATACAGAAAACAAACAAATAATAACAAATCCGGTACTTGATAAAGCAGGAGCTGAAAGATAAATTAACAAATTAAATGCAAATAGAAAGTAAGCCGTAACATGTAAAGATAACATTAGTTGCTTGACATATGAATAAAATAAACAAGACATGCCTTGCTTATGGTGGTATGTAACTATTCTGTTTATGCATCAAATTGTATCATGCTACCTTGGCAAATTCATAAACTAAAGTACTAAACGATACAATCACAACCACAACCACAACCACATATAATATGAATAAATGTATATGACAAATTCTCTTCTGTGGTTGTAACTTCTAATCGATTAATAAATTAAAAAAATATGACTAATAACATGTGACACGCAAACAGCACAAATCAGCATATTTGACACATATTGAAGTTGCTTTATGTAGACCACAGTAGGTTTCGTTTATCTTCTCTACGCAGTGGACTATAAACCTGTTTAACCTGGTTGGGTAGTGTAACGGGTCAATACATGTATCTTTTTTATAGCACAGATTGGATTAGGTTGACTTGCAAAAGAATACACAATGAGAACAACACTCCAATCCCATAATCTGGTTGGGTAGGGTAAAGGGTCAAACATGATGATGTTTACGGGACGAATCAGGCGGGGTTGACCCACTAACATTTTTTGTCTTTTTTTTATTTTTATATAATTAATGAGAGTTTCTATTCAATAATAATACAGCTAATTGATGGTGTTCTAAATCTTTGAATAATAAAATGTAGAGAAAATACATATTGGACAACACTCAACCCGTTTGATCCGTTCCCTCTTTGGCTAAAATTTATGATAAAGGGGATGGAAACGATCAAATATGTGTCATGAAACAGCCCAACCAAGAAGCATTGGATTCTCATCAGAATCACACTTATATTACACATTGTACACCCCAATAACACACACATATAAGTAATTTTGTCAAAGTTTTTTTTTACAGTTGACAAAAGTAGCACTTAAAGAGCAGGAGATAACTACAGCTAGCAATACTATAATGATGAAATGCTACAGTAACGTAACTGAAAATGGTCAATGTAGTTTCCATTAACATATTACTTGCACACATTTATCACGATGCAGAACATATTATCATTATGACATATACACGAACATGATTTGCACATACATAATACATAAATTTTCATATCAAAATCCATTTTACAATAGATAAAACTATAACGGGACCTTATTTTGAACAATAACATAAGGTGTGACACCCGGCATGTTTAGGTCAACATTTTATAAACACATAAGTCTACCTTAGCGAAAAACGTTTATTAAACATACTTGACGGGGTCAGTCGAGTCAGAACACAGTCCGTATTGTCCAGGGTTCAATGATTTGGAGGATCATTGGGTTAGTCACACACACACGTTACAAGTCCCGTTGTTGGTGAATTACATAAACTAATCTAGGTGTTATGCGTAGATTGATTCTTATATGGTGGATTATATGCAAATATGTGTTTAAACGATGTGTAGATGATTATCCATCCTTATATATATGTTAAACATAGATTAAGATTGCATGTTCATGTGTTAGGATGCGTTAAAATGCGTTAAACACAACAAACTGGAAAAACTAGAAAACACAGGTCCAGGTTCGACCCATAGCGTGGGGGCGAACCTGGGAAATGAGCTTGGTTCGACCCTCAATAAAGGGGCGAACCTGGGATGTGAAAACAATAGAAGTTCATTCGACCAGTAAAGGTACATTCGACCATGCGAAAGGGGCGAATGTAGACTAGTATAAATACCACACTATGTCATTTTTCACCATTTCACAGACCCTAAACGCCTCTAAACACTCTCTAGCAAATTTAATCACCGAGGAAGGAGTTTTTGCTCTTGTTTTTCATAATCTAACCTACAAACATCTTCTAAACAAAGATCTAAGGTGTGTTCTTCATCCTAAATCATTTTTAAAGCATTTTGATTCATTTTCATTAAACCCCAAGAGTCCAGATCTGATTCAAACATGTTTTAATGGATAAAAACCTTCCTAACATCTTTCTAAACAAAACCTATTCATAAACAATGAGTTTTCATACAAATTAACATATGTTAATGGTGTTTTATGTGGTGTTATGTATTGTTTGATGAATAATTGTTGTATAGATGTTATAACAATGATCTAGGACTGTTATTGATGATGATTTATGATTGAGATAGGTTACAATTGATTATTGATGATGTTTTGCTCATTTTGGGGATTTTAGGTTAGATCTAGGGCTTGTTCATGATGATAGTGATAGGGATATGATTGGGGGTTTCTTGTTCATGATAATCTGAGTATATTAAGTTGATTATTGATTGATTTCAGAAAGTTTTCTAATTGGGTAAAGATTGCATGCGTTGGATGTCACATCTCCATAAATTGCCATTTTGGGTAACTTGTAAAACGGACGGATTTCGAGGTAAAATTGGTAGGGTTTTGTAGGAATATGCTAATGATAGTTGACTGCTGTGATTGGTGATGTTTCGTGATGTTTTCGGACCGTTTAGATGCGTTTTGGTGCGTTTTATGAAGTTCTGCAGCAAGGGTCGAATGTGGCTCAAAAGGGTCGAATGTGGCTCAAAAGGGTCGAAAGTGGCTCAAAAGGGTTGAACGTGGCTCAAAAGGGTCGAATGTGGCTCAAAAGGGTCGAAGGTGGCTCAAATGGGTCGAATGTAGAACCATAGGGTCGAATGTGGGTGTCTGGGGGTCGAATGTGGGTGTCTGGGGTCGAATGTGGGTGCCTGGGGTCGAATCTGGGTGCCCGGGGGCGAATTAACATGTGTTAGGGTCGAATTAACATACGTTAAGGTCGAAAAAACATATGTTAGGGTCAAATAAACATGTGTTAGGTCAAATGAACTTGTGAATAGGTTGAATGAACATCATGAGGGTTGAACCAAGGGTCCATGGGTCGAACCAGAAGCCCTTGGGGGTGAACCAAACACAGGAAACTCCCGATTCGACCTTACGACTTCGTATATGCGATTTTTGATGCAAACTAAGTGTTTTATGCTTGAAACTTATGTGTTAACCTTATGTGCATGACTAATTGATGTAATGGGTCACCAACGGGATGTCGGGCCTGTCTGGTATGTCCTGTTAACGTTTAAACACACTTTTTAACACACGTAGTAAAGATCTGGACAATTGGGGACTAGTTAGCCTTCGGGTTAGTAGACATCACACTTATGTAAAATCATTGATAGGTTTTCATTATTTGGGATTATCATAAACGTGTTGGATTTCTAATTATCAGAAGACGCACTCTAAGGTGAGTTTCACAGCCCACTCTTTTACCGGTTTTACATTTTCGGGGGAGAAAACATGCTGTATTCTTTAAACGTGTGTCAACTATGTTTTCATAAAAGGCGTTTCAACTATGTTTTCATGAAAGGTGTGTCAACTATGTTTTCATAAAAGGGTTTTAACTATGTTTTCATGAAAGGTGTGTCAACTATGTTTTGGTATTCACGAATTCATTGGGTTTTGGAGCATTCATTATGTTTTCAAGTATTCATTATGTTTTGGAGTATTCATTATATTACTATGCGATCTTTGGAAGTCCCGGGGAGAATCATGAATGTGCGGGGATGCACAACGAGGGAAATGTGGATAGATCTATTTGGGCTTGACCCGCCCCACTCGTCGACTGGAGGTCGGACGGGTGCATGTTGTCTCTTAGGTATTCAATATTCAGTATTCGGTATTCATTCGGGCACGTATTCAGTATTCACAGTATTCGAGTCCAGTAATGGTTTTCCAATCGCAGTAGCAACAGATATTCATATGTTTTGCATGCATGTGGTCTGGTTTAACCATGGGTATTCATTTGGGAGTCAGTATTCATTGGAGTCGGTATTCACTAAAAACCTGTGAACTCACCGACATTATTTGCTGACGTTTTTAGCATGTTTGTCTCAGGTCGCTAATGTAGTTGCTGTCGATAGGCGCACGGAGTCTCACGACGTCTTGGAACCATAAGCATGTTTTGTTAAACATCTCAGACTTTGAGTTTTACTTTTGAGTTGTAATAATACATTTTGCTTCCACTGTGTTAGAACGGTTTTGAAACTCAATGGTAGTTTACGTTATTTTCATATCATATAGTGTCGTTTATTGTGACCGTTGACTTGGATCCTGGTTTGTCACGCGCCTCACGGTAAAACTCCGCAATTGGAAATTTGAGGGTGTGACATAAGGACCTTTACGGAACTATTAACACCATTTTAAAATTAAACCCCAAAAATCTCATTATTTACGTTTCTAAACTAAATATTTAGCATTTTTGTTGCTACATAAACTTAATACTTTATACTTGTGCAATTACCAAAAGAAACACAATACATTGCAAGAATGACCATTGTACACAAACATGAAAAAGTAAGTGCGAAAGATACAATCATACTTGTTAATATTGGTAGCTTTCCCTATTGTCTTCAAGTTGAGAGTTTTTACCCTTAGTTTTTGCTATGAAAAGCCATAATTCAAAATGGTTAAAACTTATTTCAATAAATAAAAACACCACAATTCACATCAAATTGACTATAGAATCAATTGGATATCTGGTCCGGTTATTAAAACACTATCTAAAGTTTACCAACAAAAAGAACTGATCAGATCAGCAGTTATTCAGAATTTGTTAAATGGGTCAGTTGTTGGGTTCATCTTTTCTCTAAGAAACCTTAGTTGTTCAAAACAACTGATGGATCAGTCCTTTCTCATATGTAGTTTGATTTCATTCATCAGTTGTTTGAAAAATACATAAGTTGTTTGGGATTAAAATCATTAGTTGTTTTTAACTCTTCACAATGCGAATCATTCTTGTCAAACTATCAAATTAAGCAAAATCCTGTATCATAAAGTCCCAATTTTAGTGTCTCAAAATTTGATGTAACATTAACGGTGCTAAAACAAACAAATCACGGTTGAAATCAAAATACAAACTAACAAAAATAATAATTAAACTTTGTTTTAGAGATGAAATTGTACCTGTACAAGCGAGAACACCATTTGGTGATTGCCGTGTGAGATAAATAGCAACCATTAGTAGAATCCAATTTGTTTTTTTGTCTCTAATCCCTTCTTTTCATTCCCTATCGAAAAAAAAGAAGATAGGGAAGATTAAGTTGGAACGGTGAAAGAAGAGGAGATCGTAGTTGTACCTGCAACCGCCATGGGTGACAATCGAATTCCAACCTTAGACCTCAGGCGATTGAAAGTCAGATTGGTGATAGATCGAAGATTAAATTGCGGGTGTGGAAGAATGATTCTAGGGTTCAGAAGAAGATCAGATCAAGGGAGGGAGGGAGATTTTTTTAACTTGAATAAAATGTTGAGAAGACGAATACACCGAGGAGGGGGGTTTTATGGGTGAGGAGGAGAGAGAAAGAGTGCAAAAGTAGTTGGAAGAGCGTATTAGGCTATATGGTGTGGGAGCACTCTCCCCCACCTCTAGGGCTGTTCAAAACGCTCGGCGCTCGCCGATTGCTCGCTGCTCGTTCGGAATTTGCTCGCCCGATTTTCCGCTCGGTTGTAAACGAACTGATCAGCTCGGTTCGGTTTGTAAACGAGCCAAGCATGAGCAAAGTTCCGCTCGGCTCGGTTCGGCTCGATATAATTTTTATTAATTTATTATATATATAATTATATATATACACATTAATTACATTTATATTTATAGTTTTATACATGCCACTCTATTGGGTTTGGCTTAATACATGCATATATACAATTATATTTATAGTTATTGGCTTAGTCAACCCAATGATAACTTAACACTAAGTTATATTGTAAAACCCTAAGTCATGAAAAAACATGTTTGACTTCATATTCTCATTAGTTGTCCACAATGAATCATCTCCAGCTATCAACCTACGCCACAACGCGACTATTGTTATCTGTAGTATGCTCATCACTTCACTGGCCTCAACTAGAGCCTCATCCTCGAACGGTCGAACCTCAATCATCACTAGGCAGCGAGAATATTAAAGGAAACATCCCAAATTTATGGCTGTCTGAAAACACTCACCGCTCGTCGCTGGCTCGATGCTCGCTCGAAAAAATGTGTGCTCGAACAATGCTCGCGCTGTTTCCGGATCGATTGTAAACAAGCCGATCGGCTCGGTTTGGTTTGTAAATGAGCCAAGCATGAACAAAGGTCCGCTCGGTTCGGCTCGGCTCGTGAACAACCCTACCTACCTCCCCTAAATGCCACATTAGCGCCACATCATTTCCCTTATTTTCTCCCCTAAAGTTTGGAAATGCTTTCCCCCAATTCCCCCATTCTCCCTTCCTTTTTTAATTCTTTTTCCTTTTTATTTAATTATGTATTTTATATTTCATAAATATTTAAAAAAAAAATCGTAAAAAAAAATAAAAAAACGTACAGACTAAAACAACAGTAAAAAATAAAAAAAACGGTAAAACATAAAAAAACCGTAAAAAATAAAGATAAACTTCATTAAATTAAAAAAATTACAACCTACAATGCATAAAAAGTTTAAAAAAAAACACGAAAAAATACATAAAAATAAACAACTAAATCATACGTCGTCCAAGCCATTTGTTCGAGATCTTGCCTTTGATCGCCGACATTACTCCGCCTTTTCTTCTTGCGAAAGATCGTACGCGAGACGTGCCATCTCCAATTCAAGCCTCTCCTTCTCTAGACTTGCGGCTTCTTCCTTCTCCTTTTCCCATTGCTCCGCCTTAAAATCGTTAACGTTTTGAATCAAGCTCGTCATCGATGCCTAAGGATACGAAATCGTGTTCGGGTTGTGGTTGAGGTCTCGCGGGGAACATTGGCATTTGATTCAGGCGGTGCATTTGCATATGAAATTGTTGTTGTTGATGCATTTGCATTTGCCAAGCAATTTGGGGTTGACTAAAACCGCCAAACGCGTATGTGGTAGTATCGAGCGGTGTAGTGGGGTAGGGAAAGTTTGAGCTTGGGTCGAAGGAGTAGCGGGGGTGTTCGGGAAAAGGGTTTGCGGGTTTGAATGCCTTGGATCCATTAATAATTTTTTGATGTGAAGAATGTAGTGATTTTTATAAAAATATGGTAGTGTGGTAAAAATATGGTGTGTTTTAAAGTATAGTGTGGTTGTTTATTTATATATGTAAAATAATTTGATTTTTTTTAAAAGGCCAACGGCCATAATTTTTAAACCTGGCCGACCACTCCAACGTTCATAATTTTTGGCCAATGAAATTGATCGGTGCAAAAGGTAAATTATCCCCGAGTTCACCGAATTTTAATCGGGGAGGGGGGGGGGGTGTTCCCGATTGAGGAAGGTGCCAAATCACCCCACCGATTGTCTTCCCTGAAACCACACCATTTAGTCTTGCAGTTGGAGGAGTGTATGAGAGAGAAGATATAAACAGCTGCAGGGGCAAAAAGCATAACTGCTAAATTTTTAGACTTTGAACGGTTGAGATCAAATATTAGGGCAGTTAATGGCAGTTGAGTTGAGTTAACACGACCAGGATTAAAAATTGATGGTAGTTTTCAGCAGTTAATTTTACGCGGTTTATATATATTATGACAAGTGAGATTAGTTATTTATCATTTGTTTGGAAAAAAAATCACAATGTACTTTATTTTTTCCAGCTAAATGTGCTTTTCTTTTTCTTGTTAAAACACTCGAAAAGCCTCTAGAGTGGCCAGTGGGCTTAAGTTGGTAAGAATGCGAAAGGCAAGTGTTCAACCCATTATTATAAACTAAATTTGATCAATTTACATAAGTTGATAACTATTAAATGCAAACAACTAAAATTGATATATTTACATGATAACTATTTGTAAAACTATTAAAATGCAAATAATCTAGATATTTTGATCTATTACATGATATGGTACATATTATTACAAAGGATATTTGGAGCCGAGAGGTTGCTTGGTTTCGAATAAGGCCGATTAGCTCAGTAAAACATATGATTTGCAAATAGATATTTGTGTACTATTTTCCAACAAACCGGTCTGTTCCGGTTTTAATCGTGTTTTTTCGATTTTAAACCGGAACAAAGACCGGGTTTTAAGGAGAATAGAGACAACAATAGAGGTCTGGTTAGTCCAATTTGAGGTGTTTCAAGTTCCATACATTGATAATTTGATCTCCCTCGGCCCAACTCATTGGCCCACTACTGTTTAACTGCCCCCTTCTCTTTCAGCCCAACAGGACTAAATATTTTCAGCCCATCCGCACATATTTATTAATCCACCACCAGTATGCTTTTTTCTTGTCCACCATGTCCCAAACTCCAATCATAACATAGGTGATAATGTTAACGGGTATTAAATCTTACACGACGATTATTTATTGGTTTCATACCATGATTTGAAATAGGTTCCAACTTGGTTATATCCGAACCAAACCGATCAAAACCTCTAAAAACCTGAGCCGGAAATGAAAGAACCGACCACTTTCTCTCCAACCTGGTCTAATCTATTCTCTCTTGAAGATTTCATCTTTTAGTTTTGAACATGTTAAGTTGTTAAATAAAGTCGTGACACGAGTAGCGTTTTAAACAAGGACGGTTAGTGTATAAAGCAAATGAATTTAAGCTTTAGAGTGCTTAAAATTCTTGTATTACTTTGAAAAATTTAGATATAACTACAACAACAACCTTACTCAGTGAATCCCACAATTAGTATAGCTAAGAGTAGGGTCTGGAAAGGGTGGGATGTAGGCAAACCTTACCCCTATCCTTGCGGATAGAGGCTGATTCCAGAAAGACCCCCGGCTCCATAACACACAAACGACAAACAAACAACACTAAAAGAGTAATAGAGAGCTACTAATATAAAGAAACAGTGAGAGCGTCACATATGTAAAACAAGGTATATATGTCATCATAGAACAACAAAAACCATATAAACTCACATAGAAAACAACCCTACAAGCATCCTACCAGTTTAAGAGAGAGTCTAAGCTCCTAGAACCATGCTACGATAAATCCAAAACTCAACCCTACAACTCCTTAATCTTAATCTTATGTCTCCACGAACCCCTATCTTCGACCATGTCCTCAGAGAGGTGCATCTCTACTAAGTCCTGTCTAATCCGCTCATCCCAAGTCAATTTGGGTCTCCCCCTATACCTCTTGCCCTCTACAGTGATGGTTTCCACTACTCTAACTGAGGCCGTCAATGGCCTCCTCTTCACATGTCCCTACCATCTCAATTTTAAGCTTTAGAGTGCTTAAAATTCTTGTATTATTTTGAAAAATTTAGATATAACTACAACAACAACCTTACTCAGTGAATCCCACAATTAGTATAGCTAAGAGTAGGGTCTGGAGAGGGTGGGATGTAGGCAAACCTTACCCCTATCCTTGCGGATAGAGGCTGATTCCAGAGAGACCCCCGGCTCCATAACACACAAACGACAAACAAATAACACTAAAAGAGTAATAGAGAGCTACTAATATAAAGAAACAGTGAGAGCGTCACATATGTAAAACAAGGTATATATATGTCATCATAGAACAACAAAATCCATAGAAACTCACATAGAAAACAACCCTACAAGCATCCTACCAGTTTAAGAGAGAGTCTAAGCTCCTAGAACCATGCTACGATAAAACCAAAACTCACCCCTACAACTCCTTAATCTTAATCTTATGTCTCCATGAACCCCTATCCTCGACCATGTCCTCAGAGAGGTGCATCTCTACTAAGTCCTGCCTAATCCGCTCATCCCAAGTCAATTTGGGTCTCCCCCTATACCTCTTGCCCTCTACAGTGATGGTTTCCACTACTCTAACTAAGGTCGTCAATGGCCTCCTCTTCACATGTCCATACCATCTCAATCTTCCCTCTTTTATCTTGTCTGATATACTAGCTGCCTCTAACTTTTCCATAATAACCTCATTTCTTATCCGGTCTATCCTTGTGTGCCCGCACATCCACCTTAGCATCCTCATTTCTACTACCTCCATCTTACGGGCTTGTGTCTTTTTTATGGCCCAACAATTTGTCCCATATAACATAGCATAGCAGGTCTCAATGCAACTCTATAGAATTTTCCCTTTAGTTTAGTTTTCGTCACATAAAACCCCACTGGCAACTCTCCACCTACACCAACCAGCTTGTATGCGATGGGTGACATCACTATCTAGCTCCCCATCCCTCTGGACCAATGATCATAAGTACTTGAACTTGGTTGCCTGCGGGACGACTTGACTTCACTTGTAAGTTGAGTATTTTCGACGTGTCTTGCACCACTGAAGCCGCAATACATGTACTCAGTCTTAGAGTGACTAATCCTTAAACCCTTGCCCTCTAAAGCTGCATGCCAACCATCTAGCTTCTCATTCAAACTATGTTTGGACTCTGAAACTAACACAATATCATCTGCAAAAAGCATGCACCATGGCACTAACACCTGGATTGACTTGGAGAATTCATCCAAGACAACTACAAAAAGGAACGGACTCAATGCAGATCCTTGGTGGAGTCCTACCCCCCACAGGGAAAGAGTCGGTATCTCCTACCGGTGCGCGAACACTAGTTACGGTCCTATCATACATATCCTTAATTACATCTATATACTTCTCGGGGACCCCTCTACTCTCCAGACTGTCCCAAATTAGTTTACGTGGCACACTGTCATACGCCTTTTCAAGATCTATAAAGGCTATATGAAGATCCCGCCTTTTCTCCCTATACTTTTCCATCAACCTCCTTAGAATGTGTATTGCTTGTTAGGATCTGAGTTTGATTGTTTTGATTTGTTTAGAGTAGAATGAGAATTGAATGAAGTGAATATATATGGAAAGTGCAGCGGAATGATAAACTATAATCAAAACAAAAGGAATAAATGTTTTCTTAATCGAAAGCTTTCATTAAATTGAAATATTACAATCAAATACAAGTACTCCCCCTCAGCCTAATCACACAGTGATTGTTTGTCTGAGAGAATGTTGTGTGTGACCAATAGAACAGTACAAGCACTGTTCTAATTATAGACAAATCTAAACCACTGGTGACCTAGGCTGACGTCACCTAAGATAGTGACCTCTAACAGAATAACAACATAAAACATCTGCCCTATACAAACTACTGTTATATTACAAAACACTGTAAGGTAAACTACTGTTGAGGGAAACCTTTGATGGTCTTGTATCATCTGTTGGAGCCTAAGTGCTGTTGGCTCCAACAGACCTTTAGTCTTCAGTACTTGATCAGCAGTTGTTCTTCATCAGACCTTTGGTCAGCAGTTGTTCTCTATCAGTTGTTATCCAGCAGTCCTTTGTAGCAGCAGTTGTCATAGCAGTTGTTTGGGTGGAACAATTGTTAGGGTCAACAGTCTTTTGGGAAGAGTATGTTTTAAAGACTGTTTATTTATGTGGATCAACTGTTAGTATATTTTGGCTTTTCAATCATCTGTTCTTCTTCAGGTCATCAGGCCCAACAATCTCCCCCTAGAACAGATGATTCCAAAACTAGACTTTATTCTTGATCTTTATTTCTCATCGGACTTTCTCTGATTTGACCTTTGAATTGTAGCTCAAAGTTCAAAGAGTAGAGGTCTTCTGCATCTCTTTCAAGCTCAAGGTTCAGCAGTGTTTGGAGGTCATCTGCACACAGGCTATATGCATCATCCATGCTTAGCTTTTGAGCTTCTCCATCTGACCTGAGCAAAGTCAATTCATGGGTGTGTTTGTTGACCTTCCATTTTAGAATTTTTGAGTCAGAGGATTTGCTGAGATGCACTTTTATTCTAGATGAGTTTGGTGATGGAGGTCTCCCAATGAGTTCTCTGAGCTTTTCAGTAATGGGATCAGAGAAAAAGTGTACTTGAGTGAAGAGACCCCCTTTATATAAGTATCAGCAAACTTCTTCTGATCTTCTTCAGACATTTCTTTCTTTTTTTTGAATTGTCTTCTAGCAGCAGCTGATAGATCAGAAGTATCAAGTAGGCTGTCTAATGTAAAAGCCTGTTGAGGTCTCTTCATTAGTGGTTCATCAGAGTAGATAGGTTTTATGTGCAGGTTAGGATCTTTCTTCCTGTTTTCTTCCAGTTTCTTGTATGTTTCAACCAACCTCAGCTCAGACCACCTTGCAACTGACCTCATCTCCCCATAGTTAGCAGCCACAATTTCTTGTCTCATTCTTTTGAATTTCAAGGCTCTGGCTGGATCTCTGCCTTTACTAAAATCTGGGGCAGAGACCTTAGCTGTGGGATTCTTGGCCATCTCTTCAATTCTTAAGAGTTCTTCTCTGAGAGCATGAGTGGTCCAGCCTGCAAACTGTTTCTTATTTGATTTATAAGGCATGGTTGCCAAGATCTGTTCAAGAAGTGATTCCCTAACCTCCCTTTCCATGTCACTACTGAGAGGCATGGTAGACATGGAGTTGCTCAGGGTCTTAGCAAAATCTTCAATCCTTCTCAATTTGCTAAGCTCTGCTGAATGGATGCCCTGAGCAGTCCTGTCATCTTTCCCTTTGCATTTCTCTTTTATGATGGCATCTGCCTGTTCAGCCTTGTATTTTAGATATGTGTCTATGTTTAGGGGAACAGGAAAATGTGGAAGAGAAGGGAAAGATCTTTCAGATGGTTGTTCAGTATTATAGAAGGATTGCATTTCCCCTTTGAGTAGATCAAGTTCAAAGGGATACTGAACAGCCAATGGTGTGATGGTTGGTGGTGGTCTATGGGAAGTGAATTGTGATGTGTGTGGTGAGAATGATGAAAGTGCAATGGCTGATATGGGTGTAGATTGTGTGGTTGAAGTGGTAAGTGGTGATGTGTGAATGTTTTCATCCTGTACAACAAAGGTAGATTTCCTCTTCCTTTTGTACAAGATTTTTGGTGATGGTGGTGTAGAGGCAGTGGTGGTGTTAACATCTATTGGCACTTTTGTAGGACCAGCAGATGTTTGGGATTTAGGTGGTGATGTGGTTGTAGGTTCAGATGTTGGTTTGGTGGTAGTGGTGACAGGTTCAGATGATGTGGTGGTATCAGTGGTTTGGGTGGCAGCAGTGGTTTTGACAGCAGTGGTTTTAACAACCAGTTTGGATGGTGGTTGTCTGATATGTTTGGCAGGCATTTTCTTCCTCTTAAAGGAACCCACATCTTCAACTTCCTGCTGTTGTTCCCTTTTCTTTTGTATCAAAATCTCTTCCTTGACTTCCAAAGTGTCAGCCCTCTTTTGCTTATCTTCAGTAGCTTTTTCAGCTTCTTCATTAGCAGAGTTGTCCACGTCTTTAGCTTTGCTGGTCTGTTGTTGTTGTTGTGGTGCTGTTTGGGTAGACCCTGGTTTGTTGGCAGACTTTGATTGACCTTTTTGTGAAGGTGGACAACCAAATGGATCTAGCCTTGGCAATCTATCTCTGCCACTCTCCCTCTTTTTGACATCATCAGCTGTGAATTCATCATCATCTTCATCTCTGAGAACGGTGGTAGGGGCAGAGCCAGTGGTCTTTAGTAGATGGTCTTTAATGGCCTGAATGTCTGCATGGGTATCTTTGTACCTAGCATCTACCATGTTTCTGATTTCTGCCATGTAGGTTGCATGAGTCTGATCTGCTAGTTTTCTGTGAGCTATGATGATGGGAGAAACAGATTTCCATAGCTCACTAGCAATATCACCTGTGGATGGTTGACTCTTGGTGAGAGTAGCCAAGGATTCCAATATTGAATTGACATCAGATTTGATATCAGCAACAGAGTCAATTCTTGGTATTTTAACTCATCACCTAAGTTAATAGGATCATCAGAATTCCTACCAGTGGTAGTTGTAACTGGTTCAGTCCTAGGAGGTGAGTCCAAAGGATGAGAACCAGATGCCCCTTTTTCTTGGTTCTGGGGACTTCCAACTAATTTTGGGGACACTATAGTGGCCTCATTAGTTGTTGCCTTCAAGGGAGTCTTAGTTATGTAACCACTGTCCTGTTGTGAGACAATGGTCTCTACATTAGTAGTGGCTGCTCCACTTGAAAACTCACCTAGAGTTTCATTGAACTCTAGGGGTGTAACCTCCTCTTCTGCTTGTGGGATGACTGATTGAATTTCCTCAGTCCCAGTCACTTGCGGAGGTATACTCTCATTGATAGGTGAAAGAGAGGAATTGGGATTTTCCTGAGTTTTTTCAATAGCCTCAAACAAAGGTTGCATGGTTTGTGGAACATGTGATGGTGAAGGTGGAGGAGTAAAAAAGAGAATTAGCCCTAGGAGAGGGGCTTGTGAACATATGGCCAAGTGACTCAAATGTATCATGATGTGTTTCCCCTTGGCTTACAACATGATCCTTTTGTGAGGATGCATGAGGAGTTTGGACAGGTTGAGATATTACCAACTGTTGTGAGGAAGTAACAACAGTGGTTTCTAGTTGCTTTTGTGTTGCAACAGGGTTATCTTCTGGTATCTCATCTTCCAGAAGTCCCATTTTTGGTTGAGTGGTGGTTTTTGTGGATGGACGTTTTCTTTTGGAAGTGGCCGGTGTGGGTTTCACAGCACTGGATGTAGTGCCATGATCACCAGGAGCAGTGGGCTCAACAATAGAGGTTTGGACAACAATTGTTGTCTTAGTCCTCTTTGTTTGTGTTTTGGAAACTTTTGACAGTTTTGATACCTTTTCTTGGGTGTTTAAACCCAGCATTCTTGTGAAAGTTTCATCAGTTAGACTCTTCATTTGCATAGACTCACCCTTTTTAAAATCTTTTTCAGGTAAAACCTTTTGAAGGATTACACTCAAAATTCTTGGGTAAATTAAAAAAGCATTATTAGACCCAAGACTTTATGGCTTTCGCATTTGACACTAAGTCCATAAACAGTCCCTGGGATAAATTGAAGTCAGAATCTGACAGCATAGCATAGCCCAGGTACTGAATCCTCAATGGGATTTCATTAAAGGAAGTGGACTTAGCAGGGACACAGAGAAGGAGGGTATGAAAGAAAAATTTCATGACTGGTGGGAAAAACTTTTTGAAAAGTGTTGACCCAGTCATCTGTGCATCATAACCTCTTTCCTGAAACTCTGTTTGAAGCTCTGCCTTAGGTAAAGAGTCTTTACCTGACAGGTCATTAAGTGAGAAGGTTGTGGATATGAGTTCAGGGGTAATGACGATACTTGTCTCTCCAATTTTTGAGATAATGGAACTAGGCTTTTTGTCTTGAAGTAGAAACTCAACATTCAACCAGAATTCTTGGAGGGTATCAAGATAGATAGGGGTGTCAGCGGTTAGGATTGTCAGGTATTTGGATTGTAAAATGATGTCGATGGTGGAATGGAATGGAATGGAGTGTTTTCATCTGTTTTTACCAGATATGGGAGGTAATTGTGGGTGGCTTTAGCTTGAAGATCCATTGTAATGGATTCCGAATGTGAGAGTGAATGGAATTAGATTAAGGGTTTGAGAATGAAGAAGGCGGTTTCAGTATTTTGAATACAATGAGACAGTGTAACGACTGTTGTGATAAAACAGGGTTTTTATAGGCTCTGGTGAAACCGCTAATGTGGCCAAAACTCTGCTTGTAGGAGCAGACGTGGCAAACATCTGATGGTTAAACATCTGGTGGTGTACAGCTGTTTTGGCAAACATCTGATGCAATCAACTGTTGTTTTACCAAAGTGCTGATGCTAGCAGCTCCTTTTTTTTAATCGATATATGTATATATGTATAGATATATATATATATATATATAGATAATAAAACAGTTGTTTTATCTGATCAGAGGTTTGAAACAGATTTTTCAACTTAACAGTGGATAGAATGGATGAAATAGTTGTTGTTTTATCTTTAATAGATTTTTCAACCAAAAGGCTATTTTTAAGGATGGATTTTGATTTTCTGAAACATTTTAATGCTTTTATTAAAAACATTCGTGTTGTTTAATCAATATTTAGCATACCAATTCTAGAAATCAGATTTGTAAAGGTAGATGTGTCTAAAGCTTTTGTCAACACATCTGCCAACCGATCCTCTGTTGGAACATGGTGCAGAGAAATCAAACCTTTTTCATAGCTATCCCTGACAAAATGATGTCTGATGTCTATGTGTTTGGTGGTTGAGTGAGAGACTGGATTCTTGATGCTATTTTCAGCAGCTTGACTATCCAACATGAGTGGAGTCTTTAGTGCAGTTATCCCAAAATCCAGCAATTGATTTTGGAGCCACATGAGTTGGGCTGTACAGCTTGCAGCAGCAATGTATTCAGCCTCAGCTGTTGAGGTGGAAACAGCTGCTTGCTTTTTGCTTTGCCAAGAGACTAAGGCATTCCCTAGAAACTGGCACCCTCCTGATGTAGACTTCCTTGTGGTGTGACAGCCAGCAAAATCACTATCTGAATAACCTGAAAGCTCAATGTTTCCATTAGCAGGATACCAGATACCAAGTGTGGGAGCACCTTTTAGGTATCTGAATATCCTTTTCACAGCAATAAGGTTTGACTTTCTGGGTGAAGCCTGGGATCTTGCACAGACACAAGTGGCAAACATAATGTCTGGCCTAGATGCAGTTAAGTACAATAAAGACCCAATCATGCATCTGTAATGTGTTTGGTCAACCAGTTCATCCTTGTCATCAATAGTGAGTAGCTTGACTGTACTCATGGGTGTACTACATGGCTTACAGTCATTCATCTCAAATCTAGTTAACAAATTTTTCACATATTTATTTTGATGAATGAATGTGCCATTTTAAAGCTGTTTCACTTGGAGACCAAGGAAACACTGAAGTTCACCCATAGCACTCATTTCAAACTCTGCTGTCATGAGTTCCCTAAACTCTTCACACATTTTGTTACATGTGGATCTAAAAATGATGTCATCCACATATATTTGAACAATCATTAAATCTTTCCCTCTCCATTTCAAAAATAAGGTTTTATCAATTTTACCTCTTGTGAAACCAATGGATAAGGGAAAAGTGGAAAGAGTTTCATACCAGGCCCTTGGTGCTTGCTTGAGTCCATACAGAGCTTTATTAAGCTTGTAGACATGATCAGGATGGAATGTGTCTTAAAAACCAGGTGGTTGACATACATAGACCTCCTCCTGAATTTTGCCATATAGGAAGGCACATTTGATATCCATCTGATACACCTTGATGTTGTGGTTGACAGCAAAGGCTAGAAAGAGTCTGATAGCTTCTAACCTTGCTACAAGAGCAAAGGTTTCATCATAGTCTATTCCTTCTTCTTGTCTGAAGCCTTGAACCACAAGCCTGGCTTTATTCTTGACAACTATACCCCTTTCATCAGTTTTGTTTTTGAAGACCCACTTTGTACCTATTGGACAAACATCCTTAGGCAGTGGTACAAGTTCCCATACTTGTTGTCTTTTAAACTGAAGGAGCTCTTCTTGCATAGCTTCTACCCATCTGTTGTCTTTTAGTGCCTCTTGGTATTTGACAGGTTGTGTGAGAGATAGAAACCCTGCAAAAAGACAGATATCGGAGGATTGGCTTCTTGTTAGCACACCCTCTCTGATGTTGCCAATGATTTGGTTTGGTGGATGAGCTCCTAGGTAGATTAGATCTCCCTGATATGGTATGATGGCATTTTGAGGTGAAGGACAGAGGTTTGGTGACTCTGCTGTTGTAACATCTGTTTGCACTTCTGTAGTGCCATCAGATGTTTGAAATGGAAGTGAGGGAATGGGTCCAAGTGGTGTAAAACTGGACTGACTTTTGTCAACATATGTTTGACTTTTGTCAACAGATGATTGTGCAGTGGTTGTGAGAGGTGAAGCAGTGGTTTGAGGGTAAGACTGGCCAACAGTGGTTGACTCAGCTGTGACAGAGTTTTGACAGTTGTTTTGAACAGCTGCTTCCTCTGATGCAGAATAGATTTTATAGTGACTGGGGGATCACAACATCTGTTCTGTAATCTTGTTGTGGAGATTGTGGAGTACCTGCATTGTTAGTTTTAACAGTGATATCTTCAAATTTGAATTTATCTATATCAAACAACTCAGCACGATTTGCTGGGATTTTTAGGGATGAAAGTTCATTGAACTTTACATTCAGAGTTTCTTCTATTGTTTTGGTCCTTGTGTTAAACACTTTATAGGCCTTGGCAGTAGAAGAATATCCCAGAAAATAGCCACAATCTACTTTGGCTGCAAATTTTGAAATGGAATCTTTGAGATTTAAAATGAAACATGGGCAGCCAAAGATTTTGAAAAATGAGATTAATGGTTTGATTTTGAACAAAATTTCATAAGCAGTTTTTTGATGTCTTGGGTTGATCAAAACTCTGTTTTGAACATAGCAAGCAGTGTTTACAGCTTCTACCCAGAAGGACAGTGGCAAACCAGAATCTGCTAGCATGGTTCCTGCAGCTTCAATAAGAGTTCTATTTTTCCTCTCAACCACCCCATTTTGCTCTGGTGTTCTTGGGATGCGGTACTGCCTCACAATCCCTTTTGACACACATAAGTCATCCAACTCCTTATTTTTAAACTCTGTTCCATTGTCACTTCTAAAGACTTTTACTGGCAAGTCATATTATTTTTCATCTTTGGTGACAAAGTCCTTCAAAATACCTGCAGTCTCATCCTTAGAGTGTAAAAAGTAAGTCCATGTAAACCTAGAAAAATCATCAACTATGACAAGACAAAATCTTTCTCTTCTTAGACTCATGATTTTAAGTGGGCCAAACAAGTCCATGTGCAACAATTGTGACATTGACTTGTTTTGGACTCATCAATGGATTTGTAGGAGCTTTTATGTTGTTTTCCTTTTAAACAGGAAACACAATGCTCATCACATTTGAATTCTTTTGATAGTAAACCTCTGACAAGGCTTTGTTTGGAGAGTGAGTTGATAGTTTGAAGGTTGGTATGACCCAGTCTCCTATGCCACAATTCTGTTTCCTTTGTGGAGACAGCAGAAAACAAACAGACATTTGCTATAGGATTGTCCTTCAACATATCAACTACATACACATTGCCACTTCTATGAGCAACAAGTTGTGCTTTGCTCTCAGCAATGACGGTATCAATATTTTTCACCACTTCTGGCCCAATAATCTTACAAGTTTTCTTAGTGAAGAATGAGCCATAACCTTTGTCACTCATTTGTGAAACACTAAGGAGATTAAATTTAAGATTATCAATAAGATTGACATTTTCAAACTTGAGTTTCCCAGCCTGAACAGTCCCTGAACCCAACACCTTACCTTTTGAATCATTACCAAAGGATATATCACCTCCTCCATGAGCTAAGAAGTCCAGAAGAAGGGCTCTACATCCTGTCATGTTCCTGGAGCCTCCACTATCTACATACCAAAGACTATCTAAACAAGCAGAAGCTCCCTGCACATCAGTAATGAATTAGTTTTGGTGAGTGTCCAAAGCCAAGTTGGCTTTGGATGGGCTCAGACTTTTCAGACTCAAGCTTTGGAAGATGATCAGTGGTTTGAACTAGTTTTTGAATGAAGTTCAACAACTGTTGCTGACCATTTGCAAGTGCTTGAATGTCAACACTTGGGGCAATAGTTGTTTGATTACTTCCAGACAGATGATAATACCCATAGGGATTTCTGTTCACTCTTGGTTTCGAAGGTCTTTTTGGTTCCTCATAAACATGTGACAGATTATGACATGGTGGTTGTCCATATCCTCTTGGGTACTTGCTTGTGGGTGGAGCAATGTTACTTGGACATCCCTGGGAGCAGATGTTTCAAGACTTTTGGTAACAGATGTTTGGACTGGTGTGAAGGTCTGTTTGGGCTTTCCTTTTGAAGTACTCACCACCTGACTTGCAAGAGTTTTAGCCTTCTACTCTTGTATTTTGACATCAAAATTTTTGAGATACAGATAATCTTTGGTTTTGTGATTCTTTTTCCCACATATTGAACATGTGGCTTTGGAATCACATGCACTTGTTCCTTTGTTAATATCATATGCTTTTAGAAGAAAACAGTTTTTAGTAACATGATTCTTCTTTTCACAGAAATCACAGAACAAGTGGACAGACTTTTCTTTCTTTTCCCCTTTTTCAACCTTCTTTTTAGCAGATGTTTGAGCATCTGCTGGAAAGTTTTTCAAGGGAATGATCTTTGCCTGAGGTGCTGTCTTTCCCTCAGGAGTTTTGAAATCAACAGGTTTAAAGTTCTCAAGAGTACCACATTCATCAGACCAAGTAGGTTTAAATTCATAATTTTCAAGTTCAGTGAATGATGAAGGGGGAGAGAGAGTAGATACACACATTGTTGAATTTAGGTGTTGATGAAAATACAGCACCATTGTTGAATTTAGAGTTTTGTTTAATTAAGGTTTGGTGACATTAAAAGAAAAGAAGATGAATTGGCAGTGAACTACTGATTGTGTGTGTATTAAATAGGGTTTGGATTAAAAAGAGACGAATTGACAAAAATGCCCTTCACTTAACTGACTTTGACTAAATTTGTTAACGAGTTGGATGAAACGCGCAAGAATTTGAAACCTTTGGATCCAGATGAGAAAAAAAAAATAAAATTTTGGATGAAACTAGCAAAAAGTGTCAAACCTTAGGGACGAAAATGGCATTTAACTCTAAATTATATGAATTAAGAAAATTCTATAAAACCAAAACCTAACAATAAAGTATATATTAAATAAAGGGAAGAGATAACGAACGTATGAACCTTAATGTGAGAAGCGTAGGAAGCATTCTCAGCCCTTAGATTATAGGCGGTGGCATGATGGTAATTAACAACTCTAATCATGGTCAGCAGTATCTAACCAGGGGTAAATTAGGAAAAGATGTTAAAAACTTTTCAAACCGAAACAACGGACCTAGTTCGAAACCTGATTTTTCATCATTTCAACTCGATTAAACATTTAGAATGATTACTCAATCAAAATAACAAAAAAACATTCGATTACAATTAAGAAACCGTAAAAAGTAGAAAAACAGAGATTTGCACTGGGACGATTAATCATACGAAAAACATACAATTATGAATAAACGCGAGTAATAGTTGTCAAATACTTTCTATTTTGTTTCAATAAGTATGATTAAACATAACAATTAGGTTAAAAAAGTTGCAGACGAAAAACACGAAGTTGGTGAAAACAGAGGCTTTTAAATGCACGATACATCAGTGTTAGATATGTAATGTGCGTTTAAACTTCACTTGGTGGGGCATACAAACAAACGCACGTATTAATATTAAAACGCACATTCAAAATTTAAACGCACGCAGTAAACAAACAAACGCACGTACCAATATTTAAACTTCATTTGTTTAAACACACGTTTGAATTAGTGCGTTTTGTTTAAACGCACTTGTGATTGAGTGCTTTTTGTTTAAACGCACGTTTAAAAATCAATGAACAACCAAACGCACCTTTGTAAAATCAATAAAAAAAAGAATCCTTCAAGCTAAACTCATCTTCTTCAAATGGCTTCTGCAAAGCTTCGGCTTCAAATGGCCTCTGCAAAGCTTCGTCCGCTTCCTCAATTTCCTCTATCGATTTCTGCACACAGATCATTACAGATCGTTACAAACCTCATGCTCTGTTTTTTCACAACTTTCTTAAACAGTGTGTGAAAATGGAAAATAGAATTGAGACCTTAAACTCGTGTTAAAAAAGGACAGATCGATCGGTGTGATGTGAAAGATTGGATTTAAAAAGGATATGGGATCATACTCAGCCAAGATGCAATGTACAGTTTCTTCGGCGTTCATTCTTCTTCTACCATTTAATGTCTGATTTGCCCCTGAATTTGACTGTAATTGAGTTTAATTACATTAATCGTAGTTTGGTTAAGTTGACAGGTGGCAAAATATGGTGGTTTCCTACACTTCTCATGTTAAGGATACTTTTTATCCTATCTATATCTTTATCTATACTACATTATAAAGGAGGAGACATGGTCAAATATGTTCAAATTGTCCAAAGTTAAGATGGTATACCAAGGGTTTCTTTACAATTTCCTAAATTTTACCACTTTTATTCCCTAAATGCCCCTAGAAATAATCAACTTTTATATGAAAATGAAACTCACCCAAACTAAATAAACGCACGGGATAACAATATTTTTGAACAAATTTCATATAATAGCGATGAAAGATAATAATTTATGTTACCACAATGAATAATCTTATCTCAGCTAAACTTGTATGAGTTTTAAAACTTTAAAATATAGTGACTGAAGACTTCTTAGAGTTAAAGTCAAGCTAACCAGAGCACCTTTTTTTATATCATTCAACGCAATCATTTTGTTTTCAGTTTTAATCATGATAATTACCTGAAATTAGGCTCCATAGCTTTTAGTAGTTGATTAATTTTTAGGCATTTTATGATAGATTGATGATATGATATACGTGTCGTTCATTAGTTATTGGTTAAAAGATTGCATGTTTGTTTAGAAAATTTAATGTTGGTGTAGTCTTTTATTGGTCTACTTTGGTAGGAGAAATTCCATAGTCTGAAAATTATTATTTCAAATATATCCAAGTCCCGATCTTTGTTCTTGATGATTCAGTCTATGTGAACAACTTATCTTCACTAGTGAAACGTACTCCAATTACCAAGAAAAAAATGCCAAATCGATCATTGTCTCGGATTACAAACTTGTAGATGATAATTAGTTTGGAAATAGTAAAAAAAAAAAAAAGCTCAAAAGTGTATTTTAATGAACAAAAGTACAAAACCATATATGCTACACCAATTATTAACAAAAATGTTTCTAATCTACTTGACCGACCAATTTTAACATGTACGCTAACATCTTTTGGCTTGTTAAACATCACTTAAAGATGTTATAAGGATGCCAACCCCCTATATTATATATATATATATATACACATATATTAGTTCTTTTTTTGCTTCAGTTTTATTCCAAATTAGAGAAACAATAAGCGTTGGAGGTAGAGAATTCAATGGGAGGCAAGAACCAAGGTAAAATTTCTATGATGTTTATCAGTTAATTTTTTTCATCTTTTTTCAGTTTGAAGTTCATATTTTGTGTTAAAAATGAAGAAAATGAAGCAAACCTGAAGCAACTCAGAAAGAGTATGTTATTTAAAGAAAACTCAATGCCAAGCTTCTACCATGAGGGTCTACTGTCAAAGGTTGCGCAAAGAATGTAATTAATAAATCATTTAGCTTCTAATGGTTTGTTAACACATATATTGTTGTCACTACAAAGTATTGATTATATTAATACAAGATCGATGTGTTCTATTTAACTAAAAAATTCTAACGAGCATAAAGTCTCCCAAAGTCTTATCTCCAGTTCATACAATCTCGCTACAAAAAGAAAATCCACTATTAGGTTTATGAGGGTGTTTGGATTGTGCTTTTTCCAAGTTATTATCTGATTATTTGATTTTTGGGTATTTAATGTAACAATATCACTTTTGCAAATACATATCCAAACGGTCCTTAAATGTTCAAATATTTAGGTGGAATTGTGGAAACATCCTAACTGGAACCTTAGTTGGAGGAGTGGCGGCTGGGGATACGTAGCTAGATGTTGACCCTATAATTGAAGGATTATCTACCAGCATGTAACTTTCGAGCTGTAAGTAATTACCATTCATTTAAAAGGTACTGGGATATGTAGCTAGAGGTTGATCCTATAAATTCTTTTATTGTAATGGACACATTAATTAATAGTACTTAGTGTGTACCCTATGCGCAACTTCGCATTATCAAAATGGTGCTAAATGTTCTCGTGTTGAACATCATCCATTATCACAAAGAAATATTGTGCAATTAATGCAAAAAAAAAAAAAAACGAAACAAATCAACGGATTTAGACTCTTAGCTATGTCATCAAGAGAAGCTCAACTTCACACAAAAGAAGCTTATAGACACGCTCTATATATCAAGCTTTGAATGAAGGAAGATCATCAACATAAAGTATATATCAATCTTCGAACGAAGGAATCTTACAAGCATAAATCACATGTTCAAGCTTCGCATCGAAGAAGCTCACTAGCTAGGTCATACACTCAATTTCTTATGAACAAAGCTCGCGGACAAGAATCAAAAGCAAACCATCGTAAACAAGAAACTCGCTATTTAACCTTGTTTGCTTCTGTCCACTTGATTCCATCGCTCGTATCATAAGCAAGAATTAATCACAACACTTTGATAGCACGAAGAATTAGGCTAGCCATGGATTTCATCCATAAGCTTAAAGGATGAAATCCATGAGCTTTTCAGCTATCAAGCCAAGCCACTTTGCTTAAAGGATGAAATCTATATGCTTTAGTAAAAAAAAAACAATAACTTTGCTTAAAGCCTTCAAAGCTTAGAACACATATAAACTTTTTATCAAGTCAGGTCATAGTAAGTCAACCTTCAAGGCAATGTGCTTCACCTTCATGTGCAAGAAGCCTTCCTTCGTACACATGCAACCTTTTTTCTATCACACGAAACTCATTTGCTATCTTTCTTAGAAGTCGACCATTTGGTCAATATAATAATCCACCATATCTTGGATCAACTTTTCGATATTTGTTCAAAATGTGACTTGCTAAAAACCTTTGTAAGTGTACCTAGCTACAATCATTTGGTGATACTTAGCTACTTTGTTGATCCTTACAAGCATTTAAACTGCCATAGTCATTTGGTAAATGAACCACCCTCTCAAGACTTATGCCCCCCCCCCCCCCCCAAAAAAAGATATTTCCAAATATTATTTTACAAAATTATGGGAATATCGTCAAAAGGAGCATACATGTCGGATATAGATGGTCTTAATCACACAACTCGAAATGACTTTGCCAATACAACAAAGAAGCTTAGAAAATTAAGCTCAAAAGGCGAAAACATAAAAGATCAATACCCGATATGCCGAAGTTAATACAAGCTAACAAGGAAAGAAGCAAGTAATGGAGAAATATCCAACTCCATAGCTTCCACCAAAATAAGGGCTTAGCAAGCTGCAAAGCTTATCAGCTTAAATCCTAATAATCTTTCAAGCTCATCAGCTGCTTCCACCAAAATAAGGGCTTAACAAGCTGCAAAGCTTAGGTTCATTTGTCCATATTTATCCGACTTAGAATAAAGTATTTGCAAATGAAAACTCACCAAAACAACAAAAGTTGAAAGAAAGTGCAAAGATAGTGAATAGTTTGAGTCTAGTATAATGTACATGCATATATACATTAAACTAGACTGGGGGGCTGATGATGTAGGGTGACCATTGGACCCAGTCCAATAGCCCAAATAGCTAAAATCATTAATCAACATATTGGGCCAAGCCCAAGCCCAACAAAAAACCCACTAGGGTTTTGACCAACTCACTCGATAAATAAAGGGCAAACCCTCACAAAAAAATCAGATTGAGCTCACTACCTGACCTCTCTCACACTCTCTTTAAACACTCCCTCTAGAGTTAATCTCTCTAATAACACTTGCAGCAGCAGGCCGAAGCCTTGAAGCCTCCAAGTTGCTGCAGTACATTATGAGTTTCAGAACCATGCTAGTTTCATAACCACACCGGTTCTCACACCCACGTCAAACCATCAAGTTAGCAAGTATGATATCGCATCAGCTCCTAGCCAACCGTTGGGTCTTGACCATCACTTCCTTCATACATTATACTCTCTCTACTTCTCCCACTCATACTCATACATATACGTATTTACATATTCATTGTTTATTTACTTATGTACACATTTATGTTGGATAATCTACTAATGTTGAGCGTCGTAGGGTGGTCCAGAGACCCCGATCTCTGTACCCCTTTTAACAAGTTCTTTCTTACTGCAGGTTCAACCCTTCAAGCAGATGAGGTCAGAATCCTGATGACCTTGGAACGTTCAGACCCTTTCCCAACCAATATTTTTTGTAGCAACATGACAGTTTTCTTACACGCGTCCTCTCCCTCTTTGCCCACGCATTCTCACTTTTTTATTTTCTATGGAATACAGACAGTACGGAAAGTGAGAGAAAATGCACGACACTCAACCCTCCATCTCAATCCTTATTCTTCCTGGACCGATGATTCATGGATATGTACTCATCTGTATCTATGTCTCTGATACCATCACCATGGATTCTCTGAAAAACGGGGAATCTCTGAAAAAGGGTATTACAAGGAATCAATGGTGATAAATTCAGTGGTGGTTTTGATGGGTGGTGGGTCGTGATAGCTGTACTGATAATGATACTGTGGCCGCACCTTAATCACCGGCTCCGCCGACTTCATCATCATAAGAACCACCGCTACGGCCACCGAAAGCCCAATGGTGGACCTGAAGGTCCAACTCTTTATCTTCCTATTTAGATGTTATTTAATTTGTTTCTTGATTTTATTTCAATTCTTAGTTTCTGAACATTAATTTAGGGCTTGCTGATGGAAATTTTGTATTGTTGGATCAGTTAGCTCTTGAACAGTTAATACTTATGAACACTTATGTGTTGTAAGTTTATCAAAGCAGTTTGCACAGTGGAATAAGTGAAGTGTTCAGTTATAAAGTTTCACTTTCAACAGGAGTTATTACTCCCTCTGGATGTAATGAACTAAAGATAGTTAATGAGAATCTAAGCAATTGAATGTATATGACAACAAGTATGCAAAGAGATTCTCAGATTTGAAATGGTATTTCAATTAAAAGCCTTTGAAGGATTTCAGTTTAATAAAATCAATGTCTAAAATAGTGGGATCAACCCATCTATTTATAAACCAGGAAATACATACAACTTGATACAAAAGCAATCCTACAACAGGCTGTAGTCTTGGAACTTGTACAAAAACATAAAATAATGTTATTATACTAAAATACTGAAACATAAGGCGGTGGAAAGATTCGGTTACAACTGCTGATGAGTGACAAACTACTGATGAGTAGTTTGTTTTCAGTAGTTCTTCAGTTGACTTGTCTGGTTTGACTTCAGAACTTCTGATCTTTTACTCTTCAGTACTTGTTGAATCCTTCTTCAGCAGTTTCATTCTTCTTTCTTCAGTAGTTCTATACTTAGCATATTTTGGCAGAAATAGGAATTAGACTAAGGTTAGCAAAAGAGGTTTCTTCAATCCTTTTTGTCCTTACAATCTCCCCTTGGATTGATGAAGCCAAAACCTTATCTAATCCTTTATTGTCTTTTCCTTCCATCAAGTATCTTCCAGATTTCTCTGAACATGAAAGTCTTGAGTTGTTGCAGTTGTTCATCAGTGAGAGATCCTTGTTCAGGTTCAAGATGTAAGATTGCGAGCAAGTCTTGTGTAGATAGATTTTTCAGTTCTTCCATAGATTTGAAGGCCTTGCTTGAACGATCTCTTCTTGTGACCAATACTGAGTTTGAATCAGTAAATGACCATTTCATTATCAGAACTTTAGATTGGTCAAAGTCTAAAGTGTAGGGGACCATGCCCGTCTCCTGGGATGTTCCTTAGTGAGGGATGTTTTCTACTTCAGTGACCTTCAGGTGGGATTCTCTTCCTTCTTCTGTTTGTACCACATTAGGTATACCAAAATTAGTTAAATGGTGTTCAGTGATTACCTTAGTGTGCAGTTTATCTGTTATTGTTTTCTGTATTTGGTAAGCAAATGTTGAAGGATCCCTGAATTGTGTCAGCAGAGGCTTTTCTTCAATCACAAAGTCTCCTTGTACTACTGTATTGCCTTCAAGCAATACCATCTTGAAATCAGTCTTTATGATCTCCTCTTGCTTCTTTTTGGTAGCAGGCTTTGTTGTTGATTGTTTAGCACCAGAAGTTTTAGCTACTGAAGTTGACACTTCAAAAGTTTTGTACTTCTCTAGATTTGCAGCCTTATCAGCTTTGTATCTTTTGTAGGTATCAAATAATGTATCTTCTCTCCATTTTGACACAGTGGCTTTTGAACCAAATCCATTGGCTACCAATTCTTCTATAACTTCAACTCTCTTTGCCTTTCTGTCTTTCTCTATGGCAAGTTTGTTAGCCACAATTTGAGCTCTTCTTGTAAGCTCATCCATTGAGAGCCCTTTGAGTGAATATGCCTTTGTTTTGCTGTTCTTGATTATGTAAGACATCAGTTGTCTTTTGTCTTCCTCAGCAATCCTTTCAAGTGCTGCCAATTTATTTAACTCTTCTTCATACTTCTCAAGCTTTTCATTGTAGCTTAAGTCATCCCTTGCTTCTATGATGTTCCAGATCTCATCTTCCTTGGCCTTCTTCTGTGCTGCAAGTAAACTCTTATCTAATAATTCTTTTAACATTGAGATGGAAGCAGGGTTTAGTACAGGCATTTGAGTGGTTGCAGGCCTTGGAATGTTAGTTGGAATGTCTTCATTTGCCATAGAAGGTTGTTCATATGGAATGTTGGAAGTGTTAACTACTGAAGGGTTGATAGGAGTATCAATTACTGAAGGATTGTCTTCAGTACTTTCTGAGTCTTCAGCAGTTTCTTCATTAAGGCCTTGGGATGTTTCAGCTGCAACTTCAGCTTCTTTGAGGAGCCTATCTTGATCTTCTATTTGTTTTTGGGCCTCCTCCTTTTGTTGTTGTGCCACTTTTGCCTTTATCCTGGCTTCAAGTGACTCTCTTGGTTCCTTAATCTTCTCCCCCTTTTTGGCTTCATCCACTTCTGGAAGCCTGATAGGTAAAGAAGTTTTACCAGATAGCTTAGCAAGCTGTCTTGTGTTGTTGTCTATTTTCTTGGACAAATCACTAAGTTTGTTGTTAATCACCTCAAATTGAGTTTTGGTCTTCAACTCCCAAGTTGTTGTGAAAGATTTGAGGTGTTGAGATATAAGGGTGTTCATCATCTGGTATAGGGGACCATCTGTGCTGCATAGGTGGTTCAGGTCCATGCTTGATGACCCAGTGAATTGGGTAGGCATTTTTAGTGGAGGGGGTGTTTTTGGGTGATCTTCAGAGTATACTGAAGATGCCACTTTAGGGGAATCAGGCTTCAAGTGGTCTTTAACCTGATCTTTTGTGACCAGCTCTTTGAGCTTAGCGACATCAGATTCGGGACCTTCACTAGTAGCCGTCAATTCATGTTCTGTGAAGTTTGAATCATCATCCAAATCAATGGAGTCATCTGCATCCATATTGATATCCTCAATGAGGACATCATCAGTTGTATCATGAGCTGGGCCCAACCCAGTTGTCTCATGAACCTCTTTGTCTTGGTACTGAGGATTTCCTACTTCAGGCATAAAGCCTTCATCAGTAGTTGCCACATTTGAGGTCTTAACAATGTTACTTCTATCCTCAGATCCACCACTGGATGGTAAATGAGTAGTAGCAGCCTCAAATGCACCTAAAGTCTCTAAGTTTGGGCTTAGAAACCTTAGTTCATCCTCATCTTGGGATAGGGCTAATAACATCCACATCTATGTCAACTTCTGATGGTAATCCCCTGTTTGATGTGTTTGTTGGGGAATGACATGTTTAGATGGGATTGTTTCTTTTAGCCTAGAGAGAAGTTTGGCAATTTCTATTGTTGTGTGAGATGTTTCTGGTTCAGTAGTTTTTGGTAAAGGTTCAGCAATTTCAAAGGATGGATCAGTAGTTATGGGCTTTTTAAATTTCTTCCTTTGAAATATAATGGTAATGGGTGCTCTTTTGGGGGTTTGAGATGGATGAGACTGAGAGGATGTTTCAGACACATCTTTGACAAGTGTAGATTGCACATCTGCAGTTTCAGGCATCTCATTTTCCTAAACTGCCTTTCTTTTAGGGTTGATGGGTTTGGATTTTTGTTGTTTGGGTTTCTTGGCATTTTTAGGTGAGGGTTTGGAAGATGTTGGTTCCATGGGGACTATTTGTTGTTCCCCTTGGTCATCTTCTGGCAAGGCTGCTGGTTTGTTATGCCTTAAGTATGCTTGTGAGGTTAAAGGTTTTAAAACAGTTGTTTTTCCCATAAGCACCTCATTTCCAAGTTTTTTAATTATGCATTGCATTATGAACCTTGGATACAACAAAAATTTCTTTTAAGAATTTTGGTGATGCAACACCAACTCATTAAAGAAAAGTGTTGATGCCCTAAATTTTGTCTCATTCACAATGGAATGAAAAATAGGTTGAAGAGTAGAGGGCATCTGATCATAAGATCCAGTTTTAGGACTCAAGCACATGATTATGTAGTGAAACAAAAGTTTATATATTGGTTCAAAAAATTTCTTATAAACTGTTGCATGTGAGAGAGTACCTTGGTAACCACACTCTGTCATGGTTAAATAAATAGCTGAGTTGGGAAAATGATCTGGTGCTTTGGCATCATCCAGACCCAGTCGTATTCCCAAAGTAGACGGTGTGATTGCCATGACTTTCCCTTGGATAGTTGATTTGAGGGAAATGATCTTGTTATTCACTGTTACCGCCTCGGCGTTTGCCTAGAACTCATTAAGAGTTTTAGTGTGAATTGGAGGATCAATGGTGAAATCAGTGTAATATTGAGATTGAATGACTAGATCAATGATTTTGTTGTATTGGGACCAGGCTTCATCTTTTACAAACTAGCCTCTTTGATTGTGTCCCTGTTTCAGTATAAGAGCCATGTGTGTTTGTGTGTGTGTGTGTGGATCGAACAGTGTTTTTAGTTGTTTACAGGGGAGGGTTTGAGAGTGTTTATGAGAGAGAAGGAGGGAATTTTGCTTTTTGAAAGGATAAGTGTTGGAAAAGGTGTTTATCGGAAGTTTATAACCACCCAAGGTCAAACTTTTGAAGTGGGAAATGTCTGATTTATCCTTATTGACCAAACTGCTGATGAAGAAAAGTATTCATCAGTAGTTCCCATATTCTCTTCAGTAGTTTGTTAACAACTGATGAGAACATTTATAAACACTTTATTCATAATTTCTGAAGTTTATTTTATCAGAAGTTAATCATTTTTCTGAAAATATCCCCATACTGATGTTTTTGTACATCAGTAGTTTTCTCTCTTTTTGTTTTTTCAGAAGTTTTGTGACAGATAATGTAAGTGAAAGTAAAAATACGTGCAGGAAAATGAAAATCACTTACAAATTTAGCATTCCAAACATGGATACTAACTTCTGAAATGTTGATGTGTCAATGGGTTTGGTGAATATGTCAGCTATTTGATTAGCTGTTGTCACATGCTTCACTTCAATCTTGCCTTTTTCATAGCAATCCCTTATGAAATGATACCTGATTTCAATATGTTTAGTTTTTGAAAACTACACAGGATTTTGAATTATGCTAATGGCAGATTTACTGTCTACAAGAAATGGGGTCTTGGTCTCTTTGATTCCATAATCAAGTAGTTGATATTGAAGCCATTGTATCTATGATGTACAACTTGCAGCTGCAATGTATTCAACTTCAACAGTTGAAGTTGCCACAGATGTTTGCTTCTTTGATTGCCAGGACACCAGACAGTTTCCCAAGAATTAACAACCACCAGATGTTGATTTTCTTGACATTTTGCACCCTGCATAGTCACTATTTGAAAAAGTTGTTAACTTGGTATTGCTTGAAGCAGGATACCAAATTCCAAGTGTAGGAGGTCCTTTCAGATATCTGAAAATCTTTTGACTGTAATGAGGTGTGATTCCCTAGGAGCTGATTGATATCTAGCACAAACATATGTTGAAAACATAATATCTGGCCTAGAAGCAGTTAGATAAAGAAGAGAACCTATCATACATCTATACATGGTTTGATAAACCTGTTTTCCTAGATCATCTAGTTCAACTTGTGTGGTTGGTGTCATGGGAATGGAACATGATTTACAGTCTTGTAAAGAAAATTTGTTTAATAATTATTTAACATATTTGGATTGATGTATGAAAGTTCCATTTGTTTATTGTTTGATCTGCAGTCCCAAAAAGTACTGCAGTTCTTCCATTGTACTCATCTCAAATTTTGATTGCATGAGTTTCTTAAATTCATCACACAATTTTATGTTAGTTGAACCAAAAATGATATCATCAACATAAATTTGAACAAGTAAGACATGATTTCCAACATGTTTTATGAAAAGAGTTTTATCAATGGAACCTCTTGTAAAGTAATTTTGAGTAAGAAGTTTGAAAGTGTTTCATACCAAGCTCTGGGAGCCTGTTTTAGCCCATAAAGAGCCTTGTCAAGTTTGTACACCCACTCAGGATGAGAAGGATCCTCAAACCCAGGTGGCTGACAGACATACACTTCCTCTTTTATTTTTCCATATAAAAATGCACTCTTAACATCCATTTAAAAAACTTTAATTTTGTTGGAAATAGCATAAGCCAAAAATAACTTGATGGCTTCAAGTCTTGCAACTGGAGCAAAGGTTTCATCATAATCAATTCCCTCTTCTTGAGAATAACCTTGTACTACCAGTCTTGCCTTGTTCTTAATAATCATACCAGCCTCATCTTGTTTGTTTCTGAAAACCGATCTTGTGCCAATTGGTAGCTTGTTTGGTGGTAAGGGACAGATTTCCCAAACCTGTTGCTTCTTGAATTGGAGCAACTCTTCTTGCATAGCTTGAACCCAATTGTTATCTTTGAGGGCTTCTTGATACTTCTTTGGTTACAACTTTGAAATGAATGCTGAGAAAAAGCAAAAGTTGGAAAGCTGGTTTCTTGTGAGAATCCCTGGTGCAATATCACCCATGATTTGATCCAATGGATGATCTTTGTGTTCAATTAGTTGTTGTAAACCACTGACAGGTGTAGGTGGCTCTTGTACTTCTTCAAACAAACCACTGAGGTTTATAATATCCGGTTCAGCTGTTTGAACATCTTCAGTAGTTGTAGGAGCTGAAACAGATGTTTGAGTTTGTACATCAGCAGTTATTGAATCAGAAGTTTGTGAAACTTCTGATGGTTTAAAAGTTGACTTAATGATTGCATTAGGAGTCCATGATGCAGGATCCTCATCATCAAACCGTTGATCACCATAATAAATAGGTTAAGATGAAGTGACAGTCTTTTCAGGTCCGAAATTAAAGTTGTCAAGATCAAATAGTTCAGCAGGCAGTGTTGACTGCTTCAGCCTAAAAATACAATGGTAGGCCTGAATCAGCTAACATGGTTCTTGCTGCTTCAATTAGTGTTATGTTCTTCCTTTCTACCACACCATTTTGTTCAGGAGTTCTGGGAACACTGAATTGTCTAACAATCCCTTTAGACAAGAAGAATTCATCCAGAGTTTTGTTCCTGAACTCTGTCCCATTGACACTTCTAATGGCTTTGACAGAGAGAGAATATTGTTTCTCTATTTGTAGAATAAAGAACTTGATGATTTCAGCTACCTCATCCTTGGAAATAAGAAGAAGACCCATGTGAATCTTGAATAGTCATCAATGATGACTAAGCAATACTTCTTCTTACCAAGGCTCATGATTTTGACTGGCCCAAATAAGTCCATATGGAGTAGTTGAAGACATGCAGTTGTTTTTGATTCTTCAATAGACTTATAGGAGGACTTATGTTGTTTTCCCTTTAGACAGGATACACAGTGTTCTTGACACTGGTATACTTTCAAGGGTAGACCTCTGACCAAGCCCATTTTTGTGACTTTATTTATGGTTTTAAAGTTCACATGGCCAAGTCTCCTGTGCCACAGATCGGTCTCTAAAGTTGATGCTCTTGAGAAGAAACATGCAGTGTTGTTTAGTACTTTGTCCTTTTCAATGTCCACTGCATAGACATTGCCACATCTTTTGGCTATCAACAAAGTATGATCTTCAATGATCTTCTCTATCAACTTCTGGCCTTCTGGTGATATAATCTTGCATGCTGTCTTGGTGAAAAAGGAAGAATATCCTTTATCACACATTTGTGACACACTAAGCAAGTTGTACTCAAGGTTTTCAACCAGAGGAGACATTTCCATGTCCTAGCACATATCTCTTGGCATTGTTCCCAAAGGATACAGATCCTTCTATTTGACTGATAAAATTGTTTATCAGGTATCTGCATCCTGTCATGTGCATAGAGCCTCCACTATCAACATACCAAATGCTATTTAAGCCTCTGGAGACCCTCTGCACAAAGTATCAAATTAGTTAGATTTAGGAACCCAAGCCAATTTGACTTTGGGTTTGCTCTTGAGAACATGAACAGTTTGTTCTTGACCAATTTGAGGAATCCATGTCTTTTTGGCAATGGATTTTTCTTTAAGAGCAATGGTGGTATCCTTGTGAGGACCACCATCAACTTTGGTCATCAGTAGTTTTACCATATTCATGAGATCTTTAATCTCAGCAGTTTGTGAAACTGCTGATGATGTAGGTCTAACTAGTGACAGAGAATTTTGAGAAAAAGACCTTTGTTGAGATTTTATCTTTTTCTGAGAAAAGGTGTTGCTTGGTTGTTGTTTGTTGGGAAAGAAAGTTTCTTCAAAATTATTTTTGAGTTGTTTTCCCACAACCAGTTGTGAAATCTTCTTGTTATACCGATATCCTTTTCTATATCTGCAAAATTCTGTTTTGTGGTTAAACAGACCACAAATTTCACATTCTTTTGCCTTCTCCTTTTCATTCTGAGATTTGAAAGGCAAATTTCTGACAGTCTTGTTTTGATTTAGGTCATCAGTAGTTTTCAGGTTCTCAACTCCTGATATAGATGAAACTACTGAATGTCAATTTTGTTCAATACTTCTGTAGAACTTTCTTTTTCAATTTTAAGAAAGTTCTCATGAAAAGATGTGCATTCTTTCATTTCAGATGTTTGATTTTGAACTATTCTACTCCCATCATCAGTAGTTTTGGGAGTAAAATCAAGTGGAGTTTCAGTATGATTGTACCCTATGCCAAACCTAACATTTGATGCACTTTGTTTGTTAAGCAGCAGTTGGTACCCTCTACATGACTCAACCCGTTTTTCACAGTCAACCTTGGTGTCAGCAAGCTCTTTTCTGACATTTCCTAGGTCTTCTATCATGATTTTAAGTTGTACTTGGGTTTCAATAGCATTATTTGTCAATTTAGAATTTTTCCTTTGATTTTGCAGCAAGTTTTCTTTCTAAATCACATTTTATTTGAGTATATTTTCTTTCAGAGTCATTGGCTTTGCCGTGTAGATGCACATTGGTCTCTCTTATGAGAGCAAAAGATTCTTTGCATGAATTTGAACAAAGTTTTGTCAAAGATTCTTTTGATACCTGAGATAAGGCAGATTTAGAGGTACATCCCTCAAATGCCATCACGGCAAAATTCTTTCTGCCATTATCAGGTTCTCCCCACTTGATGTCAAACATTTTGTTGTCTGCATCAGGATTGCATTCAGATGTGTCAAAAGGAAGACTGCTCCAGTCAACATACCCTGAAGTAAAAAGACTTTGTTGAGAGGGTTGTTGAGTTTGTGGAGGTTGTTGAGCAGCTGGAATGGAAGGCATATGTTGTTGGCTCTGCATTTGTTGAGCATGCATCTGAACATATTGTATTTGTGGCAGATATTGAATTTGTGGAGCTTGTGCCTATACAAAATGTGCACTTCCCTATGTTCCATTATTCCTATTATAACTAGGGTTAAACTGATTTCCAGATTGTGGTTGGTTAAAGCTAGAGCTTCTACACTCTCTAGCAAAGTGTCCCAACTTCTGACACTTATGACATCTAAGTTTAGATTTGTTCAAACCAACTTTTGTTGAACTGTTCAGTCCTAGAAATTTCCTTCTTGACCTTTTGTAAAATTTGTTAGTTTTTATACTTAACATGGCTAGTTGGTGTAAAATGTCCATTTCTTCCAAGTCATCACTGCTGAAATTTTTTAAGTCATATGATAAAACACATGTTATCAGCATTTTGACTATTTTCATAATTGTCATAAGCTGGGTATGATCTTTCTGATGAGATCCTAGCAGTTATGTCAATGTGGTCAAAAGATCCAAAATTATTTGAATAAGGAGGTGAGTCTTTTCCTAAAAGTGTAGTACTACCTGGTACATAGTCATCAGTTGTTTTGCCAGAATTTTACAACTTTTTCTTTTGATCTATTTCTCTTTCAAAAGTTAGCAATCTCCCATGTAATTTTGTAAGAGTGAGGGAGTTAAAATCTGGTGTAGATCTGAGAACTATAGAGTAAGTTTCCCATTTTTCTGGTAATGACCTTAAAAATCTATGAAGCATAGATACATTTGTGTAGGTCTGACCATTTAATTTCAACTCAAAGATTAATGAGGAGAATCTTTCAAATTGGTGTGTCAAAGTTTCCCCATTAACGTGAGTAAATGTTTCATATTGCTGAGCAAGGATTTCTCTGGTGTTGGCAATCACCTCTTCATTTCCTCTAAACTGCTCTTTTAGGAAGTCCCAAAGCTCTTTGGCACTTTCACAATGTAAAAGTCCAGAGTAGATTTCATTTGGGAGAGCCATTGCCAATATAGAGAAAGCCTTGGCATCAAGCTCAAGTTTAAGGAAATCTTCATCAGTGTAGTCTTTTGGGTCTTTTGGTATTTCAACTTTAGTTTCAAGATTTATATTTAATGGTTTATGGGGTCCATACATTACAGATCTCCAACAACCAATGTTTGTCTGAGACAGAGTATGTGCCAGCCTTTTTTTCCATATGTTATATTCTGAACGAACAAGTAGAGGAGACTTATTGGTAGATCTAGTATTATTAGGATCCATTTTTGAGAGTATTGACTTGTCAAGTTTCTCTCAAACTAATGGATGTTTTGAAAAAGTGAACTTTTATCCTTTATTAAATATCAATAAGAGCCTGTGTCTGATTCTCAATTTGTTAGATTGATATTTGATCAGATAAACCAGTGCTCTGATACCAATTGTTGGATTAGTTAGCTCTTGAACAGTTAATACTTATGAACACTTATGTGTTGTAAGTTTATCAAAGCAGTTTGCACAACGGAATAAGTGTTCAGTTATAAATGTTTCAGTATCAACGGGAGTTATTACTCCCCCTGGATGTAATGAACTAAAGACAGTTAATGAGAATCTAAGCGATTGAATGTATATAACAATAAGTATGCAAAGAGATTCTCATATATGAAATGGTATTTCAATTAAAAGCCTTTGAAGTATTTCAGTTTAATAAAATCAATGTCTAAAATAGTGGGATCAACCCATCTATTTATAGACCAGCAAATACATACAACTTGATACAAAAGCAATCATACAACAGGCTGTAGTCTTGGAACTTGTACAAAAACATAAAGTAATGTTATTATACTAAACTACTGAAATATAAGGCGGTGGAAAGATTCGGTTACAACTGCTGATGAGTAACAAACTATTGATGAGTAGTTTGTCTTCAGTAGTTCTTCAGTTGACTTGTCTGGTTTGACTTCAGAACTTCTGATCTTTTACTCTTCAGTACTTGTTGAATCCTTCTTCAGCAGTTTCATTCTTCTTTCTTCAATAGTTCTATACTTAGCATATTTTGGCAGAAATAGGAATTAGACTAAGGTTAGCAAAAGAGGTTTCTTCAATCATTTTTGTCCTTACATGTATGCAGAGGTGATGAATGTCCCTTGGTTGCGAAGGGATTTCGATAGAAGCCTAATAGTATATTGAGGTTGAAACTTGACCAGACAAGTTCTTAAATGTTATTCAAACTTTAATTCATTCCACCTTTAATTATGCTATGTTACATACTCAGTGTATTTTGCTTCATGTCAACTTAACAAAACAAATTTGGGGAAAACTAAGAATGACCTATACTTTTTACTTAGAATGCACTATGCATCCAATTTCATGATCTGTACAAAATAGAGAATAATAAATATATACTTTCATCTTTATGTTATATTTAGTCATTTAAACACTTCCATAGTCAGATCTTATTAAAGAAAAATATTATTTTTGACCCTTTTAAAACATAATTATTGATTATCAATTGTCTTTTGTGTTGCCAATGCAAAGTAACCAGTTTACCTTTACCATACATCATACATCATCATAAAAAAACCCTTACTTTCTTAAAAAAAATTGTTTTAGGGAAGCGGTATTCAAGTTGTGGTAAAAGGTGACGATCGTAAGACCGCCTGTAATGAGGCGTTTTGCACATAAATAACGCCGGAAAACGCCATCCACACCGGCCCTCCGGGCGTTTTAGGGGCGTGAAGTGGGGGGGGGGGGGGGGGCGTTTTTACAATAACGCCACAGGAACACCTCGAAATTTTAACAAAATCAGATATTACCGTTGTATATGCTACCATTGGACATTAAATATGGCATATATCGGTGGTGGAAACCATGTTTCTCTGACCTTTTTCCGGCCAAGCTGCAAATCACCTTGAGTCGCATTTTCCGGCCATTATTTATGTGGAGTTGATCGTGAAAGGGAAAACAAGGGTTGGGTGTTGATCCATGGCGCCGGTGAACAAGTTACCGGATTTTTGTCGGAAGGTCAGGGAGGGGAAAGCAGATGTAGAAGAAAGAGAAAGAAAGGGATAGAGAGAGGAAGAGTGTAGGTGGTGTGTGTTGATCTGCAAGGCAAACCCTTTTTGTTTTTTGTTTTTGTTTTTGTTTTTTGTTTTTGTTTTTGTTTTTTATTTTTTATTTTTTTAAGTAGAATAAAGCCAACAAGCTAGTTTGTTTTGTAGTGCAATATATTTAAAAAAAATTTAAACGAGAACTTTGTTTTTACACGTGTTAAATTATTTAATTTTTTTAATTTTTTTTGAAAGGTTTTTTTTTTTTTTTTTAATTCTTAATGATTAAATAAAAAAATTACAAAATATAATATTATATAATGATTAAAGAGGCATGAAGGGGCTTGAACCACTACACCATTTTTTAGCTAAAAATGATCCTGCTTATGTGGCATCCACATGGCAATAAACGCCCTTAAGTGGCTTGAACCACTACACATGGTCTAAGAGCGGTAAACCAAGGTTACAGGTACAGTCATGCTACAAGATTCAGGGATGCTCATGTATGGCAGCGGACAAGTTCACCAACAACATGTCACAACCAGCAATGATGCGACTTGGAATACATAAATACAAAACCAGTATTTCACATTCGCAACCCGCAGAAGTCTTGATATACAATCCAAAAATGATAGAGGAATAATAGGTATGCACATGATCATGGATAAATACCTTAAGATATTTACATTTAAAATATGCAGCCATAAACACTTTTCCCAAAACAGATTATATAGGCATCTTACAAGGGAGGGAAGACAAAATAACAAAAAATAGGGAAGCTATATGTCACGTTGCTATTAAGGGACTACATATGCGTAAGATAAGTGAAGAGATATGTACCCACACATGTGCACGGCCCCACATCTCCATACACGTCGACACACTATGCTGACGTGGAGTTCTAGAAGCCTGCGCATGTAACCTCGTACGTGACAGTTGTCACCAGACAACGACAGGGACACACAGCCAATCAGAGGCGATTATTCCCTACTCCACGATCGCCTGCAGGTACGAGGTACATAAAAGGACAGAAAGGACAATCACAAGACACGTGGACCAATCGTAGGGCGACAGCACCAACGATAACAACGGTCTGCAGTCGTACAGCCAACTGTCATTCCTTCATCAGCCAATCACAGACCACCTCAGAGGCCTATAAATACCCTGCATCATTCCAGAAGAAAGGGATTCAATCTTCAATAGAGAAATTCTTGGAGAGCTCGTCATATAGCTGAGAAGGATAGATTATAGTTGAAACTCTGTAACGATCTTATATTTGAGTCGTGTATTGTCCGACCATCATTAATAAGAATCATATCTCTATTTGTGCTCTTATATATCGATTGTTAGATTGGTGTTTCTTCATTGGCGCCATCCGTAATTTGAGCATACTAAGAACAACAAACTTAAAAAACTTCTATCTTTCTAAAACCCAGCTATGAGTTCTCTGCCCGCACCACCTTCTTTCACCGGAGGTACATCAGGCACCGGTGCTGCTCAGGCAAGCACCAGCCAGCTTGGTGATACCCTGGATGAACAGCAAAATGTCACAGATGCCAGTCATACTCCGTCCTCAGGGACCAAACAAACCCCATCTTTCCATTTTGTCACAGATAATCTTCAGACTTCCCAAGCTGGTTGTACAACGCCGATGCTTAGCCCGGAGGTATGGTACACCCAGCAAAAGGAAGCCTTGAAACAGGCATTCATGCAAAAAGTTAAAGGAGCATCAACTCCGAGAAGCCTCCCGCGCGCTCTCCTTCAGCGAAGGAAGACCCATCACTGTATCAGAGGGGCCATCCAGAGCTGCAGGACACAACGGCAGAAGCAATCATATAATCGACCCCACTTGGAGGGAAGACTTCGATGAGTCCCAGAGTCGCTTCCACCGTGACGTAAGCCAGTTCTTGACCAACACTGTTGATCGAGGACACTTACTGTCCAGTGAAGATGACCTCACACAACCATACTACCCTCCATCTTTCAGTGAAAAGTCGAAGTTTACACCGCGCATCGCGCTCACCCGCTGCCTCCAAGAACCAAAATACAGAGCAACTTAGGAAAGTTTGACGGCACAGGTGACCCCGATGATCACCTGAGGAGTTTTGAAATCGCAGGGAAGTGCGTAGGATGGAGCTTACCCGCATGGTGCCACATGTTCGCGCAGACACTTACGGGTGCTGCGCGGGTATGGTTTGATAGCCTACCTAACGGCAGAATTGACACGCTGAAAGAGCTCACTGATAAGTTTTCTGATCCTTTCAGCCAAAACAAAAGAATAGAGCATGAGTCCACGGACATCTTGCAAGTCAAGAGATGTGACAACGAGTTAATTGAAGATTACATTACAAGGTTCAATCGAGAAGCCCCCAAAATCGGACCAATTGGCTTCGAGCTCATGAAAGCAGCTTTCAAGCAAGGGGTGCGATGCGACTCACTTATCCGCACCTTGGCTGGATGCATAAGGATGCCAAATACGTGGGAAGAGATAATGCGAGGTGCAAAAAACTACGCAAAAACTGAAAGAGAGCTATATGTCTGGAACAGAAAACAAGCACCACAATATACAGATACGTAAGCCCAAGCCGTGCGAAATAGAAACAAGAAGCACGATAGGAAAGGCAAAAGCTCTGTCTGGACCAGGCTTCAAGGAGCCACCCAGACAGAAACCAAACCCACTGAGGTCCAAGAATACAGAGGCAACACATCATCTGATCACAGATCGGGAAGAAGAAGCCAAAACAACTGGACGCCACTGACAAAAACACCAGCGCAGGTTTTGGCTACGGAAAATGTCAACTTCCCAGAACCCAAAGTCATCAAGAGAAGAGATAACTTAGACCCTGATAAATTCTGCGCATATCACCAAGACATTGGGCATGAAACGGACAAGTGCTACCAGCTCAAGCAAGCCATCGAAGAGGCCCTAAAATTTGGCAAGCTCAGTCACCTGCTCAAAAACATTGAGCGCAATCAAAATGAAGGGCCACCCCAAAAGAAAATCAGAAACATAAGCATGGTGATACACAGTGACAGGCACAGGCACCAGAAGTGTAAAGCTGAGCATACCGCGGAGTGGAGGGAACAACAAGTATGTTTCCCTATAGTCAAAGGCGGACCCTCTTCCACCCGCGCAATCATCGTCACAACCATCTTTGCTCATTACCGAACCACTCGCGCGTTCATGGATACAGGAAGTAATTTCAATATCATGTATGAACAATGCTTCAACTTGTTAGATGATGAAGACAAGCAACGCCTGCGCCCCATTAACTCCCCTATCATGGGATTCTCAAATGAGATAGTAACCCCACTTGGAGAAATCTCTTTTCCCCTCACTTTGGGAGAGCATGGTCGTTCAAGGACCAAATAAATCACGTTTCTCGTCATCTTAGCAAAGTCCAAATATGACATCATCTTGGGGCGTGACTCTATGGCAGCATACAACATGGTCACCTCCACGGTCCACAGCGCCATCGGTTTCCCCCACCCTAAATTGTGTGGCGATCGTATGGGCTAATAGAGAATGTGCCATGAAAGCAGAGTCTCACCCAACAAAAATGCAAAATCCATGCTCGCGCACTGAACCAAAGAAATGGATCCTCAACCCGAAGTTCCTAGAGCAAACAATTACGCTGGGACCAACCATCTCTGAGGACATTCGAGATCACCTCAACCAACTACTTCAAAAGAATATGGATGTCTTCGCGTGGCAACCATCAGACATGGTGGGAGTCCCATGCGACCTAGCCCAACATAAGCTCAACACTTACCGCTCAGCCGAGCCCATCGCGCAAAAGTATGGGCGCAGAAAAGATAAAAGATACAAGCAATGAACGAGCAAGTGAGTGAACTATTAAAAGCAGGGATCCTAAGGGAAACGAGATATCAAACTTGGGTCGCCAACCCAGTAATGGTCAAGAAAAGCAACGGCGGTTGGAGAGTGTGCGTGGATTATACAGATATCAATAAAGCATGCCCGAAGGACTGTTACCCACTCCCGGAGATCGATCTCAAGATTGACTCCCTGGCGCCATTCAAGTTTAAATGTTTCTTGGATGCCTACAAAGGCTACTATCAAATTCAAATGGCGTTGGAGGACGAGGACAAAACAGCCTTCCGAACTGATAAAAGACTTTTTTTCTACACCAAGACAGACGAACATGGAGTCACCTATCCTCTGGACGATATAATCATCTGTTTTGGTCTCCTCATCGCTATCGCCCACTACCAGAACAGGTGAAGGAATTTTACCACTGCCGCCTGCGGACGAGACATGTGGAGAAGAAGAGATATGTACCCGCGCATGCGCACGACCCCACATCTCCATACACGTCGACACACTATGCTGACGTGGAGTTCTAGAAGCCTGCACATGTAAACTTGTACGTGACAGTTGTCACCAGACAACGAAAGGGACACACAGCCAATTAGAGGCGATTATTCACTGCTCCACGATCGCCTGCAGGTACGAGGTATAGAAAAGGACAATCACAAGACACGTGGACCAATCGCAGGGCGAGAGAACCAACGATGACAACGGTCTGCAGTCGTACAGCCAGCTGTCATTCCTTCATCAGCCAATCACAGACCACCTCAGAGGCCGATAAATACCCTGCATCATTCCAGGAGAAAGGGATTCAATCTTCAATAGAGAAATTCTTGGAGAGCTCGTCATATAGCTGAGAAGGATAGATTATAGTTGAAACTCTGTAACGATCTTATATTTGAGTCTTGTATTGTCCGACCATCATTAATAAGAATCATATCTCTATTTGTGCTCTTATATATCGATTGTTAGATTGGTGTTTCTTCAATAAGATTACAAAGTATAATACAAAATCATTGTATATATGTTGCTTATGGTGTTTTCGCTAAATAAAAAGCGAACAAGTTTCCCTATACTAATGTTTGCTGCACTATTGTATGCAATGCACGTTGGCCATAACAGTATTGTGTTATCACCACTTTGTATAACTAGTATTGTTACCATCTCTATGTTATGATTCACTTTCTTGCGTTTCATACATATTCATAGAGTAGGATTCAATTTACTTTGCAATATGCATTTAAGCCTTATTGGACCGTAGTTACAAATATAAATAGAATTAGGATTTCTAAACTATTATATGTCTACATAGCTTAAAAAAGAGGCTAATTATCTGAAGTTGTACAAGCCTGCCAGCATTACCCTTTAGGCATTTGGGTGATGGAAACCTTTAATTAAACCATTTTCTGCAGTCGAAACAAATGAGCTTTTAACACTGATGGGGCGGCTTAGTACCATTCGGCTAAATCAAATCTCTGATACTTGGAAGTGGGATGGCAATACGGAAGGCGTCTACAAAGTAGCAGATTTTAAAAAGAAATTAGTGGCTGCTCGGCATCAACAACGAAATTCTGATATGAAGTGGATAGCGTGGGTGCCTTTAAAGGTTAAAATCTTTATTTGGCGCTTGGAGATGAACCGAATTCCTACGAAGACTGCTCTTCGAAAGAGGCAAGTTTCCCTTCCTGATGATATTTGCCCTCTTTGTGATGTGGATTTAGAGACTGTGGTTCATATATTCACCGGTTGTGGAGTGGCCTTCGATGTTTGGTCGGCCGTTGGGACATGGTGCAAAATTCAGCCGATTTTTGCTTTTGACATTGCTGATTTGTTAAAATTGAAACATGGGAGTGGGAACAAAGGCGCCTCAAAGATAATTCAAGGGATTATTATGATTGCTATGTGGGTTATTTGGAATGGTCGCAATGAGATGATTTTTCAAGATAAAGAAGTCAAAGTGACAGATTTAGTGGCTAAAATAAAAACTTTATATTTTCTTTGGCTTAGGGCTAGATCTAAGTTTAAAGACTTAGTTTGGAAAGATTGGTCGATTTACCCGTTGTATATGTTGTAATTGGTTTGCGGCGGTCCTCGCTTTAAGGACCGGGCGCATGTTTAATGAAGTTTACCTTTCAAAAATAAAAATTATATGGTTTGTGTCAATATGATTGCACTTGAAATAACGAGATCGTATAAGATCTTCTATAACTTCAATATGTAGATTAAAGAAACAAGTCACTTAACATATGATATAACATATGTTGAGTTGAATCTTATCTTCATTATTCCCTAACTTGGATAACAAGTTTTGACTTTTGAAATTTTTTACAATCTCATCACACTCTAAAAGGTATATTTGTTTACGTCAAAATTGTGAAATTGACAAAAAGCTTTCAAACACAACATCAACAAGGAGCAGGCACAACAACACATTCGACTGAAGTAACGCATAGGGAGTGTGCTTTGATCTTCAGTTGTAATAGTAGTATGTTAACTCTTATCTTGAAGGATTTTTTTTTTGACACTTCTAACAGTTTAAATCACATTGGCCGCTTTTTTAATGTGGTGAATGAAGCTGTGATTTGCTATGCAGACATCGGTGGACACACCTTGAATCACTTGACTGTTGGTTAGTGTTTGACTCTTTCCAGTATGTTTACCTATTCGCATGGAATAAAGAACGGGTTGCATGGTCAAATATGTACGTTGGGTTGTTGAGTTGTTTAAGGAGCATGACCCGGTTGTGATTTACTTTTCTGTTGAGTGCATCTATAAATGGGCAGCCTAGCTGCAGAATAAATTAGTCGAAAAAAAAACATTTCCTTTACTATTGTATTGTAATCTGTGATAACAGTGAATCAAGGAATCATTCGACTGTATTGTTCATCTTTTCTTGTTTCAAATTTTCACTTTTATAGCTTAGATTTCCAACATTTGGTATCAGAGCCTTGTTCTTTCCTTCCTGTTTATGCCAAAATTCATAAAAACCGAATATATGTCGATCGTAACCAATACACAGAACCCTCCCAAAGAACACCCGATTACCTTTCAGTGCCCCGTTCTCACTTCTTCTAATTACACTACTTGCTATCAAGATGGAAGCGATTATGGATGCCCAAGGATTATGGGATTCCGTTGAACCTACAGTCGGTGTGGCTGTAGACGAGAAAAAGAGCAAGACGGCTCGAGCCTTTATCTTCCAAGCAATATCGGAAGACATCTTGATGCAAGTAGCGAAAAAGAAGACGGCGAAAGAAGTGTGGGAATCTTTGAAGACAAGATTTGTAGGTGCAGATTGGGTTCAGAAGGCTCGCTTACACACGTTGAAAAGCGAGTTCGAAGGACTTCGAATGAAGGATGGTGAGTCCGTTGACGAGTATGCAGGAAAACTATCCGGCATGATATCGAAGTACAATAGTGTCGGTGCGACATTAGAAGATGCAGAGTTGGTTCGAAAGCTTATTGATACGGTTACTGAAAAATACATCCATCTTGTTGCATCGATGGAACAATACTCGGATGTGGAGACGATGCCATTCGAGGAAGCAATTGGTCGGTTGAAGGCTTACGAGGACAGACTCCGGATTCGATTAGGCAGTTCAAATGGTGATAGCTCGTTGTTATTCACCAAGAAAGAAGGCTCGAATAGTTACAAAGGTGGCAACAAAAGTTACCCGAACCAGAACCGCGGTGGGTCGAGTACACGAGGAGGAAGATATGGGTCACGGGGAGGTCGTGGTGGAGGTCGCGGAAGAGGCGATAGAAATGGAAGCAGGTCGTCTCAGGAGGGTACAAACCTTTCAAGAAAGCCACGAGATAAAAGTAATGCTCGTTGCTATGAGTGTCAACAACTTGGACACTATGCATCAGAGTGCAAAACCAGGAAGAACCAAGATCAGGAAGTCCACTTGACATAGGAAAATGATGATGAACCTGCTCTCCTTTTAACTGTGCATGGAGAAGAATCTTTCAAGGAGGTGTTTTTGAATGAACAAAAGGTATTCCTACAACATGAAGATAGGTGTGATAAAAATAGAAACACGTGGTACTTGGATAACGGAGCGAGTAACCACATGAGGGGGGAGAAGGATCTATTTGCTGAACTAGACACGCATGTGACGGGGTATGTGCGTTTTGGTGTTGATTCACGAGTAGAGATCAAAGGCAAAGGAACAGTCTTATTCCAGTGCAAGAATGGAGATCAATTAATGATCGGAGATGTGTATTTCATACCTGCCTTGAAGAGCAACATCCTAAGTCTTGGACAAATGACGGAAGATGGTTATGACATATCCATGAAGCATGAGTTTTTGAAGGTTAGAGATGCACGGGGAATACTTATGATGAATGTGCGAAGATCGGTCAACAGGCTCTACAAGATTGTGTTAAACCCATCGAAACCGGTATGCTTGGCAACTAAGCTCGAAGAAGATGCGTGGATATGGCATGCTAGATTTGGGCATGCAAACTTTCATGTCTTGGAATCCATGTCTAAGGGAGAACATGTAGAAGGCTTACCAACCATCTCACATCCAAGGCAAATATGTGAGGGTTGTCTAGTGGCCAAACAAACCAGAGGTAGTTTTAAGAGGGAAGCACAATGGAGAGCTTCTATGCCATTGGAGTTAGTACACGTTGACCTCTGTGGACCCATCACCCCACGATCAATTGGAGGTAATAGTTACTTTATGTTAATTGTAGATGACTATAGTAGATTCATGTGGGTTTATCTGCTAAAAACCAAAGCTGAAGCTTTTTCAAAATTTAAAGAATTTAAAATTCAAGTTGAAAAACAAAGTGGGTATTTGGTGAAAATGTTAAGAACTGATAGAGGGGGTGAGTTCAACTCACAAGCATTTGATGATTTTTGTCAAGAAATGGGGATAAGGAGACAAAAAACGGTACCTCACACTCCGCAACAAAACGGTGTTGTGGAGCGAAGGAACCGAACTGTCATGGGAACCACACGAGCTATGCTCAAGACCATGCATGTTCCTGATGAGTTTTGGGGGGAGGCTATAGCACATGCAGTTTATGTACTGAATAGGGTTTTCACAAAAGCAGTTAAAGATAAAACTCCGTTTGAAATGTGGAAGAAAAAAAAAGGCCAAACTTGAGGTATATGAGGATTTTTGGTTGCATTGGTTATGCAGTAAAGTTGAAAGGTCATGTTACTAAACTAGAGGACAGGAGTAGACCTCTAGTTTACCTAGGAGTAGAAGCTGGAAACCTGGGTTTTAAAATGTTTGATCAAGTTAATAAAAAATTAGTGGTGGTAGGAGAAGGTGATGTAAAGTTTGATGAGAAAAGGATGTGGAAATGGGGACATAACATAAAACCAATGGGTGTTGTGCCTTTCACGTGTGTGCATGTTAATAAGCAACATCATGCATGTGAAGAAAGTACATCACATGAAAAAGACACAGAGCATGGTGCATCAATTAACATGGGTGACACTACCCCACATGACCCTACTCCTAGTACTAATGTTGCTTTTGAGTCTTTTGACTTTGTAGGTACAGATAGCCATAATGAAGACTCAACTTCACAAGGCTACTCCCCATCTCATAATATTGATGAAGAACCGGTCCAAGCTTACAAACCTTTAAAGGATATTTTGCCCAAAACAAAACCGTTTACAGAAGAAGAAGTGCGAGAACTATATGAAAATGAAGAACTCCTATTTGTTGGTGATGAACCCACCAACTATTTCGAGGCCGCAGAAGATATTCACTGGAGAAATGCCATGCAAACTGAACTTGATTCTATCATCAAGAACAAGACATGGACTCTAGTCGAGTTACCCAGCAATCATAAGGCGATCGGACTAAAATGGGTCTTTAAGCTGAAGAGAGACGCAAGTGGAAAGGTAACCAAGTACAAAGCCCGTTTAGTCGCAAAAGGGTACGTGCAGCAGAAAGGTATCGATTTTGATGATGTGTTTGCTCCGGTTGCACGAGTGGAAACTATTCGGTTGTTGCTCGCATTGGCTGCGAAAGAAAATTGGCTTGTGCATCACTTAGATGTCAAGTCGGCTTTTCTAAATGGGGAGCTCAGCGAAGAAGTTTATGTGACTCAACCGTGTGGTTTCGAAGTAAAGGGCAAAGAAAACATGGTGTATAGACTACATAAAGCTCTCTACGGTTTGAGACAGGCTCCTAGAGCTTGGAACATAAAGCTCGACAAGTCACTAAAGGAACTCGGGTTTAGTAGATGTTCACAAGAACCAGCTGTGTACAAGGTACGAAGTTCAAATTCAATTTTAATTGTTGGTGTCTATGTGGATGACTTGATAGTCAATGGTTCAAGTGAGAAAGCAATTCTTGAATTCAAAATAAAGATGAAGTCCATTTTTGATATGAGTGATCTGGGAAATTTGAGTTACTACCTTGGAATAGAAGTTTGTCAAACTCATGATGGGATTATCATAAAGCAAGAAGGCTATGCATGCAAGGTGCTTAAGATGACAGGTATGCAAGAATGCAACCCAGCTAAGTGGCCCATGGATCCTAAATTGCAGCTAACTAAAGATGAAAGTGGGAAGGCAGTGAATTCAACCGAGTATAGACGAATCATTGGTAATCTCCGCTACTTAATAAACACTCGTCCAGATCTAAGCTACGCAGTTGGGGTCGTGAGTAGGTACATGCAATCTCCGAAAGAAAGCCATTATTTTGTAGTGAAGCAGATTTTAAGATATCTTAAAGGGACTACTAGCTACGGGTTGAAGTATTACAAAGGAGGAGATGGTCGACTTCTGGGGTATAGCGACAGTAGTTACGGGTCAGACATAGAAGATGGGCGGAGCACAACTGGTATGGCATTCTACTTCTCTAGAAATCTTATAACATGGTCCTCTGAAAAACAACAAACAGTTGCACTTAGTTCGTGTGAGGCCGAGTTCATGGCTGCAACCTCGGCGGCATGCCAAGCAATGTGGTTAAGAAACTTAGTCAGTGATTTAACCGAAAGTGAAGCTCAAAAGGTAGAGTTGCTGGTTGATAACCAATCCGCCATAGCTTTGATAAAGAACCCAAAATTCCATAAGAAGAGCAAACACATACACACGAGACACCATTTTATACGGGAGTGTGTAGAGCGAGAACAATTCGAAGTCAAGCATGTTAGTGGCGATTTACAAAAGGCGGATATGTTAACGAAAGCATTGCCTCGGATCAAGTTGTGTGAAATGAGAAGTTTGGTGGGAGTCGAAGACATGAAGATTGGAGCCAACACTAAAGGGGAGAATGTTGGTTAGTGTTTGACTCTTTCCAGTATGTTTACCTATTCGCATGGAATAAAGAACGGGTTGCATGGTCAAATATGTACGTTGGGTTGTTGAGTTGTTTAAGGAGCATGACCCGGTTGTGATTTACTTTTCTGTTGAGTGCATCTATAAATGGGCAGCCTAGCTGCAGAATAAATTAGTCGAAAAAAAAAACATTTCCTTTATTATTGTATTGTAATCTGTGATAACAGTGAATCAAGGAATCATTCGACTGTATTGTTCATCTTTTCTTGTTTCAATTTTTCACTTTTATAGCTTAGATTTCCAACATTGACAAACTGATTTGCAGTCGCGCAACGTGCGACCGTCAAAACAACTAGTCTACTTCAAAATTACCCTATCGTTTAGTTTATAGGACTACTACTTTGATAAAGATAAACACATAAGTACTGTGCCACAAACAATAGGCCATTGACAGTTACACATCGATTTAATCAACACATTCATAGTAATTTATTCAATAAGGAATAAAAATATAAAAGGGTAATCATAGAAAAGAATGTCACTTGTGCACTTTATTTTCATGGACGTTAACATTCACAACTACATGATTTCAGTGTAGAATACAACGTTAGGCACATAATTAAAAAAAAAATCGGTATTTAAAAAAGGCTCCGGATATTTGCACAAGTCCAAAATTTATTCACACAACCCTATACGGGTCGTAGAGGCCTCTACGGCTCGTAGACCTCACTTTTTGAACATTCTACGAGCCGTAGAGGCCTCTACGGCCCGTAGAAGTAGTCTTATTAATTTTGACAATGAAGAAGGGAAGGATGGATGTTTATGTTTTGCCTACGGCCCGTAGAGACCTCTACATGTCGTAGACAAAAAAAAAACAAAAAACGTTTGGGACAACGTTCGATCTTGGGCACATTATCACACACACACACAAGTCTTATTTCGTATATGGGGACCATCAGGGCTACCAGTTCGCTGGTTTCTATATTGGAAAAAATAAATATAACATAAACCAGTATTAGGCACACTCTACGGCCCGTAGAGCCCTCTACGATCCGTAGAGGAGTTGTTTTTTTTCCACATTTTAATTGTTTAATAAATAACCACGAGCGTAGTGAATCATCAGAATAGTTACAAAAAAATAAATTTTAATTGTTTAATTTTTTTAATTTTTAAAATTTTTTAATGTCATCTCGATAAGCGTGTAAAACGTTAACACAAGCGTTTATATAAGCAAAAAGATAAAACTAAACGTTAACAGGAGCGTTCAAAATTAAGATTGTTTAAAACATTTACAGAACAGAATCAAAAATAAAACATCGTATCATCACGCGGCAGCGACGGCTGCGGCTGCTGCGAGGACGTCCCGGGCTGCTGCGAGGACCTCCCGGCCTCATGTGAGGTCTGCTGCGTGCTGGGCCCTAAAGTCGGTAGGACACGAGTCTGCATGCCCAGCTGGCGATAGATATCCTGCTGGCCAGTAATCATCTAGCGTATCGCCTCGTCCTGCCGATCACGCCACTGACGCATCTTGATGTCCTGCTGCTGACGCCAGGTGTCCATCTGCTGACGCCACGCACGCATCTCGACAGCCTCTGCGGCAGCCGCACGTACGTCCGCCCTAACATCAGGAGGCAACCTGAGAGAGTGATGAACGCGCGCCGGATTCTGCACATCCTCAGGCTGCTGCTCAGGCATCTCGACGTCCCTGAGATCGCCCCCTCCCGCTCAGCAACAAACTGCAACCCAACCTTCACAGCATCACCTGCAATGGATAACAATAAATAATTAATCAATAATAATAAAGAAGTAATAATAATAATAATAATAATAATAATAATAATAATAATAATAATAAAAATATTCCAGGATTTTATAAAAAAAAATTGGGCAGAGTTTCCCCTGTTTTCATGCAAACCAGACAGTACAAGTTGTCTACAAGTTTTCCAAATAATAATAATAATAATAATAATAATAATAATAATAATAATAATAATAATAATAATAATAATAATAATAATAATAATAATACCTCCAAGGCCCTGATGTACCAACGGCTCATGCACAAACTCCGCGCCACCCGGAGCAATCAGATAGTGGATGGCTGGATGATCCGGTGTCTTCACCGTCTTCGCCGTACAACCCATAGCTTTCATCGTGGGTTGACCTAATGGGCTGAAACAAATAAACAAACTCATAAACATTAACATTAATAGTAATAATAATAATAATAATAATAATAATAATAATAATAATAATAATAATAATAATAATAATAATAGAGTTAATAGCCATTTTCGTCCCTGAGGTTTGGGCCAGTTTGCCACTCCAGTACAAAAGTTTTTTTTTTTTTGCAATTCCTTCCCTGAGGTTTGGATTTTTTTGCCAAATTCGTCCTTTTCACTAACCCAGTTAAAAAAGGTCGTTAGTGTCAGGGGTATTTTTGTCTTTTTACATCAGGGACGAATTTGGCATTTAAAATTCAAGGATTTTTTTTTTTGTCAACTTTGAGGCTAGTTTAAAGGTCAAACTTACATTTTGGTACCTACAAGACTTAAAAGTATAACAGAAGAGCACAGACCTGCATTTGATCAACTCGAAAGGCTAAAGCACAAGTTATAACATCCATGAATATCTGTTCATCCCTCTCCACCCAACATCTAAATTTGACCAAACGATTTGCATTAATGTTTCAGATTTTTTTGATTACATAAAAATGAATGTTTTTAATTACCTGTATGTTTCATCTAAAACATTTTTAATTTCCACACTGAAATGGCGTGCGATTCCCAATCTTTCAAGTGTATCAACCATGGAAAGCCGGATATATAAATCAAGATGATAAACTGTCGGAACTGAGATTCATCACTTAAATTTGTTAGCACAGTGTAGGATTTCTGCATTGGACATTGATAAATAACGAAGTATAAAACTCGTACCTGCATTACCGAACTTGTCCAAAAGTGAAGTTAAATAATTAAGACAACCAGCATTTTGATGATTAATAAAAGCCATTGCTGTTGCTGATGGTGAGTTGAAAACAGAACCATTTTTCATCTGATATTTCCTCACCGTATGCCAATCATATAACTTACCGAGTCCTTCAGAATTATATGCCAGGTATGCTTTCATCTCATTTAAATGACATCTTTACGATAATGAGAACAACCAAAGTTATTTTCTTTGCAATATAACTCACATAATCAGTAAAAAAAAAACACCTTTTTAGCTCCAAATCTCTCTCACATAGCATCAAACTAACATCCGCTTGTTTTGAAAGGAGGTTTATGTTCAACTGTTTTGCATACTCCAGCATACCGGAAATATGATATCAAAACTATAGGGAGATGGGTGACTTTTGTCGGTAGCTGAAGCAAAATTCGACTCAATAAAACGCAGACCTGCAACAAGAGTTGACTATTTATATGGACAACTATAAAACCTAAAAGACGGCAAGAAAGCAGCAAAAAAGCGCCTACCTTTATGAATTTGGTCAAAGATCATTTGGGGGTGGGGGAGAGGGAAATTGGCAAAAAAAAAAAAAAATCCTTAAATTTTAAATGCCAAATTCATCCCTGAGGTAAAAAGACAAAAATACCCCTAACACTAACGACCTTTTTTAACTGGGTTAGTGAAAAGGACGAATTTGGCAACAAAATCCAAACCTCAGGGAAGGAATCGCAAAAAAAAAAACCTTTGTACTGGAGTGGCAAACTGGCCCAAACCTCAGGAACGAAATTGGCTATTAACTCATAATAATAATAATAATAATAATAATAAGAAGAAGAAGAAGAAGAAGAAGAACAATACCCGGGCGGTAGTGGCGGAAATTGATTCCGGTTAACATAACCGAAATAATTCCCGGCATTGCAGCGCTCGGCAATCCTGCTGATCATCCCCACGCATGCGATGCCTCCCCGCAACTGCTTATGGGGGAAGGAGGCAAAGAACTCGGCCATGCACCGATGCAAGGCAATCGGCGTGCCGGTGAGTATGCAATACAGTACATCAGGCCCGTCTTCGTCACCCGCTCGTTATAAGTGCACCGTGCCGTTAAGGAATAGGTAATGCAACGGTGAATGTAACAAGCACGGGGTGACGAATGTTAGATGCCCTGTCACACCTCTCCCCCCTACATAGGATAACAATAATAAGTCTAATAATAATAATAATAATAATAATAATAATAATAATAATAATAATAATAATAATAATAATAATAATAATAACAACAATAATAAGAAGAAGAACAATATGTCGCACTCGGATTCCCGAACTCTGGACCACCAATGGTGGGCCACCACGCATAGAGCACGTCATCAGGAACACTAGTGACACCTCTAGTGTAGACATCCTAAACATTATCATTAACATTAACATTTAGAATAAGAACAAAAATAATAAGAATAAAAATAAATAATATTAATACCTCTCCAAGCTCGTCGCTAGTGTACCACTGGGTGTGCGTAGCCCACTCATCAAGGGAATAACCATACCCAACGCCGAGTATGGAAAACTCGACCTCCGGCGGTGGGCGGCTCGACGGTCCGGCGCCCGACTGATCGTCACCATCCTTTCGTAGCCGAAGGCGAAAGGTGGTTAGGAACTCTATCACCAACGGCCGATGGGCCGGCGCATTGCAGTCGCCAAAAAACCTGTCCAATGGGCTCCCTTCCGGGATCCACTATCGGGCAATCTCCTCTGCACCCCCCCCCCCCCCGAGTGGCCCGGAGCGCGTCCCAACAAATCCCCCTCGGCTTTTCGATCTTCTTTTTCCTCAACCTCTGAAAATCTTGGATTCGGGTAATCGAATCGCCGAAAATTGCAATGCTCCCAGCCCTGTAAGTCACCCCCTGCCATGGGGCTAGGCCCCCCTGACCACGGGCTCGTCAGGCTCCAACTCCTCCTCCTCATTCACGTAGTCATCGTCTTCAAAATTTTCCATAACTGCAAAACCAAAGAATTTATAGTTAGTTAGGGCATTTCTATAATAAAGGTGTTTCAAAAGAATCGCCAAAACTAATATAGTTTAGGCGTTTCAAAAGAATCGCCAAAACTAATATAGTTTTGGCGTTTCAAAAGAATCGCCAAAACTATATTAGTTTTGGCGATTTAAAAGAAACGCCAAAAGTAATATAGTTTAGGCGTTTCAAAAGAATCGCCAAAACATACTACACTAATACCCCCCCCCCCACCACCACTACCACCACCACAGCCCACCACCACCACCCCACCACCCACCCCACCACCACAGCCCACCCCACCACCACAACAATCAAATACAAAAAGAAAAAAATCTAAATAATGATAATAATCAACTATAAAACAATCTAAATAAAAAAACAAAAAGAAAAAAAATTACCTTTTTAGGGTTTGGGCGAATTTGGTGCAGTTTGGTGGAGAAGGCGGTGGTGGTGGTGGTTGCAGTGGAGGAGGAGGCAGAGTAGGGTGGTGGTGGTGGTGGTCGAAGGTGGTGGTCGAAGGTGGTTGTGGTTGAAGGTGGGGGTTAGGGTTTGGGATTGTTTTGATTGAAATGGGAAAGTGGTCGTCTGTGGCAGTTTTTTTCTTCTTTTTAAACTGTTTACCTACGGCCCGTAGGTAAATAAAATTTTAAAAAAACGGTTTGGACGAGGTTCGATCGTGGGCCTATCAGTTCTCACACACTCACATCAGTCTTATGGCAAGTATTGGAGACCATCTGGGCTACCAGTTCGTTGGGATAATACCCAAAACAATTAAATATAACATACAACTGATAACCCAAATTTTTTTAAAAAAAATCCTCTCCTACGGCCCGTAGAGAGCTCTACGGCCCGTAGACACACAAATTTTTTAAAAAATTTCTGATTTTATTTATAAACTTCACAAAATTTTGAGAAACTAAAAAGTTTTTGTCTACGGGTCGTAGAGACCTCTACGGCCCGTAGACTCAATGGCCTCTACGACCCATAGATGGCCTCTACGACCATCTTCCAGACTCCTACGGGTCGCAGAGGTCTCTACGGGGCCCGTAGATATCTTCCTTCTACGGCCCATAGAGCCCTCTACAGCCCAGTAGAAGTTTTGGTTTTTTTTTTTTTTTTTTAATTTTGTTAGTTTTAATTAGGTGGTATAGGTTTTTTTATAAAAGAACGTTTTCATTTCATATTGTATATGTAAAATAATAATAATAATAATAATAATAATAATAATAATAATAATAATAATAATAAAATGTACTTAATAAATCATTATACATTATAAAACAAATTTACACCGAACTATTAGAAGAATCAGGACAACCAGTTAGGTCAAACCACTCTGGAGATTTTTGAGATAGCCTACGCCCCTCATCAAGACGATCCTTGTATAGTGCTAACCATGGGTTGTGATTTACATCTACCTAACCCGACCATGCTCCACTCAGATAAGGCATCGGAGCGTCATCTGCTAGCTTAAGCATGATGTAGTGGTTGCCGTTCATGTGGGCTATCGAAATGACCCGATGTTCTGGCACGCTTTCAGGATGACTTTGAATAGGGAAGAATGTGCTCGCTCCATCAGCACTGAAGAATTGAAGGATCACACCAAATGCCTGAGCAATCAGTAATCCAGTCAAAGGCATCTCCATCCATTTTGAATTGGGTGCATCTCTGAGTCCCCTCCAATCTAAGGACGAGTATATGCGGGCGAACCCGTTATCCTCGAATGCGTTCATTATCTCGAACCAATCCTCTTGGTAATGACCCATCATCTCTTGTACAAGAAGGTGGCAGATCCAATACCAGTCTTCCTTCTCCCTATCCAAAGCCACAGCTACAGATCGGAACCCACAGTTACCGTCTGGCTGAACATTTTGAATATGCGTGACAAACCGTCGATAAAGGGGATCAATCCGATGCTTAAATTCTCTAAGAACAAATTTATACCTGTCACCGCCAAACATTGGGAAATCATGATTAGGGGATATGTACATATGTATATATGTATGTATGTATGTATAAATAGTTATTTATGTACCTGTCCCCTACTAAGAGTGGATACTTTTTGCTACACACTCTCATTTTATTTTTACCCGGGTCTGATGGCCTACGTATTCTAACAGGCTCGTCTTCCTACAGTGGATAACAATAAATAATAATAATAATAATAATAATAATAATACTAACATCTTCTTGCGCATCCTCCTGCTGTTTTTTTTCTTTGATTTTGTAGTTGGGCGCCCGCGAGTATTCTTTTGTACCTCAGGAGGTTGAGTGTCAGTCATACTTGGATTTACCACCGACTTTATTTTTGACAACATATTTTTTTGAACGTGTGGTGATTGAGACAGCAGTGTCTCTTTGACTATCTCCCCCTCACTGGCAAGGTCACGTTCCCCCCATACTACTTCCGGTTCGTAATTCAGTCGTGTCCAGAAGACGTCTATTTCGGGCAGCTGTATTTTTATTCCTGTATTCAATAATAATAATAATAATAATAATAATAAAGTAATGGTATTACCTTTATTTATATACGAATCTAATCGACATGCACACGGCAACCCAGAACTCGTGAAAAGCTGGTGACCACAACTCATTTTTCGTTCCCTCAACTTCTCTATATTTTTTATCTCAGTTATCAACTTCTCGATCGCTGCATGGGAAACTTTACCGAGTAGGTCCTCAAAAAGAGGTATGTCATGATGCACCTTTTTCACAGACAAACTCTCTTCAAACGAGTGGTTTATTGCCCTCTCTTGTGACGTTACCACATCGTCTGCAATCATCACAAGTTTGTGGAGCGAGTTTTTAGGCCCCTTAATGTGCATCTTAAACCTTGAATGCTGGCTCTCAACTCTGTTGGTCGTATACTGACCAAAGTTGTAGTTTGTGTCTGTCCATGCAGAAACAAACCTTTCTTTGTAGTCACGGAGCCAGGCCTGGTCTATATATTCAAAAACATCTGTAAAGATAGAACAAAGATATTTGTTAATGTGTGTATGCGTTTTAAACTAAATTAATAAAATATGTACCAGCTCGTTGGTCCTGACATAGTCGTTTGTAGAATCGGTCTAACCAGAGCCTATAAAATGCCGGAGATGAAGATCTACATAGTCGCTTAAAAGATTTCACGAATATTTCCCAATCTGCATTTCCAAAGGCTCGTCTGCAGTGCTTCAATATATTTCGTTAAATCTGATACCTGAATGCATAATAATAATAATAATAATAATAATAATAATAATAATAATAATAATAAAATTAATAATAAAAATAATAAAAAAATAATAATAAAAATAATAATAAAAATAATAATAATAATAATAATAATAAAATAATAATAATATGTATACATGCATAAACACTTCGAAGCTGCTGGAAATACAATGTCGCATGCATTCATCAAGGCTTTCTCACAATCAGTTACTATAGCACGGGGCTCCGTACTATCTTCTAGCAACTCTTTAAGCCTTTGTAGCACCCACAGGTAGTTATCCTTTTTTTCGCGGGAGATGAATGCATGGGCGACACAAAACGACTTGGATGTTGATGTCATACTCACAACTTAAACAAACGGAAGTTTATACTCGTTCGTTTTGTAGGTCGCATCAATCATCAGCACATGCGGGAACACACGCCATAACCTGTGCGAGGTGGGATGGACAAACAAAATATCCTCGATCGCATTTGTCGAGGCATTCCTCCGAGTGAAGTAAACAAAATTTTTTTCCACCAATATGGCTTCGAGTACCTGCATAGCAATAATAATAATTAAAAAATAATAATAAAGAAGTAATAATAATAATAATAATAATAATAATAATAATAATAATAATAATAATAATAATAATAAGAGATAATAATACCTGCATTTGAGTTCTGCCACCGTATAACAAATGCTTAACCTTGGTTATTGTGTTATGTATGTCTCTTAAGATGCAGGGACTATCTGGGTTTTGTTTTCTAACGGCCGAATATATGTCTACTGGCGTAACATTTTGAAAATAAAGTGTATCCACCAATTTTAACTCGCCCGGACCCAGCCTCCAAGCATACGCGTGACCCTCGATGTGTTGGAAAGGTTTGTGATTATGTGTTTGGTTCTGGACCTCCAAAATATAACCATCGTGGCCGGAGTGGTATCTCCCTATTACTTCAAACGGGCAATTACATTTTTTACTGTCCGTCTTTCGAACCGTGGCTACACTACGATGAACGCCACTACGGTCACATCGTATCCATGTCGTCGTTACCCTCCTATTCGGCCCCCTGCCTTCCGAAACAGTACGTGAGTATACGGTAATGTAACCATTTTTTTTGCCCTTTGATAAACCCACTCTGTCAGGTCTTTTAGAGACCCGAATATCTGCAAAATTTATATACGAGTTCAAATACCTACTGTGACATCCGTCACTTTTATTTTTTTATATATATAATAATAATAATAATGATAATAATAATACTAATAATAATAATAATAATAATCATATTTTTTTTAGACTAACTAAACCCAACACCTCTATATCAAACCCAACCCAACCATAACCCAACCACCTTCTTTTGTTCCTGAAGCCCAAGAAACAGGCCCAGAAAAACGAGCCCACATCACAGCCCAAGAAGAGATCCAGCCCAATCCCCTTATTTGTTTTTTTTTTTTAAAAAAAGGGAACAAAAACTAGCTGCTGCTGCGGGACTCGAACCCGGGCAGAAGCTATGCAACCACACGCCAACAACCACTTGAGCCAAGCCCCTTTCTTGTTTTTATTCCTATCCGTTTTATATTAAAACGTTCCCTATCAGTCTTCCTTTCCTTCCTTCTTTGCTGTTACGAACAGCAGCAGTATGAGGCAACAACAACATAGTCCACACCATCACGACCCTTGATTGAAGCCTTCATCTTTGACCGATGACCGCACTAATTTTGGTTAATTTGGACCCAATTAATTGCTGCTTATTTCACGAGCATCTATTGCTCGGTTTGACCACGTATTAGTCAAACTTTCCAAACTCTTGAACCATATGAATTAGTATAAATTGGGCTCTCCCTATCACCCTCTAGATGCCGATAAACAACCTCCTAACCTCGAAAACTCTTTACACCTGCTGTTCGTCGTCGAGCCAAGAAGTTGACTTCTGTTGACTTTTTTTGTTTGAAGCGATCTGTAAAGGTAACGATTTAATTGAGTGGTCGCCTTTTATTATCAACGAATCCTAGTCATTAACCCCATGGTTAATTAGACTAAGATCGCGTGTGTAATCGTATGTGAAACTAGGGTTCTTATCAATTGAATTGGGGAAGAACACCATTGTAATTTATGTATATAATTATTTCAAAACTGAATCATAAACAAATCTGATGTATAGAGCAGTTGGTTGTGAGTGTGGTGGGTAAGGCTTTGGACCGGATCAGGTCACAGGTTCGACCCCCACCATGAACATTTTTTTTAGTGTTAACCTTTATGCTTATATTTCCTTATTCTTTTAAAAATCGTTTTAAAATACTAAAACTATTTTATAAATTCTACAAAATTTATTTTATGACATTCCAATGATGAACTTTGCTGTCCAATTTTTAGTTTTTCAAAAATCATTTATTTAAATATATAATAAATATTACAAGTTTATTCATTTAAAATTTTAAAATTCAATAAAAATATCTAAACGATTTTATAAAATTTCACAAAAATTATTCTAAGCTTGTACATCCTTAAACATTTCAGAAATTATTTTTAATTCAGAAAAACCGTGCATTTTATATTTTTAATTAATTTTTGTTAGTTTTAATCATAAATAAATCATAATAAATTCATTTTTCAATATTTTTGCACCAAAATTTTATATAAATTATTTCTAACTATCTAGAACTGAAATACAATTTTTAATTCAGAAATTCTTTGATTTTAATATATTTAGATATTAAAATCATATTTTGACAATTTGAAATAAATAGATTAAATATTCTATTTTCAAGAAAATAATTTTACAAAAATTATTTTCATACTTAAAACCTTATGTTGTGACTATATTCAACCTAAAATTTTACCAGGAGACTTTTATTTATTTATTTATTAAATTTCTCATAATTAATAAACAAATTGTTTATTAATCAAATAAACGTTTATCCCCAATTCGAAACCCTAGAAAATACATGTATCCTAGAGTCATTTCCCTTACACATTATCAAATACTTTAGGTTGATCATTTGGGAGTAATCTCAATTCATATCTCGTTGTCCAGTTAAATCTCAAACTACTACGTGAACTGTGAGTACTTCCTATCCCCTTTTTACTTTTATACATTTTTGGGGTGATTCATGTACACTATTACAAATTTCAAATACAAGTTTACATTTTCACAATACAATTCTAGTACTATGTGCATTGCTTACAACGTGCTTTATGCTTAAACAATACATGTGGAATACATTTGTACTTAGTGAAATCATTAACATGGTACAAGCCGACCTTAACATTGGATAGCGCTATTTGGATTGACAACCCGCCTAGATTGATTCTCCCCCTTTTTCATCGGAGAATCCGTGGCCATTGTTAAGTTATCACCCATTTATTGGATGAGTACACCACCGTTCATACAGTACATTATACAGTCACAGGGTTGATTTCACTCATTTGTATGATACATAGTTTATATATTTGCACTGTAGCATGCACTTGAATTGTATAACTTTTTAACCTACTATATATATCAAAACTAGGAATGCTCACCAACATTTCATATGTTGACCAAATCTATTTTGTACATGTTTCAGGTGCAGTTTGATCTAGTGCTTTAGCAAGGAACATTTAGTGCTTTATTTTATTTCAGTTATTTCAATATTTACATTTCATTTAGACAATGTATTTTCCATCTTCATGTAAGACAATTTTGGATTATTCAATAATATTTACATTTTAGTACCATGTGCTTTTGAACAATCGTCATTATGTGGCACCTCGATGATTCCGCCATCGGTTGGGGTGTTACAGATTGGTATCAAAGCCATGGTTATAGGGAACTAGGTTATTAGATAAAAAGGCCTAGACTATAACCGAACTTCAACTTTCATGCATTATATTTCCTAAACTACCCTACCCCTCATTTCCCTCTACTTTCCTTCTTCCATCTTTCCCTTCCTCTCTCTCTCCATTCTTCTCATCTTTCATCATGGTGCATAGAGATGGTGCCCTATAGGGAGTGGAAAGTTTACATCATCATAGAACGGGAGCAGTACCATTTATGAAGACACTCTTAGACATAATACCTACTCTTATTTTACTCCTTCGAAGTTGTTGAACTTTAATGAGTGTGATAAGGACACGTGCAATCTGGAAGGGTGGACGCCTGTACACTGGGTTTTCTGGCATAGGCAAGCATAGCGCATAAATCCATTGACGGACCTGTTATGCTTACCTGGGGATTCCTGGAGTGAGTGTCCACTTATAGGCTAAAGCATGTCTTCTTTGATCACCATTGGGTTCAATTCCTTTGAAAAGTCAGCGTTCTTGTTGGGCCTTACAGCTAGACAAGGGCACTCCAAGCATCTTATGCAAGTTTTACAATAATACTCTCTCGTTTCATATACAATATCCTGTATATCATGATTTTCATATATTGCTTACAAGTTCGTACTTTCATGATCATTTGTACAGTTATACACTCACATTTTCTAATCTCATGATTATTCATTGATTTCCTCATAGATGTCTGCTCGCCGCATGCTCCGTGATGTCCGCCGACGCCCTGTTCATGCTTCTGGACAACGTTCTGATCGTCGCCTCGCATCTTTAGTCGCCGAGCAAATTGCTGCAGTGATCCCAAACCTTGTCAGTGAGATAACCCAGAATAGTAACAGTGCCAACACAGGGAGTACGACTCAATTTCGGTGCACTTTCAAACACTTTAACTCCTGCAACCCCACAAACTTCACTGGTGAGGAGGGTGCTACTGGCCTCCTCCAATGGTTTGAAAGCATGGAGAGTACTTTTGTGAACAGTGAATGTCCTGATGAACTCCGCGTTCGCTATGCTACTAGTGTCCTTCAAAAGGGGGCGCTAACCTGGTGGAATGGTGAAAAGCGCAATCGAGGAGCTGATATTGCTTTATCATTATCTTGGGCAGATGTTAAGGAACTCATGATCGCCAAATTCTGCCCTAGGAACGAAATCAGGAAACTGGAGGAAGAGTTCCATGGACTGAAACAAGACAGTGGTGAGAATCTTGCGTATAATACTCGATATCACGAACTTAGCATACTGGTTCCACACATGGTCACCCCAGTCTCTCGAGCAATCGAAAAATATATTGAGGGATTACCTGACCTGATTCAAGACGTTGTCACTGGAGGCAAAGCCACTACGGTAGAAGAAGCCATCCAACTTGCAGCCACATTAACAGACAAACACGTAAGGAAAGGAAACTTAGTTAGGAAGGGCACCAAGACACCTACTGAGAAAACCACCAATGTTGTTGAACAATCTAAGACTATTTTAGCAAAGGCCGCCACTACTGCTTCGAACTCTAAGAAACGAATGGGCGATAATCAGAACCATGTTGTTGTTGATCCGGTGGCTCAACCTCCTAACAAGAAAGCCTACATAGGAATCCATCCTCAATGCAACACTTGCAAGTATCATCACCCTGCAAATCTTCCATGTCGTCAATGCACTAGATGTGGAAGGTTTGGACACTTTGTCACTACTTGCCGTGTAACAGATTGGACGCAAGATAATCATCAAACAGCTGCCCAGAAACCACTACAGATTATTAACGGTCGGGCATGTTATCATTGTAGAGACCCTAACCACATGCTACCTCAATGTCCCAAATTGAACAATGTAAACCTGGTGGCACATGGACAAGCTTTCAATATCGATATCAACGAAGCGGACGATCAGGATGACGTTAATCCCACTGGTTAAGCCATAGACTCGAGAATCCAATACTCGTGTTTTCATTTTCATGATTCTATTTTCATTTTGTACCCAATTTTGTCGCACTCATACAACATCTAGAAATTTCCTTGCATACTATTGTGTATTAACACAGATTGGAAATTTATCATATTGATTACGTTTATTTTAATCATACAAGACTCTACCTTACATTCATTTGAAACGTTTGGACTTGACACTTGATCTTACAAAGCTTTTCTAAGAAAAACATCATTACTTGATTGAAACCTGATTTTTTTTCCTTAAATCGACTATCCATTGAACATTTAATTATTCAGGATACTCGTAAACATTTAATTATTCATGATAACACTTACACTTAATGGCCTTAGTACTTACAAACTTGCTTGCGTGTGCGTATTATCCACGCAACTCAGATAAACATTTCATTTAAAGGGCTCCTCGGACGAGTGGTAGCCCATACTTAAATACTATTATGCTTACAAGTCATTGCAAACCCATGCAATTGACCCCATTATTACATGGTCTCATTTCATTGATAACATCTCATTGTAACTCAACGTGTTTGATGTGACATCTTCTTGTGAAATTTATTTGCTTTAATGTGTGTTAGATTAGGATCATAGAAGGACATAAAACCCTAATGTAAGGTAAATTGATGATTCCGGTCCGGAACGTAATCATGAATTTACAGGTACGTTAGGGTAGTGTGAAATTCTATTGGAGTTTTTGGTAGGCGTCCAGTACGTTTTCAAGGTATCAAAGGTGTGGTGGGTTAGCTGCGGTACACCCTGTATACAAACACTAATGATGCATTGAAAGTGAGACTGGAAGTCGGATCAGGAACAAACTCTGTTTGCTTGTAGTTCATTTGGTCTTGTTATAGTCAATCAACTCGTACATTTATCATAGGATTCCTAAAACTTGAAACTTGGTGATTTACTAGATTCTTATTCTCCTTATTATTCGAGACGAACCTAATCCAAATCCTTAACTCACACCTATCAAACCTCATATCCAAATCATTCGAATTTTCCAAACCACGGTTATTTTAAATTTTTACCCAAGCATCCATAACCCTATGTTTCTAATAACTTCGGGACGAAGTTTCTAAAAGTAGGGGATGCTGTGACATCCGTCACTTTTATTTTTTTATATATAATAATAATAATAATAATAATGATAATAATAATAATAATAATCATATTTTTTTTTAGACTAACTAAACCCAACACCTCTAAATCAAACCCAACCCAACCATAACCCAACCACCTTCTTTTGTTCCTGAAGCCCAAGAAACAGGCCCAGAAAAACGAGCCCACATCACAGCCCAAGAAGAGATCCAGCCCAATCCCCTTATTTGTTTTTTTTTTTTTTTAAAAAAGGGAACAAAAACTAGCTGCTGCTGCGGGACTCGAACCCGGGCAGAAGCTATGCAACCACACGCCAACAACCACTTGAGCCAAGCCCCTTTCTTGTTTTTATTCCTATCCGTTTTATATTAAAACGTTCCCTATCAGTCTTCCTTTCCTTCCTTCTTTGCTGTTACGAATAGCAGCAGTATGAGGCAACAACAACACAGTCCACACCATCACGACCCTTGATTGAAGCCTTCATCTTTGACCGATGACCGCACTAATTTTGGTTAATTTGGACCCAATTAATTGCTGCTTATTTCACGAGCATCTATTGCTCGGTTTGACCACGTATTAGTCAAACTTTCCAAACTCTTGAACCATATGAATTAGTATAAATTGGGCTCTCCCTATCACCCTCTAGATGCCGATAAACAACCTCCTAACCTCGAAAACTCTTTACACCTGCTGTTCGTCGTCGAGCCAAGAAGTTGACTTCTGTTGACTTTTTTTGTTTGAAGCGATCTGTAAAGGTAACGATTTAATTGAGTGGTCGCCTTTTATTATCAACGAATCCTAGTCATTAACCCCATGGTTAATTAGACTAAGATCGCGTGTGTAATCGTATGTGAAACTAGGGTTCTTATCAATTGAATTGGGGAAGAACACCATTGTAATTTATGTATATAATTATTTCAAAACTGAATCATAAACAAATCTGATGTATAGAGCAGTTGGTTGTGAGTGTGGTGGGTAAGGCTTTGGACCGGATCAGGTCACAGGTTCGACCCCCACCATGAACATTTTTTTTTAGTGTTAACCTTTATGCTTATATTTCCTTATTCTTTTAAAAATCGTTTTAAAATACTTTCAGTTATTTCAATATTTACATTTCATTTAGACAATGTATTTTCCATCTTCATGTAAGACAATTTTGGATTATTCAATAATATTTACATTTTAGTACCATGTGCTTTTGAACAATCGTCATTATGTGGCACCTCGATGATTCCGCCATCGGTTGGGGTGTTACACCTACTAATATATTCGATTTCAAATCTCACAAACCCTACGAGTTCAAATAACAACTAATATATACGAGTTCAAATATCACAAACCCTAAAAAAATATAGGTACGGGCCTAAATATACTAGTCTAAATATGTACACTATTAAATATACACGGGTCTAAATTATAAACAAGTGTAAATACATAAACACACCTGATTTGTTTCGTACGAAACATCAGGGACAGGTTCCTCACCACCGTTATCACCTCCCTCGTGCGAATGATAAGTCTCGTATTCGTACTATGGATGACTTGGCGGCGGCACGTAAAATGACTCCGGTTCTTCTACGTACTCCTGGTTTAAATCGGGCAGCAAATTCAAATCGGGTAGTGCCTTCCCGTCACCACAGTGAACAACGGATCTAACCTCCTCCTCACCACGTTCCACCATGGCTCCGAAAAGGCTTTCCGAGACGTGAGATATGCTAAACGAATGCTCCCATTCATCCGAAACATTACCGTAGTGGCCCGAAGACATCGCGGTAGCTTGGAATTAATCGGATTTTTTGTGCACCCGTTTTTTTGAAATGTGTTGTATACTGAAGAAAGAAGACAAGGAAGAAGAATATATCTGGACCTTTACGGGCCGTAGAGGTCTCTACGGGCCGTAGAGGCATCTACGGCCCGTAGAAGAAGTGCTTTTTCAGACTGACACACTGAAAGTCAGTCTGTTCATTGAATGACCTCGTACCTCGTATTCCCTACGGGCCGTCTAGGGTTTAAATGCACTCGACCAACCCACCTCTACGGCTCGTAGAGGCCTCTACGGGTCGTAGAGGGTGTCCTCATTTATTACACTGACACCCTCTACGACCCGAAGAGGCCTCTACGTGTAACACCCCAACCGATGGCGGAAACATCGAGGTGTCACGTATGAATGATTGTTCAGTAGCTCATGGTGAATAATAAATTTCATTAAATAATTTAGGGGGATTACAGGTATTAAAGTGTTTGAGAGTGCAGGCTGGGATACCATTCCCGTTTCCATTGTGGTTTCCATTGCCGTTTCCATTGCCGTTTCCGTTCATCTGGATGACTTGGGCCAGTAAGTTAGGAACCAGAGTTGCTATTTGTTGCGCCATTTGTTGGGAAATGATCGCAGCCAGTTGGGCATCAACGCCATTGTTGTTGTTGTTGTTGTTGGTGTCGTGGTTATGGTTGTGATTGCTACTCCCTTCATCATGATTGTCACCACTGTTAAGGCGAGCGCTGCGACGTGGAGGCATGATCTGTAAGAGACACAATGAAGGTTCAATGAGACATGAATGAGGTAATATAAGGAATGTAATCATTTATCCATTTATTAAAACGAATAAACGAAAACGTTGACTTATCAAAGATTCTAGATTCTAATAACATAGTGAAGATATGCTTTATCCTATAAGTGAACACTCATCCCGAGAATTCCTAGGTAGGCATCCGGGTCCCTCGTCTAATTGGGATATATGCGCAATGCCAGCCTAGACAGAAGACTCAGAATACAGGCGTTCACCCTTCCAGATTGCACGTGTTCGTTATTAAAATCTAGAACTTCGACGAGATCTCAAGGTGGTTCAGGCTAAGCCTAAGGATTTATTAATCTAAGAGTGGATCCAGTGATGGAGAGCAACCTTCTTGTAGGGGTTAAAGTAGGGATAAGAAGTAGGAGGGAGATAGAGAATAGAAACAAGTAGGGTTGCAAGTAAAAGGAGCAAGTACTGATTATAATCCTATGGTTATAGACTAGATTATTTTTCTAATAACCTAATTCCCTATAACCATGGCTCTGATACCAATCTGTAACACCCCAACCGATGGCGGAAACATCGAGGTGTCACGTATGAATGATTGTTCAGTAGCTCATGGTGAATAATAAATTTCATTAAATAATTTAAATAGGTTACATACAATTGTTCTAAGAATTTGTACATCACAAGATGAATAATACTAAGTACACATCTTCAAGCATTAACTCTAATCCTCAAGTAAGCAATAACCTGAAACATGTTAAGTTTGAAAATATTTTGGGTCAACAAAAGTTGGTGAGAATACATAGGTTTTCAAATATAGTAGATAACAATAGTTTGTACAACAATCACAGTTGTATAATGGTAGAGAATGAGCCCGACATGTAACAATGCGTCTTTGTACAATCAAACCTTGTGTCGACTGAGGACTAACTCGCAAGTTAGTTAAATGTTGTTACTGTTATCGATCATCCCTGAATTTATGCGGGGGGATGGGTTTGTCAGACCTATAGCGCTATAATCTAAACAGGCGGCTTGATCATTGTTAATGATTGTACTGTGTCTTTTTGTTACAGTCAAATGATAGAATGAGTAAATGATAGTGTATAAAATGTTTAAACATGTTTCACCCCAAAAATGTAAAACAGAAAAAGGGGCTATGTAAACTCACCTTAGCAAAGTGTTAAGTCTTGGAATATGTCGAACCGCAAAGTTTGGATTAGAATACTTAAAAGGATTAACCTAAATGAATAATAGTTTGTAAGGAAACGAACTTAAAGTCTAAGTTATCTAGGATTAGGCGTTTAGGGTTTCTAGACTAGAAATTGGGGATTCACAGGGTTTTTGAATTGAAATATAATAGGGTTTAAATAATTTTAATATTTAAAGAACATATAAATATTTGATTTTACGCAATTAATTATGAAATAGAAATATAAATAAATGGAGGAAGTAATCAAGTCAATTAAATTTGAAAATCATAAGTCCGTTTCATACTAGGATACCAGAATTAATTTCAAAAATTTGTAAAACTTGAAATTTTGATATCTTTATATTTTAAATTGATTTATTAACATTTAAAATACAATAATTAGTATTTAAATACACATGAAATAAAAAAAATATTATTTTCATTTTATAACAATAGTTAATATGTGATATAAGTGAAAAATAACTTTAAAATTTATTTTTCATATTATTTTCATTTAAAACTGAATTTAATCAAATATAAACAATTAAATAGATTTAAATCATTAAAATAGGTAAAAATAATATTTTTACTGAAAATAAAAATACCAAAAAGTTTTATATGGTTAGAAATAACGCTACAAAAATTTTGGTATTAAAATGATTAAAAACGAATTTTTAATGAATTAATTATGGTTTAAATTAAATAAATAGATTAAAAATAATAAATAAGTATTTTTCAGGAAAGTAATATTATAAGTATAAACTTTCTAGTTTAATGAAGCTAGGATAATTTTTATAAAAGTTTTGGATTTAGTTTGCTATTTTTTTTAGCAATTAAGAGGATTTATATATATTGGTTAAATAAAAAAGAAAAACTGAAAAAAAAATGATAAAACAGACCCGGACCACCTGGGGCTCGAACCTGAAGCCATTCCTCTGCAGCCATGTGTGATGTGCCGACCAGTTGATCTGGTGTTTGTTGTTTTTTGAATCTGGTTATTAATATATTAAAGCATAATCTAAAATTATCCAAAATAACACAAAACTAAAAAAAAAAGAACAGATCGCTTGGAATGAGTTTCGAACCCTGACATGTTGCTGCATAAAACCACGCCCAGACCAACTGGTCTGGTGTGTGTTTGTTGAATATTATAAACTTGTATTTTATTTAACATAAAGCCTGGAAATAATAAATCCCCAATTAAATCCTTATAAACCCTAACTCCTAATCTCATCAATTGACCACGAAATCGATTCAGTTAACAAACGAAACGATGGGGCTTTTAATACCCATCAATAGGCGATCCTAAAACATGTAAAAATCTGGATTATCACGTACCGAAGGATGGTGAAACCTGAGCACGAGTCGCGTCCCCTAAAGGCTTCAAAATACGAATTTGCAGCGATTGATAGATGGGTATGATGTAGGGGTTTTGTTAATCGCATATGCAGGAGTGTGTATGCAGATTTAATCGAGCAAAAACCTCCTTTATACACGAATTGGATAATTTGGCAAGTTTGACCCACATTGAATTGTATGCGCGTGATTAAGCTTGAAATTGGAATGTTTCTAACTGTGGATTGGCGTGAAGGACACGCTGATGGGTGATTGCCATCATACCATATAAAATTTTGAATCAATAACGCGTAATTGATTTTGTTTTTGGCAAGTGCGGTTTGGGTGTTGACTTTCAATTGTCAACTGTTTCATTTAGGAAGGTGTTTATTTATTCATATTTGTGGGATATGTTTACCAAAACGGAATGTGGCTCACTTGGTTTGAGAGCTTGTGTTGAAACATTGACTCGGAGTGGACGCGGGTTCGAGTCCCGGTTCCCACAAACATTTTTTTATGACATTTTTTTTACATATATTATATTAATATATTTTCATATTATGATTATAGAAGGTTAAAAACGCTACGAAATATATATATATATATATATATATATATTTTACATTCAAAACGTCGAGAATCGAACGATTTAAATAATTATTAATTTAAGGTGTTTAGAGTATATATTGTTTAAAACAAACACATTTTTATTAATTAAAAATTTGGGGAGAATACGCGATGTTACACTATGGGCCGTAGAGGGCTGTGCAAACCTAATTTTTGTTATTGTGTAAATAACATACCTTTAAAAAAAAAAAAAAAACAAATTGTGGCATCATTTTAAAAAAAAAACATGGAAGATCACAAAATAACAAGACCAAATAGTATACGTATAGAAACAACCGACATACTTACACGGATGTTGACATTTGCCATTTCTGCGAAGGGTGTTTATCAGTTCGGTTTTAGGTTTGAAGATTCTTTTGGCTGAAACCAAACTCTCAAGTCTCAACCACATGGAAAACCAAATTCGGATTCAGTTTTGTTGCGGCAAAAGAACCAAATAACCATTGTTTGTTATTTGAACGGGTTGCTAAATGACAAAATTTAAATAACCATTATTCGCCATTTGGTTCAGAAATACCCATAGTTTTCACGAGTGAACAACATTAAATCGTAAAATGCTATTGAGCTATCTAAAGTGTATCGGAATTGGCTTTATATTGTCGTATAACGTTTCCGACTAGTTAAGAAAGTGACAAAATAAACTAACACCTTAGATGTAAAAGGTGAATTTAAGTTACCTTTGATCGTCTATGCGGATAAAAACAAGTCTAATTGTACTCGGTTGGTGAAGTATTTATACTTCGAATAGATATAACAGTGAGTACAAGTAAATTGTACATATGTAAAAGTATATACTTTTTTTTTTGAACGGCAAATTTCTTCTCCTTGTGGGACTTGAACCCATGACCTCCCCTTTAGGTGTTCCTAGAAGCTTTGCTTCTACCATTGGGCCACCAACCCCAATTGTAAAAGTATATACTTAATGAAGGAAAATACAAAGGTAGCACGTCAACTAAAGTTAAAAGGACAGCTAATATAATATGGAATATTAGCTTTTTCATAGAGGGGTTGTCTTAACAAAAGATCAATAATTGTTTTCAAGAAATTAAATAAATCATTGATCAATAATGCAAGTCCAAATTTAACATTATCTTGCATAGTTTTAATATAAATATTAATTTAATTATTTAATTCAAGTAGATACCATAAAATCATTGAAACTTTTAGATTTATTTGATACCGGCCCTTTTCAAATATGACTTAGAATGCCTTCTTTAATTGAACTAGGTGTATTAATACGCGCGTTGCGCGTTTTTCACATGACGCGTTAATGCGGATTTTCTAAACTCAATATTTAAACAAACTTACTCAATGCCCAACATGTTATCATTCAATTCCATAACAAATATGTTAATTCAAAATTCAACCAATATGATGAAAACCCACAATCATTCGACTTAACCTCACCCAGAAGCCATGTATTTAGTCATCATCAATGGGTACACAACAACCCACACAGAAGCGAACCGGAGGTCAAATGGTGAATAAACCTCACCCAGAAGCCATGTATTTAGTCATCATCAATGGGTACACAACAACCCACACAGAAGCGAACCGAGGGTCAAATGGTAAATAAAATAATATGAATAAAATTATAAAGTTTTTGAATAAAATAATAATATAGTTAATATGAATAAAATAATTTTATTTTTACTATTCATTAGGTTTGCTAATTAATATATTGTAATTTAAAGTCTTGAGCAACACTTGATTATTTATTTCTGATGATTCTTCTAAACTAATACAAGATATAGTCTTACTTTCCTTACTTTCAACTAAGTTTTTTTTTTTTTTTTTTTTTTTTTGAAAGGAAAACTTCATTAAAACACCACAAACGGTCCTTAAAGCGAGGACCCCCGGGCAAAAACAAACGACATTACATCAAGTCTAAAGGACATATAAACCAATCATGCCACACTATATTTTTCCATCTAGATCTATGACGACACCAAAAGTACGACGTAGACTTGACCATTTCAACTAACTCAATGGGTTTGCGCTTCTTTTTTGTGAAAATTCGGGCATTTCTTTCATTCCATATGACCCACAAGGTAGTATACACAATACCCCTTAAAATATGTCGTTTGTCTTTAGAGAAAGAAGAGTTCTCCGCCAAAAGAATAATATCCTGTACGTCAAAAAAGAAAGAGGGAGGGAGCCTACACCAGCTTTCCACCCTATTCCACACTTCGATAGAAAACAGGCATCCAGTGAAGAGATGCGTGTTCGAATCTGTGGTAGATAGACAAAAAGTGCAATCCGGCTGCTGTAAGATAATGCCTCGTTTAAGAAGCTCAGCAACAGTAGGTAACCGATTTCTGATGGCCCTCCACGTCATTATCTTGCACTTGAGCGGCACCCAACACTTCCAGTTGATCTTTGTGCTGTTATCAACCGGAACAAGAACAGAAACAACCTGTCTGGCCGACGAAACAGAGAAGATACCATCGGTGCTTGCCTTCCACTTCCACACATCAACACCCCCATGTCTATTAACATTGAAAAGCTCACTGAGAAGAGCAAACAGTTCAGTGATTTCCTGGTATGAAGCAGGCTCTCTTTTCCAGTTCCATAGCAAAGTGTTAATATTATTTACTAGCTGCATTCTACCAGAAACTTTTACCCATTCATCGCGTTCAAGACTGAAGAGGTTCGGATAGCGGACTCGAAGAGGAGTATCACCAAGCCATGAATCTCCCCAGAAAAACAGAGAGGACCCGTCACCAAGTATTGCAGCAAAATAAGAGTTGAAAGGATTACCGTTTGGGAGTCTTTGTTCTCCAACTTTGACAATTTGTTTCCAACAACCACTCGTGGAGGCGCTACAAGGGAGCATCGCCCATGGTCTACTCGAACCATGACAATTCACAATAATGCTCTTCCATAAACTATTACCTTCTTTTTTGAAACGCCACGGCCACTTTAGAAGGAGCGCATCATTCATATCTTTAAGTTTAGTCAAACCCAAGCCACCTTTCTTCTTTGGTTTACAAATAGTATCCCAAGCTACCCAAGGAATTTTATTCTCATCACTAGAACCGACCCACAAAAAACGCCTCATGATCGCTTCCAAATTATCTAAAACCGCCTTTGGAGCTTTATAAAGCGAAATGTAATAAATTGGTAAGCTCGAGAGAACCGATTTAATGAGAATCAAGCGACCACCAATCGAGAGATTTCTCGCCTTCCAAGATGCTAGACGATTACGAATAATTTCCACCACCGGATTCCAATTACTAATACGAATCATCTTGGCACCCACTTGAATACCAAGGTAAACAAATGGAGTACCTCCCCTCTTGCACCCCAAAACATGCATCATGTCATCGATTTCAGAATCATCAACTCCAATCCCGAATAAATTCGACTTATGAAGGTTGATTCTAAGGCCGGAGCAAAGATAGAAAATCCGCAAAACTCTCGCTATACTTTGGATGTTTTCCGGAGACCAATCACCCAATATAAGCGCATCATCCGCGTAAAAGAGGTGAGAGATAATAGTATTAGACTTCGCTATGTTAATACCTTTGAAAACCCCAATGTCTTTAGCTTTCTCCAACAACCACGATAGCACTTCCATAACCAAAAGGAACAGAAATGGCGAGATCGGATCACCTTGCCGGAGACCTTTATCACACTTAAACTCAAACGTAGGAGAGCCATTGACAAGTACGGCGGCTCTAGACGTCTCTAGGAGCCCTTTTATCCACACACACCATAAAGATGGAAAACCCATATGCGCCATAGTAGATAATAGGAAATTCCAATTTACATTATCGTATGCCTTTTCGAAATCTATCTTTAACATAAAAGCTCTCCGTCTTTTTCTTTTCAGCCATTCCAACACTTCACTAACCACAAGCGGGCCGTCAAGAATAAACCAGTCTGAAAGAAAAGCCGATTGGGAATCGGAAATAAGTTGACCCATGACTTTTTTGAAACGATTAGCAAGCACTTTAGACACCACTTTACTAATCATCCCAATAAGAGTAATAGGTCGATAATCCTTAAGACCCAAAGGGGTTTTAACTTTGGGAATCAAGGTTATAAAAGCCGAACCACAACCTTCATTAATGACACCGGACCTGTGGAAGTTAGACAACAAATTATAGAAATCATCCTCGAGGAGGTTCCAAAACCTTTTCACAAATTTAAAATTAAAACCGTCGGGCCCAGGAGCTTTGTGCGAACCACACCCGAACACCGCTTCTTTGATCTCCTGCTTAGAAAAAGGCGCAATCAAGAACTCCCTGTCGTTGCTATTGACTTGCTTCAAACCATCACAATCCAAAAGAGGCCGAGAGTGAATCGCTTCTTTGAAATTATTCCTGAAAAATTTCATAACCTCTCTTTTAATCAAATTAGGCTTATCTATCCACATACCTTAGACCGCAATGCCGGGAATAAAGTTTCTAGCTTTCCTCCTATTGACCACATTGTGAAAGAAGGACGAGTTTTCATCACCAAGCGACGCCCATTTGACTCGGGATTTTTGTCCCGGGTCTTATTGAGCTCAATTTCTTCCAATGCTTTCTTACACTCTGTCCATATCCATAGATCAGATTCCACCAAATCAGAAGACTCCAATTGTATCTCCAAATCATCTATTTCTTTGCGAAGACGCGAAATATCTTCCACTTCTTTCACACTATATCTTTTGAACCAATCCTTTAAAACGCCACGAAGTATTTTTAATTTGTTCAGAAGGTTCACATCAGCAGGGCCGCAATTAACCCAGCCTTGAAGAGTAGACTGAATAATCTCAATACAACCCGGGCGCTCTAATCAAGAGTCAAAGAATCTAAAAGGCTTTGGACCAAAATTTGTGTCGACTAACGATAGAACCATCGGTGAGTGATCCGATAAATTCCTTTTAAGAGCCCTGACACACGCGTTCAGCCATTTATTAAAAACATTCTCACATACCAAAACTCTATCAATTCTACTCCACTTGAAAACCCCTCTGCGATTAACCATATATGTATATTTCATACCTTTCAAACTATATTCTCTTAATCCCGCTTCATCAATGAAATCATTAAAACCTCGAGCACTCCCCGGGTCAAAAGAGGAATTTTTTCTTTCGTCCCTATCCCTGACCGAGTTGAAATCACCAAGAATAATCCACCACCCACTACCTGACTGAATTGTATGAATAATTCTGCTCCACAAATTACGTTTGTCAACATTAGTTTGAGGCGCGTAAACATTTAAGATATTTAGCCGAATAGAGCCGTCCAAGATCAAACCCGACACAAGGAGAAAATTATTGTCTTTTAACACCGAATCCTTGGAGAAAACCTTCGGAACCCATATGTTGACCAGACCACCCGATTTCCCCACCGCATCCACACTTTCAAAGTCAAAACCCGAACCACCCCAGTAATTTGAAATCGTACTTTGTTGAATATCACTCACCATAGTTTCCTGCATCCCCAAGAAGGAAATCCCAAAATCGTCTTTAAGGCTTCTTATCCAACCCGATTTACCACAAACCCCTATACCACAAATGTTAATAGAAAGGCAATTCATCGCTTACCCCTTTGTAATACTTTCAACTAAGTAACTTTTTTTTAAGGCAAATTTCATTAACACAAAAAAAAATGGTATTATCTCCAAGCTAGAGATAAGCCGCCAAAGTACAAATTACATCAAATTGAAACTAAAATTATACCATCCTTTCCAATCAATCGAACCCTTCTTAAATTTACTCTTAAACCACAAATATCCCAACGATTTAATGTCAGAAACTATCTTAACCACCTCCGTGTCAATATCAGAGAAAACTTTATCATTTCTAGCCTTCCAAAGACGCCAGCATGTTAAAATAAGAATGCCATACACAACCTCTTTCTTAGCATCCGATGCCGGCATGTACTCTATCATTTTTACAATATCCTTTGTAGAGAAAACGAAAAACGGAGCGATGTTACACCATGAAGCAATATCAAACCAAACTCTCGAAATCAACCTGCAAGCTGTAAACAAATGATCTGTCGTCTCTTCATCTTCACCATAGAAGACACATAAACCATCACCAACATTAATATTTCTTTTACGAAGAGCACACAATTTCGGGATCCTATCCATTATAGCCCGCCACATGAGCACATTACATTTACCTGGAATCCAACTGCTCCATTTATAAATAAAAACGTTCAGTCCAACTTGGTCGCCTTTAAGCCATTTTCGAGCAGCCTTTACAGAAAATTCGACCTCCGGACCATCATGCCATCTCCACAAGTCTTTCAACTAAGTAACTATGGATGTAGATTAGTTGAATTGTTCATAAGCAACTCGATATTGACTCGCTAAAAACTCGACTCAATTTAAGGCAATAAGTGCTTAAGTTTCATACACTAAGATTGGTTAAGCTTAAGAGACTAACAAATTATTTTACTTGTATAAATAATATTATTTATAGTATGTTGTTATTTATTTTATTAAATATTTGAAAAGGGTTAGGTTAAATGTATTCCTTCTTACTTGTTGTACACCCCCTTAGAAAAACTACACCAGAACTTGTCACGTTTCCCCATTGAAAATTATGTTTTAAAGATTTTCTTAAGGTTTCCAATCTCTTTATGATCTCTAATCAATCTTTCTTTTTTTCTGAAAAATTAGAATGCTATGATTTTTCTGTTTTGATTCCTATATACATCACAAACTGTCAATGGGGTAGTGGTGAAGTGGTTGGGGAAAGACTTGGTGTTCTTTGTGACCTAGGATTAATTCCTACTCTTCTCATTATTTTCTACGGCATCCGGGCAATGATGGTGACAAATGCACCGAGGAGCGTTCGATCCTGAGTCGCACCCCGGTTTTCACCCGGCTGTTACTCCAGCGAGGAAACTCGTATGGAGGCAGTACGGTTTCCAGGGGAAAGCCGTAACTAAGTCTGATATACTAGCGCGGGCCCGGTTAAGGCAACGTAGTCTATGGCAGACCTTGGCTAGGGTTGCCGATTAGATATGGGTTAGTGATTAGATGTAATAAAGTACCAAATAAGTTGGTTAACATTGCTTTTGAAAGTAATGCAAACAGAGATAATAAAACAAATTCAGGAAGCATTGTCAGCACCTGTTGATATGACAACTTATTTTGATGAGGCATGGGCTTTTTTTTTTAATAAGAAACTGATTGACTTTATTATCAGATATAAGACCAGATTTAACTTCAAATATAATGAATTATTCAAATTTGAGAAGAATACATCTTACTTTACCAACATTTAATTTAAATTTCAATTGTTAATAGACTTTGATTTATTTACTTATAATAAAAAATAAAAAAAGTATCTAGACTATGTAAATCGAACACATATGTCTTTTAATAATAGTATAGATACTTTAATTTTATTAACCTTATTTAGATTTCTGAATACCAGGACACTTTCAGGTATAAACTAATTATAGTTATATGTTCAATATTCGTTTTCTTTTAAAGTTGATATGATTAATGGGAAACAATTATAAAGTACTTATCCCATGGGATTAGAAAGAGCTAAAATCCTAGAAAGATTCACACTTGTATGCAAAAGAGCAAATAAGCAAGAGATATCTTTAGAAAGATAATTGCAACTTTGTTTGATAGGTTTGTGGTTTCTAAAATTGGAAGCAATCAATATTTAATTGCTTATAATTTAGTATTTATCAACTTTGGAGACATTATGGAATGAAATAAAGCTTTTAATATTAGAAGCATAAAGTGGTGAGCTCCTACCATGGTGAGTGTCGTCACTATGGCATTTTCTTCCATTTATCCCACTAAACTTGGTTTTCATTCATCAACCATTGCTAACAACTTTTGTATTCAGCATTTTTTAATTAGAATTTAAAATTTGTTACATGATATAATGTATACCTTTTTAAAGAAAACAGTCGTTTTTAATTTATACTATAGTAGTAGTATATCCGCGCTTCGTGGCGGACAACAATTTTTCCGCATCCCCCCCCCCCCCCGCATAATACAACGCTAATTCGATTGATATTGTTTTGATTCGTTACATGTTGGAAATTCTATCGATGTCATTTTGGTTTGTTACGATGTCACACCCTCAAATTTCCACGTGCGGGGTTTTACCGCGAGGCGCGTGACACACCAGGATCCAAGTCAACGGTCATAATAAACGACATCTATATGATAAGAAAACAACGTAAACTACCATTGAGTTTCAAACCGTTCTAACACAGCGGAAGCAAAATGTATTATTACAACTTAAAAGTAAAACTCAAAGTCTGAAATGTTTAACAAAACATGCATATGATCCCTAGACGCCGTGAGACTCCGTGCGCCTATACTCAATGCTGCTACCTTAGCGACCTGAGAAAACATGCCAAAAAGATGTCAACATATAATGTGTAACATCACAAAATTTTTCCCAAATTTATATACATAAAGCCCCCATTATATATATTTTATCCTTAATATGCCTAACACACAACCTATATATATATATATATATATAATAATAATAATAATAATAATAATAATAGTTATAACATTTTTTTTAACAAACTCAAACCCAATATCCCTTGTGGTGTTATTGAACCCAAGTGAAAAGCCCACCAAACTGGCCCAACAGCGACCCAGCCCAGTAGAAGTCCGGCCCAATCCCTCCTCCCCTTCCTGTTTAATAAAAAAAAATTGTTTGCAGCTAACCGGAATCGAACCCGGGCCACCTACCACACACACACGCTAACACCACCTGGGCTACATTCCTTAGTTGGTTTAAACCCAACTTAAAAAGTATATAACACCACTTAACCTTGTCTCTCCTTCTTCCTGGTAACAGACGCGAGACATCAGACCCCAAAAAGGAAAATTTTTTTCTTTAAATCGTAAATTGCTATTTTTTTTATAGAAACATTGTAATTAGGCCATGTTTAATTTCCATTGACTATTTATACGATCTAATCGCTACTGATTGAGCCAATTAACCGTGTCAACATTTAAAACCAAGGTCAACATACCAATTCGAGGATCCAGACCAAACTACTATAAATTGAACATCTCTAAACCTTCACAACTCGCCACTAATTCTTTCTACACCTCCAATTTCTACTTATAATCAACTGATCTTGAATCATGGTTCGTGTTTGACTTCGTGGCTTTGACCATCCATTCGTATACGAATCGTGTCTGTAAGTTCGTAATTTTTGAGGGGTTTCATTAAACGGAACCTACACAACATTAACCCCATGATTAATTGGGTTAATGTTGTGTGATTCGATCGATTGCAAAACTAGGGCTCGATTGCTAATAAATTGGGGAAGAACATGAAAATCTGTTATGTTATTTATTTTTATAAAACAAGAATCAACACAACCACTGGTCTGGACCAAGTGGTTGTGTCTGGTGCATTCTATACAAGCCATGCGGGTTCGAGTCCCGGCTATGGCATCTCTTTTTCTTTTATTTCGTTTTTAAACAAATAAAATCCAAATAATTATATATAATACATATAAAACTTATAAATTCACTTTTAATTATTAAAACTCTTTTGTAAATTCTAAAAAAATTATTTCAAGCTAATCTGATGTAAAAGGTTCACCCACAATTTTTAGTTTTCAAAAATTAATTTATTTAATATATATAATAATTAAATCAATTTTATTCTATTATATTTATAAAATTCCATTAAAATATCAAAACAATTTTATAAATTTCCACAAAAATTATTCTGAGTTTATATAATGATAAACTTTTCTGAAATGATTTTTAATTCTGAAAAATCATTTATTTAATATTTTTAATCAATTTTTGTTAGTTTTAATCATAATTAAATCATAATAAATCCAATCTTTAATATTTTTGCACCAAAATTTTATACAAATTATTTCTGATTATTTAGAACAGAAATATGAATTTTAAACTTATAATTCTTAAATTTAATTTTTTTAAATATTAAAGTTGAACTTTGACAATTTGTTATAAATAGAATTAATATTCTATTTTAAAGAAAATAATTTTGTAAAAATTATTTTTACACTTTAAACGCATTATTGTGACCATCTTAAATTTAAATTTCATAAAAAGATTTTTGATTATTTATTTACTAACATTCTCTCAATTATCAAACATTTTTTATAATAATCAAAAGAGCATTTATCCCCAATTTCGAAGCCCTAGAAACTTATACATTTGTAGACTAGATAGACTTAGACATATTATTACCTTATTATAGGGTGATACTTGACACATTTGGGCAACACCATTATTCAATCGTTTCAACAGATATAACATTTTGCTAAGGTGAGTTTTACATAGCCCCTTTTCTATTTATCACCATTTTTGGGGTGAAACATGTTACAACATTATTTATGCAATTCAATCATCAATGTGTCTATGTGTATTTCTATGTTGCATTATGTCTTGAACATGACTAGGGTAAGCACAATTCTAGCATAAACATTCATCAGCCAAACGGTATACATTGATAGATCTATTGGACTGACAATCCCACCCGGATACGTGCCTCCTACAAAGGTTGCGTGGGTGTTTGTTACTGCAATATAAACGAGTGAACCATGAGCGTATGGGATGTACCACAATACAACAAGTCACAATGGTTGATTATGCACTCGATTTACTTCTAGTATGTTTTCACATATGGACTAGATTGCCATGACACATGAATTGCACAACAATTTTATTCGATTATCAAAACCTATGTAATTCTCACCAACTTTTGTTGACCCAAAATATTTTCAACTTAACATGTTTCAGGTTTTACTTGCTTGAAGATTTGAATTGATGCTTGAAGATGTTTGCATAGTTTTATTTAATTTGATGTACAAATTCTTAGAACAATTGTATGTAACTTATTTAAATTATTTAATGAAATTTATTATTCACCATGAGCTACTGAACAATCATCAATACGTGACATCCCGATGTTTCCGCCATCGGTTGGGGTGTTACAGATTGGTATCAGAGCCATGGTTATAGGGAATTAGGTTATTAGAAAAATAATCTAGTCTATAACCATAGGATTTAACCAGTACTTGCTTCTTTTGCTTGCTATTCTCTATCTCCCTCCTACTTCATCTCCCCACTTTCAAGAAGGTTGCTCTCCATCACTGGATCCACTCTTAGACTAATAAGGCAAAATCCTCAGGTTTAACCTGAACCACCTTGAGATCTCGTCGAAGTTCTAGATTTTAATAACGAACACGTGCAATCTGGAAGGGTGAACGCCTGTATTCTGAGTCTTCTGTCTAGGCTGGCATGCGCATATATCCCAATCAGACGAGGGACCCGGATGCCTACCTGGGAATTCTCGGGATGAGTGTTCACTTATAGGCTAAAGCATGTCTTCATATGTTATTAGAATCTAGAATCTTTGATAAGTCAACGTTTTCGTTTATTCGTTTTAATGAATAAATGATTACATTCCTTATATAACCTCATTCATTTCATTGTGTCTCTTTCAGATCATGCCTCCACGTCGCAGTGCTCGTCTTAACAGTGGTGACAATCATGATGAAGGAAGTAGCAATCACAATCATAACCATGACACTAACCACAACAACAACAACAATAATGGTGTCGATGCTCAACTGGCTGCAATCATTTCGCAACAAATGGCGCAGCAAATCGCAACTCTGGTTCCCAACTTACTAGCTCAAGTCATCCAGTTGAACGGCAGCGGGAGCGGCAACGGCAACGGAAATGGAAATGGAAACCACAACGGGAATGGAAATGGTCTTCCAGCCTGCACTCTCAAGCACTTTAATTCCTGTAATCCCCCAAAGTTTAGTGGTGAAGAGGGAGCTACGGGACTCCTACAATGGATTGAGGGTATTGAGAATACCTTCATTAACAGTGAATGCCCCGACAACTTTAAAGTCCGTTATGCCATGAGTGTTCTTCACAAACGAGCACTCACTTGGTGGAATGAAGAAAAACGCACTCGCGGAGCTGAAGCTGCACTAGCCTTAACTTGGGATCAAGCTAAAGACATTATGAAGGCAGAATTCTGTCCTCGTAATGAAATTAAGAAGCTGGAAGATGAATTTCATGATCTTGCTCAAGACAGTGGGGAAAACCTTGCTTACAACACTCGTTTTCACGAACTTAGCTTACTGTTACCCCACAAAGTCACCCCTTTGCCCATTGCTATCAAAAAATACATTGGTGGTTTACCGATGCAGATTCAAGACACGGTGTGGGGAAGGAACCCTGCTACTTTGGAGGAAGCAAAGCGTTTGGCTGCCACCCTAACAGATAACCATGTGAAGGTAGGAACCTTGACTCGTAAAGGGGAAAAGAAAAAGGATACTCCCCAACCTGCCGTTGAAATCAAAACTGAGGCCTCAACCAACGGAAAGTGTAAGGTCAGGAATTTTGCAATAGACACCACTGCCCACCCAACAAGAAACAATACAACGGGAAGCTACCTAAGTGTAACACCTGCCAGTATCACCATCCAACTCAAGTACCCTGCCGACAGTGCACTAATTGTCAAAGGTATGGGCATCTTGCAGATGCTTGTCGAATCCCTGCTACAAACGCTCTTGATGCTCCAAATAACCCCGCTTGAAACCCTCCAGCTACTTAACAGCAAACTCTACCATTTGAATGATGCCTACTTTCTCTTTAATTCTATGTATTGGCACTTTTTGATTCAAATAATAAATTCGAGTATTATCATAACATCTGGGTGCATGCTTGTTTGAATGTGAATTAATTGCTATATCTATAATCATACTTGCTTACTTGTACAACAATTAGTTGACTACCAAACAATCTACTCAACGATTGGTAGGGGTCATCATGTCTCTTCAACAGTCGGGAGAGGCCCTACCACCTGCTCAACGACTAGTGGAGACTATCGAACCTGCTCAACAATCGGTAGAGTCATAAAAGGGCGCAAAACCCTAATGTAAGGTAAATTGGTAATTACGGTCCGGAACGTAATCATGAATTTACAGGTACGTTAAGGTAGTGTGAAATTTTATCAAGGTTTTCGGTAGTTGACCAATTGTAAACCCGATATTTTTTCTCTTGACTTCGGGACGAAGTTCCTAAAAGTAGGGGAGACTGTAACATCACAAAATTTTTCCCAAATTTATATACATAAAGCCCCCATTATATATATTTTATCCTTAATATGCCTAACACACAACCTATATATATATATAAATAATAATAATAATAATAATAATAATAATAATAATAATAATAATAATCACTATCATAATAGTTATAACATTTTTTTTAACAAACTCAAACCCAATATCCCTTGTTGTGTTATTGAACCCAAGTGAAAAGCCCACCAAACTGGCCCAACAGCGACCCAGCCCAGTAGAAGTCCGGCCCAATCCCTCCTCCCCTTCCTGTTTAATAAATAAAAATTGTTTGCAGCTAACCGGAATCGAACCCGGGCCACCTACCACACACACACGCTAACACCACCTGGGCTACACTCCTTAGTTGGTTTAAACCCAACTTAAAAAGTATATAACACCACTTAACCTTGTCTCTCCTTCTTCCTGGTAACAGACGCGAGACATCAGACCCCAAAAAGGAAATTTTTTTTCTTTAAATCGTAAATTGCTATTTTTTTTTATAGAAACATTGTAATTAGGCCATGTTTAATTGCCATTGACTATTTATACGATCTAATCGCTACTGATTGAGCCAATTAACCGTGTCAACATTTAAAACCAAGGTCAACATACCAATTCGAGGATCCAGACCAAACTATTATAAATTGAACATCTCTAAACCTTCACAACTCGCCACTAATTCTTTCTACACCTCCAATTTCTACTTATAATCAACTGATCTTGAATCATGGTTCGTGTTTGACTTCGTGGCTTTGACCATCCATTCGTATACGAATCGTGTCTGTAAGTTCGTAATTTTTGAGGGGTTTCATTAAACGGAACCTACACAACATTAACCCCATGATTAATTAGGTTAATGTTGTGTGATTCGATCGATTGCAAAACTAGGGCTCGATTGCTAATAAATTGGGGAAGAACATGAAAATCTATTATGTTATTTATTTTTATAAAACAAGAATCAACACAACCACTGGTCTGGACCAAGTGGTTGTGTCTGGTGCATTCTATACAAGCCATGCGGGTTCGAGTCCCGGCTATGGCATCTCTTTTTCTTTTATTTCGTTTTTAAACAAATAAAATCCAAATAATTATATATAATACATATAAAACTTATAAATTCACTTTTAATTATTAAAACTCTTTTGTAAATTCTAAAAAAAATATTTCAAGCTAATCTGATGTAAAAGGTTCACCCACAATTTTTAGTTTTCAAAAATTAATTTATTTAATATATATAATAATTAATTCAATTTTATTCTATTATATTTATAAAATTCCATTAAAATATCAAAACAATTTTATAAATTTCCACAAAAATTATTCTGAGTTTATATAATGATAAACTTTTCTGAAATGATTTTTAATTCTGAAAAATCATTTATTTAATATTTTTAATCAATGTTTGTTAGTTTTAATCATAATTAAATCATAATAAATCCAATCTTTAATATTTTTGCACCAAAATTTTATACAAATTATTTCTGATTATTTAGAACAAAAATATGAATTTTAAACTTATAATTCTTAAATTTAATTTTTTTAAATATTAAAGTTGAACTTTGACAATTTGTTATAAATAGAATTAATATTCTATTTTAAAGAAAATAATTTTGTAAAAATTATTTTTACACTTTAAACGCATTATTGTGACCATCTTAAATTTAAATTTCATAAAAGATTTTTGATTATTTATTTACTAACATTCTCTCAATTATCAAACATTTTTTATAATAATCAAACGAGCATTTATCCCCAATTTCGAAGCCCTAGAAACTTATACATTTGTAGACTAGATAGACTTAGACATATTATTACCTTATTATAGGTGATACTTGACACATTTGGGCAACACCATTATTCAATCTTTTCAACAGATATAACATTTTGCTAAGGTGAGTTTTACATAGCCCCTTTTCTATTTATCACCATTTTTGGGGTGAAACATGTTACAACATTATTTATGCCATTCAATCATCAATGTGTCTATGTGTATTTCTATGTTGCATTATGTCTTGAACATGACTAGGGTAAGCACAATTCTAGCATAAACATTCATCAGCCAAACGGTATACATTGATAGATCTATTGGACTGACAATCCCACCCGGATACGTGCCTCCTACAAAGGTTGCGTGGGTGTTTGTTACTGCAATATAAACGAGTGAACCATGAGCGTATGGGATGTACCACAATACAACAAGTCACAATGGTTGATTATGCACTCGATTTACTTCTAGTATGTTTTCACATATGGACTAGATTGCCATGACACATGAATTGCACAACAATTTTATTCGATTATCAAAACTTATGTAATTCTCACCAACTTTTGTTGACCCAAAATATTTTCAACTTAACATGTTTCAGGTTTTACTTACTTGAAGATTTGAATTGATGCTTGAAGATGTTTGCATAGTTTTATTTAATTTGATGTACAAATTCTTAGAACAATTGTATGTAACTTATTTAAATTATTTAATGAAATTTATTATTCACCATGAGCTACTGAACAATCATCAATACGTGACATCCCGATGTTTCCGCCATCGGTTGGGGTGTTACATAATGCTGGTGAGTTCACAGGTTTTAAGTTCGTAAACGTTTTCATGTGTAAAGCGATTCCTCATAAAGTGCCAAGTGTGCAAAAGTTTCAAGTAAATAACAAACGTTCCCTTACTACTACGACTGTGTTGCTAAAACCATTACTGACAAACGTTGCTCGAGTTGCTGCCCATGTGCCAAGTGTCAAGTGTCAAGTAGAGACAATATGCACCCGCCCGGCTCCCAGCCGTCAGGTGGGGTTCGTCACGCCCGATAGATCTATCCACATTTCCCCCGTTGTGCCCCACACATTCATGGTTTCAATAGGGACTTAGGTTTCGTCGTATAGTAAATAAGTGTCAAGCACCAAGTGCCAAATGCCAAGTGTCAATGTTTAAAAGTGTCAAGTGCCAATGTTTAAATATGCCAAATGCCAATGTTTAAAAGCGTTAAATGCCAATGTTTAAAAGTGTCAAATGCCAATGTTAAATATGCCAAGTGCCAAACGTGTCACGTTTCTTAAAAGAGTTACATTCCCAAAAGGCGTCATGTTTCTAAAAGTGTTATGTTTCCAAAAGTGGTAAGTTTCATAAGAGTTGCGTTTTCAAATCATAAACGTTGCATTGTTAAAACGTGTGGCATGCTTCTCCCCCGAGAGAAAAGAGTATAAAAGAGGGGCCGTGAAACTCACCTTAGAGTGCGTCTTCTGATAACTAGAATTCCAACACGCGTATGATAATCCCTACTAATGACAACCTATCAATGAGTTTACATAAGTGTGATGACTATTAACCCGAAGGCTAACTAGTCCCCGATTGTCCAGATCTTGACTACGTGTGTTAAAAAGTGTGTTTAAACGTTAACCGGACATCCCAGACCGACCCGACATCCCGTTGGTGACCCATTACATCAATTAGTCATGCACATAAGTTTAACACATAAGTTTCAAGCATAAAACACTTAGTTTGCATCAAAAATCTCATTCCGGACATCAGATGGTCGAATGTGGTTTTTCCCATTTCCATGTTCGCCCGTTTGAGCCACGTTCGCCCGTTTTTCCCACATTTTGTTCCACGTTCGCCCGTTTAAGCCACGTTCGCCCGTTTTTCCCACATTCGCCCATTTTCCCACGTTCGCCCGTTTTTCCACGTTCGCCCGTTTTTCCCATGTTTTGTTCCACATTCGCCCATTCAAACCAATTTTATTCCACGTTCGCCTGTTTTCATCAGCATTTTATAAAACGCACCAAAACGCATCTAAACGGTCCGAAAACATCACGAAACATTACCAATCACAGCAGTCAACTATCATTAACATATTCCTACATAACCCTACCAATTTTATCCCGAAATCCATCCGTTTTACAAGTTACCCGAAATAGCAAATTATGGAGATGTCACATCAAACGCATGCAATCTTTACCCAATTAGGAAACTTTATGAAATCAATCAATAATCAACTTAATATACTCATATTATCATGAACAATAAACCCCCCAATCATATCCTTATCACTATCATCATGAACAAGCCCTAGATCTAACCCAAAATCCCCAAAATGAACATAACATCATCAATAATCAATTGTAACCTATCTCAATCATAAATCATCATCAATACCAGTCCTAGATCATTGTCATAACATCTATACAACAATCAATCATCAAACAATGCATAACATCACATAAAACACCATTAACACATGTTATTTTGTATGAAAACTCATTGTTTATGAATAGGTTTTGTTTAGAAAGATATTAGGAAGGTTTTTATTCATGAAAACATGTTTGAATCAGATCTGGACTCTTGGGGTTTAATGAAAACGAATTGAAATGCTTTAAAAATGATTTAGAATGAAGAACACACCTTAGATCTTTGTGTAGAAGATGTTTGTAGGTTAGATTATAAAAAACAAGGGCAAAAACTCCTTCCCCAATGTTTAAAGTTGCTAGAGAGTGTTTTGAGACGGTTAAGGTTTGTGAAATGGTGAAAAATGACAAAGTGTGGTATTTATACTATGTCCACATTCGCCCCTTTCACCTGGGCGAATGTACCCTCCTTCGACCCTTTCACAGGGTCGAACGTACCTTGACTTGGTCGAATGAAATTCTTTCAATTCCATATCCCAGGTTCGCCCCTTTTACAAGGGTCGAACCAGGACTCACGTTTTTCTAGTTTTTCCAATTTGTCGTGTTTAACGCATTTTAACGCACCCTACCATACGAGCATGCAACCTTAGTCTATGTTTAACATATTTAAGCACGGATGATTATCTATACATCATTTAAACACATCTAAGCATATAATCCACCATATGACAATTAGTCTACACATACACTTAATTAGTTTATGTAATTCACCAACAACGGGACTCGTATCGTGTGTGTGTGTGTGACTAACCCAATGATCTCCCGAATCATTGAACCCTGGACAATACGGACTGTGTTCCGACTCTACTGACCCCGTCAAGTATGTTTAATAAACGTTTTTCGCTAAGGTAGACTTATGTGTTTATAAAATGTTGACCCAAACATGCCGGGTGTCACATACGACATACCTTCATGTTCACTAAAAACATTTCAATCCATATTTAGATAAAGACAAAATTACATAAATCAACTTTTATGCATGTTCAAAAATACAAATTTCACCTTTGTCTTTAAAAAGTCCCAAAACTAACATACTACAATTTCAGACCTTTATTACCAACTCTGTTTAAAAACTGGGTTAACTACCCACATGCTCAGGGTATAATGGTCATTTCACGTGTTTTATATTATTATTATTTAATTAAACACCCTTCTTCATCTTCGCCAATTAACCATAATAAACTCTAACCCTAAGTCTCAACAATTGACCCGACGCATAAATATAAACTAGTATCTGATCATTTGCAAGCTGTATCAATAAGAATAAGTTGCTATTCATTTACATGGAAATTATTTGATGCAAATTTGATCCGACACATAAATATTGTAGGAACACCGTTCACAAGAAATAAAATAAATGCAGGTTTATTAAATAATATCGGATTACAATACAAATATGAAATTAACAGAATACAAACAGAAAGAAAAATTACAAACTGAAAGGAAAATACGAAGGAAGGCAAAGGAAACTCGATGTGACTGAGGCACGTGTAAAACACGCTTCCCTTAAAACAGATTTCGGGCCAACCACGTGAACCCGTCTGTTTCCCAGGGTACAACAGCCTAAGCAGATTGCACTGCCGGAGTTAGCCAAGCACCTGAAACGTTACCTGAAACAAGAGCTCGCAGGTCTGAAAAGTTAGGAAATTTCTCTGAAAGAAGGTGGTGGTTAGAGAACATGAATTGGAAGATTTCCGGTGTGTTCAAACAGAGTCTTGCACTCGGTATTTATACACGAAACCGAGCCTAGTAATACGCCTTATTGATTACGAAATTAAGTCTTGGCATTAATTCCGTTTGACTAGAATTCAAACGTGGTCAATGAGTATTAATACAATTAATTTCATTGACTTGACCAGTCTTGGCTTCATTGACCAGATTAATTAACTAGTCTTGGCCACAGGCTCGAGCCACTCCAGTCCAAGCTCAGTTAAAAATATAAAGGCGGCTCTCAAGCGGCTCGCGGCGATGCGAGCGTGCGAAGTGCAAAGTGCGTCATCAAAACGCCACATTACGCCCATCGCCCTCGGTCCCGGTCCCGGTCCCGAGCCCGAGCCCGAGCCCGTGCCCGTGCCCGTGCGCGGGCGCGGGCGCGTCGGGTGCTTCGCACCCTCCTGGCTGCCACTGGGTGTGTCCTATTGTATAGGAATACATTCCTCTACAGAATTCTAGATATAAACCAACACATGATTTATATTTCCACCAATGTGGGACAAGCACAAATTCCTCCAACTTTAAAGTTCCACCACACACATAAAGCTTAGATCTCTCATTCACCTAGCTTTATAATTAAATGTCATTATATTACATTTAATATAATACTTAATTATTAAAATTTCCAACAATCCCCCACATGAATGGAGATCGACCCACACACTCAAGTGTCAAAATAAAATTTCTACGGTTAAGTAATGCAGGATAGGTAGGTATTCCCTTTGAACCCTCCTTTGTGATGTATACTTTGTCTCCTAGCGGTTAGTAGACGCGATGTCCTTGAACCAACCCCTTTTTATGTAGACATTATTACACATCACACATTACTCTCCTTGGTCTGGTTAACCCCTCATTGTCGTGTCCATTTATGGTCATGGAGCACTGTCCTGGTTCTGCGAGAGCTCTAGGAATTGCGCCCCCCACAATTCCATTTGAAGCGACCCCACTTCTCTCTAACATAGGTGATTTTACCAAAATCATTAAAAGCCGTATGCTTAACCTCCTTTGACATCACTGATTGTTTAAGGATGGACTAGGAAGTATGCAACTCCCTTTGTGTCTCGGGTTACTCCCCCACAGTGATCTTAGTTCGTACAGTTAGGTGGTCCTATTGAGCCTAGATCATGGGATCTCCAATCTTCTAGGATAGGTTTTCCGTTGTACAAACTTACTCCAAGGGCTTTAGTCCCATTCCTTTCGACGACTTGTGCACTGCCTCTCTGCTTAAGCCTTTTGTTAGCGGATCCGCAATGTTATCCTTTGACTTCACATAGTCAATTGTGATAACTCCTGTTGAGAGCAGTTGTCGTATCGTATTATGCCTACGTCGTATGTGCCTTGATTTACCATTATACATTGCACTTTTAGCTCTACCAATTGCCGACTGGCAATCGCAATGTATGCAAATAGCCGTCACAGGCTTAGGCCATCTTGGAATATATTCCAAAAACTGACGTATCCATTCTGCCTCTTCTCCAGCTTTATCTAAAGCAATAAATTCAGATTCCATTGTGGACCTAGCTATAAGAGTTTGCTTGGAAGATTTCCAAGCTATAGCTGCTCCTCCAAGGGTAAACACATAACCACTTGTGGATTTAGAATCTTTCATATCGGATATCCAGTTGGCATCACTGTATCCTTCGGCAACAGCTGGATCTTGGCCATAATGCAGTCCATAATTCCTCGTGTATCTCAAATACCTTAACAGTCTTGTCATGCTCTTCCAATGTTCAGCACTGGGATTACTGGTATATCTACTTAGCCTGCTCACAGCATATGCTAAGTCTGGCCTGGTACATGACATGAGATACATCAAACTGCCAATGATCCTTGAATACTCCAATTGAGCAACACCCTCTCCTCTATTCTTTGACAAATGTTGAGAGGTATCAATTGGAGTTTGAGCCACACTTGTGTCTTCCGAATTAAACTTCTCAAGGATCTTATCCACATAATGAGATTGACTTAACACAAGACCAGTTTGGGTTCTAATAATCTTCACTCCAAGAATTACATCAGCTAGACCCATGTCTTTCATGTCAAATCTCGCTTTCAACATGTCTTTAGTGGATTTGATCATCTTGTCATCACTCCCAATGATAAGCATATCATCCACATAAAGACATAAGATTACATAACCTTTAGAAGTGTCCTTCACATAGACACACTTGTCACATTCATTTATTTTGAAACCACTGTTAAGCATAACATGGTCAAACTTTTGATGCCATTGTTTTGGAGCTTGCTTTAAGCCATACAGTGACTTAACGAGTTTACATACTTTGCCTTCTTGGCCCGGAGCAGAGAAACCCTCAGGTTGCTCCATGTAAATCTCTTCCTCTAATTCCCCATTCAGAAATGCAGTTTTTACATCCATTTGATGTATTTCCAAATTTCTCAAAGCTGCAATTGCAAGCACCAATCTTATAGAAGTTATTCTAGTCACAGGCGAGTATGTGTCAAAGTAGTCAAGACCTTCCTTTTGTCTATACCCTTTGATTACGAGCCTTGCTTTATACTTGTCAACCGAGCCATCAGCTTTCATTTTTCTCTTGAATATCCATCGATATCCAAGTGGCTTGCACCCTGGTGGAAGATCAACTAGCTCCCAAGTATGATTCTGCAAAATAGAATCAATCTCACTTTTGATGGCTTCTTTCCATTGAGGTCCATCTGAAGAGGTGACTGCTTGTCGATAGGTTTGAGGCTCACTCTCAACCATGTAAGCAAGGAAATCAGGCCCAAAAGATTTTTCAATCCTTTGCCTTTTGCTCCTTCTTGGCTCAACCTCTTCATCCTCTGATCGTTCATGGGTTTTGTTTTGAACAACCTTATCAACCGCTGTTGATGAACTCGCATGAGTTTGTTCTAATAACATTGGGAACTCCTCTTCAAAATAAGTTGCATTTCCTGGCCTTGTTTCTATTATGGAGTTCTTATGAACATCAGGATTTTTGGACTCATGCACAAGAAAACGATGTGAAGTCCCATTTTGGGCATATCCAATAAATATGCAATCAACAGTTTTAGGCCCAATTCTAAGAGCCTTTGGAGGTGTAACAATTACCTTGGCCAGGCACCCCCACACTTTCAAGTATTTATAGGATGATTTATGTCCCCACCATAACTCATATGGTGTTACATCCTTATTCTTGAAAGGAACTTTATTTAACAAAAAATTGGCCGATAAAATGGCCTCCCCCCACATGTCCTGGCTCATTCCAGAACTTATCAACATGGAATTCATCATTTCTTTTAGGGTACGATTTTTCCGTTCCGCAATACCATTTGATTGGGGTGTATAGGGAGGGGTACACTCGTGTATTATGCCACTTTTGGCACATTCATCCCCAAATGGCGAAACATATTCACCTCCCCTATCACTTCTCACACGCTTTATTTTCTTATTAAGTTGGTTTTCAACTTCAGCTTTAAACAAGATAAACTTGTCAATTGCTTCATCTTTACTCTTAAGTAAATACACATAACAATACCGCGTACTGTCGTCAATAAAAGTAATAAAATACTTATTGCCACCTCTAGTGGGAATTGATTTTAAATCACACACATCAGTGTGAATCAAGTCAAGGGGCTCAGTTATTCGATTAACTGATTTAAATGATGATCTTGTTTGTTTGGCTTCAACACATGTTTTACATTTTGATTTAGAGTCTATGGCAAACGTTGGTATGTAGTCTAATTTAATTAAACGACGCATTGAATTAAAATTAACATGACCAAGACGACCATGCCAAACATTAGGAGACTCAACCAAGTAAGCAGAAGTAGTAGCATTCTTATTCATGTTCTTAGTAACAGCCATTACATTGAGTTTGAACATACCATTCTGGGCATAGCCCTTACCAACAAACACACCATGCTTACTTAAAACAAACTTGTCACTCTCAAAAAGCAAACGAAAGCCAAACTTGTTAAGCAACCATCCCGACACAAGACTTTTACGCACGTCGGGAACATAAAGCACATTGCTTAAAGTGAGCTCTTTTCCAGAAGTCCACTTCAAGATCACATCACCCTCTCCCTTGATATCTGCTGTAGCAGCATTACCCATGTACAGCTTCTCGTCTCCCACCACCTCTTTAAACGTACTAAAGAGGGTCTTGTCTGGGCAAACGTGACGAGTAGCCCCAGTGTCCACCCACCACCCTTTTGGGTTGTTAGTCACCAAATTAACCTCCTCCATCATGGCAGTGAGGTCTGAAATCATGGCCACTAAAGGCACATCATCATCAACCATAAGCGCCTTCTCACGTTTAGGTGCTTTGCATTGATCAGCTTTGTGACCAGCTTCGTTACAGTTGTAACATTTCCCTTTGAAGGAACTAACCTTCTTTTTCACACCACCTTTTCTAGGCCCAAGGTCCCGACCCTTACCTTTTGATTTTTCACCAAATTTGTGACCTTTGTTGCTCTTATTCCCTCTTGAAGACTGACCATGCTCAACAACGTTAGCTCTTGCAGTACCTTCAACTTGAGTTCCTTTTAGAGACACTCTGTTATCTTCCTCAATATGCAAGCGAACCACAAGGTCTTCAATGGTCATTTCCTTTCGCTTATGCTTAAGGTAATTCTTGAAGTCCGTCCAACTTGGAGGAAGTTTCTCAACTATTGCAGCCACTTGGAATGTTTCACTAAGATTCATTCCTTCAGAAAGAATGTCACTAAGGATCACTTGCAATTCTTGGACTTGGCTAATAACAGTTTTGGAATCCACCATTTTATAATCCAAGAACCGAGCCACAACAAACTTTTTAGTACCAGCATCTTCAGTTTTGTACTTACGCTCCAAAGATTCCCAAAGTTCTTTGGCAGTCGTTATCTTGCAGTACACATTATACAATGGATCAGCAAGTCCATTCAACACATAGTTTTTGCATAGGTACTCAGAATGCTTCCAAGCATCAAGTGCGCTCACAGATTGAACGTCAGAGTTCCCTTCACCAAGTTGAGGGGGGGCCTCAATCAAGAATCTCGCAAGATTCAGAGTTGTCAAGTAAAACAGCATCTTTTGCTGCCATCTCTTGAAGTTCAATCCAGAGAACTTCTCTGGTTTCTCAGCATGGTTTGCAACGGCCTGGGCTGCCTGGGTGCCAAACAATGGCCCCACAGTGGTGGATGTTGGTCCAACGGTTGTTGATGAAGCGCTAGCATTCGTAGCCATTTCTGAAACAATTAAACAATGGTCAGAAATGATCAAACCAATAAATAATCCTTTGAATTTTACAATTCGGTTTACAAAAAACCAAACTGTTTGGTTTACAGAAAACCAAGGCAAACTCACAAAGAGTTTAAAGAAACAATTTATTTTGTAATCCGAAAATTTTAAAACAAAGTATGAACGGAGTTTTAAAATCTGTTTTAAGCTTGTAGGAACACCGTTCACAAGAAATAAAATAAATGCAGGTTTATTAAATAATATCGGATTACAATACAAATATGAAATTAACAGAATACAAACAGAAAGAAAAATTACAAACTGAAAGGAAAATACGAAGGAAGGCAAAGGAAACTCGATGTGACTGAGGCACGTGTAAAACACGCTTCCCTTAAAACAGATTTCGGGCCAACCACGTGAACCCGTCTGTTTCCCAGGGTACAACAGCCTAAGCAGATTGCACTGCCGGAGTTAGCCAAGCACCTGAAACGTTACCTGAAACAAGAGCTCGCAGGTCTGAAAAGTTAGGAAATTTCTCTGAAAGAAGGTGGTGGTTAGAGAACATGAATTGGAAGATTTCCGGTGTGTTCAAACAGAGTCTTGCACTCGGTATTTATACACGAAACCGAGCCTAGTAATACGCCTTATTGATTACGAAATTAAGTCTTGGCATTAATTCCGTTTGACTAGAATTCAAACGTACGCCACATTACGCCCATCGCCCTCGGTCCCGGTCCCGGTCCCGAGCCCGAGCCCGTGCCCGTGCGCGTGCGCGGGCGCGCCGGGTGCTTCGCACCCTCCTGGCTGCCACTGGGTGTGTCCTATTGTATAGGAATACATTCCTCTACAGAATTCTAGATATAAACCAACACATGATTTATATTTCCACCAATGTGGGACAAGCACAAATTCCTCCAACTTTAAAGTTCCACCACACACATAAAGCTTAGATCTCTCATTCACCTAGCTTTATAATTAAATGTCATTATATTACATTTAATATAATACTTAATTATTAAAATTTCCAACAAATATAAACTAAAGTTTTGATAGAATTAAAGCATAACCAATGTTGCTACATTGTCTGATGATAATACTTGTCAAGAAGCTTCAGTGTACTCCCCGAACGTGAATGCTCTCATTACCCTGTATCAACTGAACCACCGCAAATTTGTGAAGTGATCGTGCCAATATAAAAAACAAAAACAATCGAATTCATTAAACCATAAAAGGAATATAAGTTTGATCGGACTCTAAAAAGTCAACACGAACTAAACCCATCGACCACGACACCGACACCGACGTCGTCGACAGCAACCAACCCTTCCGATGAACCTTCTTCGACTAGTCACCCACCTCTGACCTTCACCCTCATCGGTCACTTTCTCCGTCACCACTTCTCTTAGCGTGCCATGTAGCATGCCACGTGGAAGTGATTTTAGAAAAAAAAATTAAAAATAAAATTGGATTTCTCTCTCTCATGTTTTATCCCACAATTTTTAAACGTTAATATCTTTTATATACAATATTTTTTAAAGAAAAAAATTACACTAAATTAACGAGCGTTTTATAATTTTTCCAACGAGTACTATAGTGCTATATAAAAAAAACTAAGAAAAAAACGACTATTTTTTGTAGAGTTTTGTTTATACAGGAAAAAAAACACAAAGTATTCTGGTAATTCATTAATCATGTATAGGCGAGTCACTAATTATGTTCAAACCAGTAAATATGAATTCTATTTTCAACATGTATTAACTTTGGAGTTGTACATTGTTTTAGGTTAGGTATTAATATTAGAGTTATATATTGTTTAAGGTTAGACGTTAACATTAGAGATACATTGTTAATTTTTTTAGGTTAGGTGCTACCCGAAGCTTTCCTGCATGTAACTGTAAAGCGCATAAGTCTATTTTATATGTAAAATTGATACGTCATATTAGATTTCTTAACCTCGGAACGCTCCCGGGATATAATCTAGTTAATGCATAAACTCAATTAAAACTTTACTTTGTCACATTACTACATTTGTATAAGAATGATTTACATCCATAGCAATAAAATACACGTATAGTTTACGTCTATCCGGTTGTTGTGTGACATTACAAATATTGGAATTTGTACAAACATGTGAATATACTTACTAGGGCTGCAAACGAACCGAACGAACAAGAACAATGCCTTGTTTGTTTTCGTTTGTTAAGGAAATATATGTGTTCATGAAAAGTTCGTGAACACTTACCAAACAAGATTTTATGTTCGTGTTTGTTTGTTAAGAAAACGAGCGTGTTTGTGTTCGTTTGTTAATTTTGTTCATGAACGCACACGAACACAAATAAGTGTTCATGGACGGAAACAACCACAAACGGACATATATTAACTTTCGAATAAGATTGAATTCACATATATGAAGACATTAACTAGATCCACCCAAAATATAACCTAACTATCCAAACATACTTGGTATTTAACATCATATTAGTAAACATAATAAAGTAGTGTCTCAAAAAAACTAAGTTAACATCTTAAACTTCAAGTCTTAATAAATCCACCCGAAATAAATTTGAAGTCATCAAATGATCATAAATGAACAAACATGTTACCGAACGTTCACGAACATAAACAAATGAACGTGACATATGTTCATGTTTGTTAATTTAACTATACGAACGAAAGTTTCTGTTCGTGTTCGTTCGTTTATTAAACGAACGCAGTTTTCACCAAACGATTCATAAACTGTTCGCTGAAAATTTAGTTTGTTTGTAGCCCTAATACTTACACATGAAAATAAAGTAGATACGTGAAAATAAAGCAAATTCGTGAAAAGTAGACACGCTTAATAAATATACAAGTAATCAATTTTAAGTACAAATAAAAATAACTAAAAGACGAATCAGTTTTTACATTTAAGTATAAAAATTAATATAAATAATGTAAATATTTGAAATAAGTTCAGATATTTATAGATATGAATATATAATTTCATCCAACATTATCATATTTATACAAAACCTAAGTATATTTATTTTTATAAGTTTCTCAAGGATATAACTTTTAGGAAAGAATGAAATGGAATGGCTGAGAAAAGCAAGAAATATTGATGATCAATCAAAGCTGGTACTACTAGTTGGAGTTGATATCAATGCTTTGATTTCATATTTTGTTTGAACTCCATGATTGTGACTTCTCTATTTTATTTTCATTAGGTCATTTTGGAAGTTGTTTCTTAGTTTTTGTTTTTCTTAATCATTATTATAAAAAAAATAAGAAAACATATTCTTACGTTGTCAAAATCGACTTCATTAATGGTTACTTGTACGTATATGCAATTCTTTATCTTATTAAAATTTTTGTTTGGTCAAAGAAAATTTAGCGATAAAAACTAAAAAAAGTTTATGTAGTAGCTTAATTTCTTGACTTTTTTTAATTAAAACAAAATATAGATGTATTCTTTGTTGGAATTTTTAAAATATGTGAATGGAAATTAATGTAATAATATTATTAATGAGTTTAGTGATATTATTAATGAGACTCTTCATGATAAGAAACTCTTGAGTAGAGTTTTTTTTTTATGTCACTTAATTTGCTTTTATTAGAGTTTTATGTCTCTTATTAAATCCATAATTAAGTGAAACTCTTGGGTATCATGACTCTTATAAATTAGTAGGTTGTGTGCCTCACATTGAAAAAAAGATAAGAGAGATACAAGAGAAATACATGGATATACATATTAGAATACACATAGAAGAGTTCTTGAAAAGATAATTCTCATATGTTGGGTACTGTAGAGAAGAGTACTCTCTACTAGATTCTACAAGTTCTAACACTACAAGTTACCTGGTGTAACCTCGGGCGCGTAGCCTTCTCCGGCAGTACAGACTGCTTCGGCTGTTGTACCCTGGGAGACAGACGCGTTGTCTTTGGTAGAGACGCGAAATCTGTTTTAAGGGAAGCGTGTTGAACACGTGCCTCAGCCTCAACCGTCAACATTATGTTTGTTTATTTTTGCAGCCAAGAATGATAGTACAAAAGACATGGTTCAAGGTTTCATAGAAGACTATGCAAAGATTCATATAAGAAGACGCAATTCAAACTCTTGTTGAAGACTTCGGTTTGAATCAATTGTGTTTTATTTCCTTTTATTTTCATTTGGATTTGTACACGGTGCATAGAGTATCTTTATTATTTTATTAATATTAATTTAATAAAATCGTGACTCATGTCCTACAATCTTAAAACAGATTTCATGAGATTGTTGCTACAATCTTAAAGCCTTATTCATAAGGATTTTGGGTTCACGAAGTGGTTTAAAAAAATTGTTTTAGAGATTTTTGTATATCTTGTAAATATTTGTTTTGGGAATATATATGTAGTACAACTTGTTGGGTTTGGATTTATAGATATTGTGGTATAATGTTAAATCCTACACCGTGATACAAAACAATTGGTTTTGATTCAACCATTTGGTTTTAAACGATCTTAATCGTGATTTTTATAACATGTGTGTTATACCGAGTTTATTGGTGTAAACCATACGTTTTTTTGTAAACGTTAAATTCCACAACGTTCGCGCAGGACTTGGTTTATTTTATAAACAATACGTTTTTTGTAAACGTTTCATTTTCTAACATGTGTGTTAGAAATGATTATATTAGAAAAAATATATTGATTTGAGAAGTTTGTCTAAGCGTCTCGTTTCTTATAATGGGTGTTGGAAATAGTTTATTTTGATAAACTAAAAAGCCTTATATGATTTTTGTAATCATTTATTTCTAACGAGCATGTTAGAACCGGTTTGTTTTATGCAAACCGATAAGTGTTATAACGATTTTTGTAATCGATAACGTCTAACAAGTGTGTTGTAAACTGTTTTTTATATATAAATCAATAAGCATGACAATGATTTTTGTAATCATTTACTTCTAACGATGGTGTTAGAATTTGTTTATTGTATATAAATTGTCAAGTTCGTAACGATTGTGTAATCGTTTAATTCTAACGAGCGTGTTAGAACTGATTTATTGATAAGTTTTATAACGATTTTCGTAATCGTTTATTGCTATCTAGTATGTTTGAAATGGTTTATAGAACCTTCAACTTCAAGAATGATTTTTGTAATCATTTGTCTTCTAACATGTGTGTTAGAAACAGTTTATGAAAACCATCGGTTTTTAAAATGGGATGGTAATAGTTTATTTTCTAAAAGGTGTGTTAGAAATGGTTTAACTTTTGAACCACACACGTGTTTAAGATATTTCGTATTGAAGTTTTACTACTTCTAAATGTGCGAGTTAGAATTCGTTTTAGTTTTCTAACATGTGTGTTAGAAAATTTTTATCACTTATACGAGTTTAAATACGATTTATTTTATAAAACGAAATATTTGGAAATATTTCATGAAAAAAAATGTCTCTAACGTGTGCGTTAGAATCATCTAAGTTCTAACATGTTTGTTAGAATGGGTTTATTTTGTAAACACAATGACTAGGAAAATGTTTTATGTAAACATTTTATTTTCTAGTATGTTCATTAAAAATGGATTCTTTTATGGATTAGAAACCGTTATAGTAGATGTATTAAACTGAAACCATATAAAATAGTTTGATATTTTGGGTTTCGGTATACGGTTTATAAACTCGTATTGGTATTGCAAGACTAAAGGAATGTTTTAGAATGATTTTAAAACAAGTTTTGCATAGTTTTGATAATTCAAACGGTTTGTTACTTTTGCTAGATGTAGCATATGTTGAACCAAAGTAGTGTCCTTGTTGACACTATGTGGAGGAAAACAACTTGGTGTTGTTGTGAACAAGATCAATTGTTCAAGCTTTACTACTTAATTGTAGTCCTTTTAACGACTTGGTGTTGTTTTGAACAGATTTGTGACTGTCCAACTTTAGAATTTCACGATCAAATGAGGAACTTGTACTTATAAGTGCATAGAGTTCTCAAGACACATTGCAAGACGATATTATTGTGATGAATTTGATCGGATGATAAAAGTGTTGAAGATGATAACACTATGAGATTTGGTGTAGTAGATATTTCTACTTATCCGTTTAAACTTTTAAAAGTTTTTTGCACTTTATGATTTAGTTTCGAATGTATATTATTGTTTTGTGTTCAATATCTTCGGATAACACATGCATTTTTTTTTTACAAAGAAACAAATCAAAGGTTTGTGACGTATGAAATGCTATTTTCCAATAAATAACTATAACGTCAAATATACAATGTTAAAGAACAATGTTATAAACGGATAGTATATGGAAAGAATTGGACATGAACAACTTAAGAGTTGTTGCATTGACTAAAAGTTGAAGACGAGACATCAAATGTCTAACCACATCATGAAAGAATCATGAAAGAAAGTGGTGAGTGTATTGAGATGAAATACACAAGTATGTTACATATCGATCTATTTCATTAAAGATTGTCGTGAAAATTTGCAAGGGTGAATTTTAACATATGGAAGAAATATATGTTAATATCAATCTTTAATGAATCAGGCAAGATTTGTTCCAAAAGATTTATGATTGGAAATGGAGGACTATGTCTACCACTTTCAAGTGTTGGAAGTATGTAGAGGTTTTGTCTTTAAAATTGGGAGAGTGTCCTAAATGTACATAGATTTAAAATAAAACGACAAGGCATGTCACTTAAAGACACAATTTTGAAGTCGTTTTGTTGAGTGTGAATCTAAGTGATTTCATATCAACATAAAAGTAATTGTACACTTATATTATTCATACCTTTTGTGGGTGATGAATGTGTTCACCAAAGTTACTCGAGATAAGACTTATAGTCAAGTACTTATAAGTTAATGGTGAAGCCTTTGACATCAAAGGCAAAAATGTTATATTCTTAGACTGAATAATGGAAAATGCATGTTTATGTAACATACATATGAGACTATATGATCTCATGGTCATGTCTAAAATAAGAATGAATGTTTCTAAGAGATAATGAGTTTATCTCTTAAGGCTGTGAAGAATCAGAATGATGCATCTTCTGTTCACGTGCTAGAGTATTGTAGTCTAAAGCATGCTAGACTAGTACATGTTAATTTATATGCTCCGTGGAGATTAAATTAACTTTAAACATTCAAATTATAAGTTGGCATGAGATTGAATTTGGTGTATAACAAAGTCTAAAAGTATAAATTCATTCAATCTAATTGAATATCTCGAGAAAAACCGATTAACTAAGATCAGATAATGAATCAATTCGGTTTTATAAGTGTAGTGAGGAGAACTCATACACACGTAAGTGTTGGCATCTCATGCTAAGGCATATTTCGTCTTGTTTAGATTTAAAAACTCTTGTGCACAAGTGGAGTATGAGGTGTAAAGTATACTTGAACGACTTAATTGGCACAAAGATGTAGATATTTGTGATCTAATCAAGGTGTCTAGTAGTCATCATGAGTAGCATTACTTAACCTTGATCAAAGTGCAAGTAATGTGGGGGAGAGATCCATTTAAGAAACAACCATAGCTTTGTATAAATGGTGTTTGAGGAGTCTCTCAATCCATATAAAAATATGACATTTCTTTACCTTTATCTTGTGTTGGATTGTTTCAATCTAATAACGCTTAAATGTGGGGGGTAACTTGCATTTGATAATATGAAGTTAAGAGTTGGCAATAAAGGTTATGGTTATAACGAGCCATCTGGTTGTTTAGACTTAAATGTCAACTAGAATACATAATGGTCATAAGGAGTTAATCTGGTTGATTAGACTCATATACCAACTTGATAAGGAGTCAATCTAATTAATTAGACTCAGATGCCAACCGGTTGATATTAATGCCTGATGATTGAGCATACCGGCCATATGCATAATGAATATGTGTTCATATTGAAATAAGATTTTTTTTAGTCTAAAAAGAAGACGTTATAACTAGATCAAAGTTTAGATCATGAGTTATAGTCTTACGAGTTGACAATAAGGCATGAACGACTTGCGAGTCAATAACACGTTAGTACAATTGATCTCAATTGCAAAATTATCAAGTAGTGGCTTGACGAAGTCAAAGATAATGTTATGGATCCAACAACCTGAGGGTTGATGAGAGATCAAGTTGTGGAATGAGACTAAAGCCCATAGAAAAAGGCATGTGAAGGAAACCCACCTTAGTTAATTGGAGATCCCAAGATCTAAGTTCAATAGGACAACTAATTCATACGCCTAAGGGTGGTCACTGTGGGGGCATGGCTAATATGTGTAAGCCATTATATATGGTTATATATATCCCCCTAAACTATAAAAGGGTGTTTAAATATGTCCTTGTCCATTCCTATAATATTCAGTGACAAATTGTGAGGATAAACATAATATATGGTAAATGATGTGGGTAAATCATGGTAACCATAATGCTTTTAATGATTTGAGGAAAATCACCTATGTTAGAGAGAAGTGGGGTCGCTTCAAATGGAATTGGGGGCACAATTCCTAGAGCTCTTGCAGAACCAGGATAGTGTTCCAGGACCATTATTGGACACGAAAGTGAGGGGATGGCCCGGCTAAGGAGAGTATTGTGTGAAGTGTATTGTCGTCTACACAAATGGGGGTTTGTTCAAGGACATCGCGTCCACAAACCGCTAGGAGACTAAGTATGCTTCACAAAGGAAGGTTCAAAGCTAATACCTACCTATCCTGCAATACTCAACTATCGAGGTTGCATTGGAAATTTTATGTGTTTTGGATGATCTCCATTCATGTGGGGGATTGTTGGAATTTTTAAAATATGTGAATGGAAATTAATGTAATAATATTATTAATGAGTTTAGTGATATTATTAATGAGACTCTTCATGATAAGAAACTCTTGAGTAGAGTTTTTTTTTTTATGTCACTTAATTTGCTTTTATTAGAGTTTTATGTCTCTTATTAAATCCATAATTAAGTGAAACTCTTGGGTATCATGACTCTTATAAATTAATAGGTTGTGTGCCTCACATTGAAAAAAAGATAAGAGAGATACAAGAGAAATACATGGATATACATATTAGAATACACATAGAAGAGTTCTTGAAAAGATAATTCTCATATGTTGGGTACTGTAGAGAAGAGTACTCTCTACTAGATTCTACAAGTTCTAACACTACAAGTTACCTGGTGTAACCTCGGGCGCGTAGCCTTCTCCGGCAGTACAGACTGCTTCGGCTGTTGTACCCTGGGAGACAGACGCGTTGTCTTTGGTAGAGACGCGAAATTTGTTTTAAGGGAAGCGTGTTGAACACGTGCCTCAGCCTCAACCGTCAACATTATGTTTGTTTATTTTTGCAGCCAAGAATGATACTACAAAAGACATGGTTCAAGGTTTCATAGAAGACTATGCAAAGATTCGTATAAGAAGACGCAATTCAAACTCTTGTTGAAGACTTCGGTTTGAATCAATTGTGTTTTATTTCCTTTTATTTTCATTTGGATTTGTACACGGTGCATGTACTACAATTTCTCAAATGTATAAAGAGAGTATCTTTATTATTTTATTAATATTAATTTAATAAAATCGTGACCCATGTCCTACATTCTTTTATGTTGATTAAAATACAGATAACTACACAGATAGTCCTTATGGTTTATAGAAAGTAATAATTTAGAGTACTAACTTTATTTTTTTTAACATGTTAAGGGTTTATAGTTTCAGTTTTGTAACATGTTAGGGTACTAAGGCTAACTCCGTTAGTTTTTCAAGTTAACTTTTGATCAAATGACTAAAATGCCCAAGAATAGCTAGATGGGTCATTCTTGTAATTAACTTTATTTGATTTACAAAGATACTTTTTTGCAATTTATTGAAATTAAAATTACCTATTAATTTAATTAAATTTTAAAATTTTAAATTTTAATAATATACTAAATTAAATAATTATACTCTACACATTTTAATATATTTTTTTATAAAACAATACTTTTATCCATATAAACCACCGTTGATAAGCCTAATTCGTATCACCCATCAAGCACCACGTCAACTCTCATCTCCACTGCCATTGCCGTCGTGCGTTATCTATATTTGACAAGGTCATCTATATTTTTTAATATATAGAATTATTTATTAATATTAAAAAAACATATAAATTTTAAATTATAAAAATATACAAAATAAAATAATTATAATATATACGTTTTAGTATATATTTTTTATTAAACAATACTTCTATCCATGTAAACCATCGCCAATAAGCCTAATTCATATTTTCCATTAAACACCACGTATATTCACATTTCCACTCCATTACTGTCATGTGTTATCTATATTTGACAAGATCGCTATATTTTTAATTGAATAATTATACTCTATGCGCTTTACTAATATTAATAGCTAATTCTACATCAAGCAACACATCAACTCCATGCATTGTAATATAGATAACGCATGACAGCAATGACGATGGAGATGAGAGGTGACGTAGTGCTTGATGACAGATACGAGTTACACTTATAGACGGTGGTTTATATGGGTAAAATTATTGTTTTATAAAAGATATATACTAAAACGCAAAAAGTATAATTATTTAATTTAATATATTTTTATAACTTCAAATTTTTATGTTTTAATAATATTAATAGATAATTCTAATTTTAATAAATTGCAAAAATTATCCTTGTAATCAAATAGAGTTAATTACAAGAATATCTAGTTATAATAGGGCATTTAAGTAATTTTATTAAAACTTAACTAGAAAAACTAACGGAATTGGCCTTAGTACCCAAACATGTTACAAAACAGAAACCATAAACCTTTAATATGTTAAAACAATAAAGTTAGTACCCTAAGCTGTTACTTTCTGTATATATATATATATATAGGGGAGGGTTATCTTGAGAACGCTAAATATCGTGAGAACCGTGAGAACAAGTAAAAAAATCAATCAAAATCAAAACTTTTTAATACAAACCTCGTTATAATCAAAATACAACAATGATAAATGAATTTTCTTTCCAAATAATTCATCTTTTCGTGCAAAAACACTTTCAAATTTTCTTTTTACACATGTGTAAATGAAACAGTTTACACATGTATAAACAGTAAATTTACACATGTGTAAAAACAATTTATTTCCGTATACGTTTGAATTTTTACACATAAATTGTGTTTTTGAGATTGTATATTAATAATAAAGATAAGTGTAAAAAGATATTTGGAATTTGAATGGTTTTAGATAGCGTTTTCGCGGTTCGCACAAATATATGTGTTCTCAAATTAATTTTCCCCTATATATATATATATATATATATAGGGGCGGTTATTGTGAAAAGTGACAAAAACGTGCGAAGTGTCACTTTGTACATGATAATTACGTAATGTTTTTGTATGTTCATGAAGCATAACGTAATTATCATTACGTAATGTTTTTGTATGTTCATGAAAGCATTACGTAATTATCATGTACAAAGTGACACTTCGCACGTTTTCATTACTTTGTATTTGAACCCGCCATATATATATATATATATATATATATATATATATATATATAGGGTAGTGTTCAAATAGGAACCATAGTTTAAGTAGGAACCATAGGAACCACTTTATAGCCATTGATCTCTAATGGTATGATTGTAAATAAGTAAAACATTAATTAATTCTTTTTTTTAATCAAGGGACATTATTGACTTTTGTTCAACAAGCTAATTTGTAGATAAGTTGAATTAATTGTTTATATTAAATTAGAGGTATTCTTGTATTTTGGCAATCCCATTAAAATCGCTAGTTCCCTTAGTTTGCAGAAGATAACAAATTCATGGATCATAGCTTTTAATTAAATTATGTATTGGGGAATTGTTGATGCATTATACACATACGTACTAATTAAGTACGCATTGGGGACTTGTTGATGAATTATACACCGGTGTATTATGAACGGTGTATAAAGTGTTTAACGTAAGATTTTCTTGAATAATATATACCAGTGTATATCTAGAGTAATATTTAGTTATAATACACTGTTGTATACATTTGTGTGTTCAAATATTCTCTAGACTAATATGTTTTGAACAATATACACCAGTGTATGTCTAGATTAATATGTTTTCAACTTAATAAAAGGTTTAGCAAAGATGCTTTAAGTAGTATAGATTGATGTACTACGTATATTTCATGAGTGGTGAATATGACACATACTATTTAGTCATAAATACACAATATACACAGGTGTAATGAACATGTATAAACCAAATAAACACACGCCTTATATGCACTGGTGTATAGAAATATTGCCTATCATGATTTTTTTTGTACTTTGAAAGTTATATATTACTGTTTTAATTGCAACACAATATACACAGGTGTATTGAATATGTATAAAAGAAAGATGCATAACGACCATTAACTGTTTTTGTTGCAACACAATATACACAGTTGTATTGAACAGGTATAAACCAAATAAACACACGCCTTATATGCACTGTTGTATAGAAATGTTGCCTATCATAATTTTTTTTTTTGTACTTTGAGTGTTATACATTACTGTTTTGATTAGTGTTATAGAAATGGGTCACCAACGGGATGTCGGGTCTGTCTGGTATGTCCGGTTAACATTTAAACACACTTTTTTAACACACGTAGTCAAGATCTGGATAATCGGGGACTAGTTAGCCTTCGGGTTAGTAGTCATCAAACTTATGTAAACTCATTGATAGGTTGTCATTAGTTGGGATTATCATACACGTGTTGGATTTCTAGTTATCAGAAGACGCACTCTAAGGTGAGTTTCACAGCCCCACTCTTTTACTGTTTTACATTTTCGGGGGAGAAAACATGTTGTATTCTTTAAACGTGTGTCAACTATGTTTTCATAAAAGGCGTGTCAACTATCTTTTCATAAAAGGCGTGTCAACTAGGTTTTCATGAAAGGTGTGTCAACTATGTTTTGGTATTCACGAATTCATTGGGTTTTGGAGTATTCATTATATTACTATGAAATCTTTGGAAGTCCCGGGGAGAACCATGAATGTGCGGGGATGCACAATGGGGGAAATGTGGATAGATCTATTTGGGCTTGACTCGCCCCACTCGTCGACTGGAGGTCGAACAGGTGCATGTTGCCTCTTAGGTATTCAGTATTCAGTATTCATTCGGGCACGTATTCAGTATTCACAGTATTCGAGTCCAGTAATGGTTTTCCAATCGCAGTAGTAACAGGTATTCATATGTTTTGCATGCATGTGGTCTGGATTGACCATGGGTATTCATTTGGGAGTCAGTATTCATTGGAGTCGGTATTCATTAAAAGCCTGTGAACTCACCGGCATTATTTGCTGACATTTTTAGCATGTTTGTCTCAGGTCGCTAAGGTAGCAGCTGTCGATAGGCGCACAGAGTCTCACGGCGTCTAAGAATCATAAGCATGTTTTGTTAAACATTTCAGACTTTGAGTTTTACTTTTGAGTTGTAATAATACATTTTGCTTCCACTGTGTTAGAACGGTTTTGAAACTCAATGGCAGTTTACGTTGTTTTCATATCATATAGTGTCGTTTATTGTGACCGTTGACTTGGATCCTGGTTTGTCACGCGCCTCGCGGTAAAACTCCGCAAGTGGAAATTTGAGGGTGTGACAACAAACCTCATTATAATCAAAATACAACATTAATAAATGAATTTTCTTTCCAAATAATTCATCTTTTCTTGCAAAAACAGTTTCAAATTAACTTTTTACACATGTGTAAATGAAACAATTTACACATGTATAAACAATAAATTTACACATGTGTAAAAACAAATTATTTTCGTATACGTTTTAATTTTTACGCGTAAATTGTGTTTTTGAGATTGTATTTTAGTAATAAAAACAAGTGTAAAAAGAAATTTTGAATTTGAATGGTTTTAGATGTCGTTCTCACGAAATATAGGTGTTCTCAAATTAACATTCCCATATATATATATGGTAGGGATCCAGATACAACCCTTGTTATAGTGAAAACTCTGGAAACTCTGACTTCCCGAGCTTTTTAGGGCCTGAAAATTTTAGGGCATGTAATATACACGATTTTAAGTATTTTGAGCCAAAAAAAATCAAAAAAAAGCGCCGAGCACTTTTTTTTAAAAAAAAAAATAAGTTTTCGGGAAACACATGTTAAGCGAAATTAACATGTGTTAACAGTGTGTTATCCGAAAACTTATTTATTTTTTTAAAAAACAAGTGCTCGGCGCTTTTTTGATTTTTTTGGCTCAAAATGCTTAAAATCATGTATATTACATACCCTAAAATTTTCATATAAAAAAAAGCCCGGGAAGTTAGAGTTTTCACTATAACAAGGGTTTCCAATATATCCTAATACTATATATATATATATATATATATATATATATATATATATATATATATATAAGGGAATAATAAATTGAAAATCCTCTTAAGTTAAGAAAACTTATAAACCCATGTAAAAACCATATAGATTTTTTTGTTTAAAAAAAATACATAAGGCAACATACATGTTTTTAAGCGTTTTGGGCAAAAAAAATAAGCGCCGATGGGATATTTTTTAAAAAAATAAACAAAGTTTGCGTTGTTAAATATGTTAAAAAACAGAAAACATATGTAATAGCGAAAACACTGTTTATTATTTTTTTTTTTAAAATATCCCATCGGTGCTTTTTTTTTTTTTTTGCCCAAAACGCTTAAATACATATATGTTACCTTGTGTATTTTTTTCAAAAAAAAATTAGATGGTTTTCACATAGGTTTTTTATGTTTTCTCAATTCAATGGGGTTTTCAATCTATACTTTTCCTATATATATGAGATAAGGGGAGGTTATCTCAAGAATGCTAAATATCGCGAGAACTGTGAGAACAAATGAGAAAACAGTCAAAATCAATTTTTTTCAATACAAACCTAATTGTAATTAAATACAACATTAAAAATGAATTATCTTCCAAATAATTCATCTTTTCTTGCAAAAACACTCTAAGATTTACTTTTTACACATGTGTAAAAACAATTTATTTTCATATATGTTCGTTAATTATGTTTTTGAGATTGTATTTTAATAATAAAGGCAAGTGTGAAAAGAAATTTTAAATTTGAATGATTTTAGATAGCGTTATCGCGGTTCACATGAAATATTTGTCTTTTCAAATTAACCTTAATGTAACCATATTTAAAATTAAAAAGCTCGAAAGAGACCGTTTAACAAAATAAATTGCATAGAGAAAATGAATGGTCTACACTACTTCTCACACTTTTTCAAAAACCATTCAAATTATATATTTTTTTTGCCCTTGTCATCATTATTCAAATACAATATCAGAAAATAAATTCATACATTAAAGTTACATCTTTCTATACTAATAAAAGAAAACACATAAGGGACACATAGATTCTACAATCTTATTATTTAATAAATAAATTTAAATAAATAATTATATTAATTGATTTTTGAAAACAAAATATAGATATACCAAATTGAATTTAAGTAATTTTATTAATAATTAATAATCATAGTTGTAACAGATTTCATTAAAACCTGATTACCTGATTTTTATTATTATTATTATTATTTTTTGGAAGGTGTACTTCAGCGGTGAAACCAATCGACAAACAACCCTTCAACCCGAGTTCGAATCACTACCCACGCATCGGTGTCCACTTTGAAGTTATCTCAAACCGTTACAGGGAATTTTTTCGTGGTGTGCAGGATTCGAACTCAAGACCAAGCCTGGGCGGGAACCCTCCGAAGAGGTAAACCCTCCCACCTCTCCCCACCTGGGCTGGAGGTCATTGGCACTCCCTCATGAATTATCCAATCTTATTATTTAATACAATAAATTTAAATAAATATAATTATATAAATTGATTTTTGAAAACAAAATATAGATATACCAAATTAAATTTAAGTAATTTTAAAAATAATTAATAATCATAGTTTTAACAGATTTCATTAAAACCTGATTACATGATTTTTATTATTAAGGTAGATAAATTTGTTTCTAATAATTTCTGTTACAACTACAATTATTAATACAATTACTAAAATTCAATTAATCTTTCTATATTAATCAAATAAAACACATAAGGGACACATGGCACACCACAACGAATTCTCCAATCTTATTATTTAATACAATAAATTTAAATAAATATAATTATATTAATTGATTTTTGAAAACAAAATATAGATATACTAAATTGGATTTAAGTAATTTTATTAATAATTAATAATCATAGTTGTAACAGATTTCATTAAAACCCGATTACATGATTTTTATTATTAAGGTAGATAAATCTATTTCTTTTAGTTTCTGTTACAACTACAATTATTAATACAATTACTAAAATTCAATTAATAAAATTATATTTTAATACAAAATTAGAAATAAACTATTAGACATACTTTGAAAAGTTTATTAACTAACCGAATAAAACGCCAATGATGTCCAGTCAAACTCGGGAGGTGTGAGGGTTTACATGCTTGCATGGTTCCTACTCGGAAGGGTTCCCAGGTTTGAGTCTCGCCATCGAAAAAAATCTTTTCTTTCTATACTAATAAAAGAAAACACATAAGGGATACATGGCATTCCCTCATGAATTCTCCAATCTTATTATTTAATACAATAAATTTAAATTAATATAATTATATTAATTGATTTTTGAAAACAAAATATAGATATACCAAATTGAATTTAAGTAATTTTATTAATAATTAATAATCATAGTTGTTACAGATTTCATTAAAACCTGATTACCTGATTTTTATTATTAAGGTAGATAAATCAGTTTCTAATAATTTTTGTTACAACTACAATTATTAGTACAATTATAGAGTAAAGATCAAATACGTATAGTTTTTTTGTAAGAACTGTGAGAATCAAAGGGGGTAAACAAAATTTATTTTTTTTTAGAATTTTTTTTCCCATGTGCTTAAACATTCTTTCTAGATGAATAATACAAAAAAAAATTAAAAATTTTTTTTTTAGTGTAATTACGTCATTAAGGTAAATACATTAGTTTACACTAGAGTAATTATGTAATTACTCTACACGTAATTACTCTACACCAATTTTTTTTTTTTAGTTTTCAATACTATAATACATGTTTAACAATATGGGGAAAACAATTTTTGAAAAAAAAAATTAAAAAAAAATACCCTCCTTTGATTCTCACAGTTCTTACCAAAAAAGCTATTTGTACCGGATCTTTCCCCTACAATTATATTAGTTGATTTTTGATTCTTTTCTAAAAATAATACATTTTTATGTCATTAACTTATAATTTATATCATGTACCTTAAATTAACCTCTTTTTTAAAATATGATCTTTTATTTTAAATTTAAAACTATATTTGTTATGTTGTTTGACAAATGATTTTTAAGCTTTACTGGTTTTGGTTAATTATTTATATGTTAAACATGCACACCAAATATTATTAGTTTTAGATGTTAACAATAGTTCAAAAGTCAAATAAACAAATTAATAATAACACAATGTAATTAGTTAAGATTTTGTGAGACTTTTATATTGTTATGAACAAATAATGAAATAAACCAATCAACATTAATCTTTTTCTATCTATACTAATAAAAGATAATAAATGGGGTATATGAAATTCCCTCATAAAACCTCTCATTTTATTATTTAAAACAATACATTTATTTTAATATAATTGCTGAAATTCTTATTTATTAACTAACTGAAGTCAACTTTATTAAAAAAATATTCATTGTTTTTTAAGATAACATAGTTATACGTTATTAAATTTAAATATAAGTCGTGTACCTTAAATTTATCTATTTTTTAATATTTGCTCTTGCAATTTATGTTTAAAACTATATTTCGTACAATATTTTAAACAATTAAAATATAATAAATACATTTTATATATGAAAATCATTGTTTGAAATACAATATTTTAAACGTATGAGGAGTTACTTTCAAATTAATTTCATTTTTTTATATCTTAGCCTAAATAGATTTATTCTTATTACTTTTGATATTTTTGTTTTGTTGTACATGCAGTCTACAAGTTAACAACCACGGTATGGAAGATATATTTTTAAAAGTTTGAAAATAGTTTTACGTGAATATGAATGTTTTTTTACAATAAATTATTAAGAGGCTGATAAATATTTTATATTTTTTCGGTCGTAAATATTTTTTTTATTTTCAGTATAATGTGTAATCTAACTTTTTTTAATTATACTTACAAATTTATATATATAAATTACATTGTTTAACCCGTGTATCACACGGGTACATAAACTAGTATATCCATAAATAAAAAAAATTACACATTACACATGTGTTATATATATGTGTTGTGTGCCAGTAGGGCCTTTTTTTGTGTTATATATGTGTGTTGTGTGCCAATAGGGACTTTTTTTTGTGTCTGTCAAATGTAAAAACTTTCATTAGAAATTTTCCTATTACACTTTACATATAACATACGAAACTCATTGGTTTTGGTTCATGGTTGACCTCAATCACCAAACGAGGCTACGCTAGTGTTCTTAACAGGGGCGATTCTTTTAAGGGGCGGAGAACGCATTGATGATTAATTCTGTTTTTTTTTTTTTTTTTTTTTTTTTTTTTTTTTTTTTTTTAATTCTAACTATTACCAACTTTTTTTTACGTTCTTTTCTATCTATCCACGAAGCATCCACTCTTTTACGTATTTATTTACTTTAGTTTCAAGTGTGCCTATTATGTACCTTCTAAGAATAAAAATAATCATTGTATTCATTTTCTCATTATTCATTATTAATATTATTATACTATATTGACAATATTTATATATTAAAAAGTGGTACAAGATAACTTATATTATTAATGATAAGGGTGCATGATTATACATGACAAACTTGGAAGACAAATATAATATAATAATATAATAATATAATATAAAAAAAAAAACAATTGAAAATAGGGAAACAATTCTGAAGCAAGCAGAAAGGAGCAACAACAATAGGAGACAATAGTGTCACCATGTCCATTCATTATTCAATACCCCTTGCCCTGTCCATATATGTATATATATAGCAAGAGTTAAAGTATATGGTTTAAGTTGCTGTTCTTCTGTAACTCAACCATTGATCATCTATCTTTATCTTCAGATTTGCAGAATATGAGGAGAGGAAGGTGTTATCTGGATATTAGCATCGGTGGAGAATTAGAGGGTCGGATTGTTGTCGAATTGTTCACCGAAATCGTCCCGAAAACCGCTGAGAATTTTCGGGCACTCTGTACCGGAGAGAAGGGTGTTAGCCCGACCACCGGTGTTCCGTTGCACTATAAGGTTTTTTTTTTTTTTTTTTTTTTTTTTATCTAAGGTTTTAATTTCGTTTTGTTACTTAATTGCATCAATAGGGGCGGAACTAGAGGGGGTTCAGAGCGTCTTTAAACCCATCCCTGAAATTTATTAAATTTTTAAATATAATTTGAGTTCTTTATAAAAAAACACGAGTTGGACCCTCTGGTATTAAACAGTAGCGATAAGAACTTTATGACGACCGCGACTAAAAGTGGGAAGTTATTTGATTTTTAAATATAACATGTTCTTATTAACAAAAACATGAGTTGGACTCTCTAGTTACAATTAGCAGATAAGAGAACACCCGACTAAATGGTTGTAGGATTTTTAAAAGCTAAATTTGAGTTTTGTTTTTTAATAAAAGATGAGTTGGACCTCTAATTATAAACGGTAGAGAAAAGAGTCTTATGAAGACTCTGACTAAAAGGTTCTGGTTCAGCCACTGTCAGCATGAAATTCTTGATCACTTTATAATACCGTGTTTGATGATTTCAGGGTGTCCGTTTTCACCGGTTGATTAAAAGTTCCAAGATTGAAGGAGGTGATATCTCGGCCGGGGATGGAACCGGTGGAGAATCCATCTACGGTCCAACATTCGAAGACGAAAATTTCAAGTTAAAACATGAGAGAAAAGGAATGTTGTCGATGGTGAACTCAGGCGCGGACACAAACGGTTCGCGGTTTCTTATCACAACAACCCGGACTCCAAACTTGGATGGGAAATATGTTGTGTTTGGGAAAGTGGTTAAAGGGATGGGGACTCTGAAGTCAATAGAACATGTTGCCACTGATGACGATGATTGCCCAGTTCTCGATGTTGTCATCGAGAACTGTGGCGAGATTAAAGAGGGGGAAGATGATGGGATGGGAAACTTTTTTAAAGACGGAGACGAGTATCCTGATTGGCCCGTTGACATTGACAACGGGCCAAGTCAGCTCTCGTGGTGGTTTGATGCGGTCGATTCGATACGGGCTTCTGGAAATGAAGCTTTTAAGGTAATCGACTGATTTGGTGATTAACCATGAAATCATTTAACTTCAAATTTTTATTTATTAAAGTTCATATGCAGAAGCAAGATTATAAAATGGCTCTAAGAAAGTATAAGAAAGCAGTGCGTTATTTGGATGTCTGCTGGGACAAAGAAGGAATTGATGAAGGTTAACCAAAATTTAATCACCATATTATGTATTTATTTAGTTTTTACAACAGAAAAGCATGAGTATAATCATATTTATGTAGTCAGTGTGGGCTCGGTTAAAACAACACAACTGGTCAGAGTAGGGTGGTGGGTCCCTCACTGCGGGGGATGCGACCAAAGTTGCATAAATTGAAAGTCACGGTTAAAAAAAGCCATGAAATAAATGCGTATACGATTTTAATTCATCTTTGGGTACCATCACAAATGTCCTGCAATGTACTGGCCTGCTTTTAACTTTTTTTATTTTATATGGAGGATTTTTTTTCTGGTGTCTTTTCATGGATTCATTTGTCACGATATATCTTATTTTCTTAAAAAAGTTGGTCGGCTTTGTATATATATTCCATTGCATTTATATAGATACACGAGATTAAAGTAGATACATGAAATTATTCATGTATCGCGTAGGCATAGATGTATAATTTGATCTACACGTATAACCGTGTCCAAAAAACGACATTATTATTTTTTTTTTTTCTAGTTGCTTAATTTTACAGTACCTTTTAGCTAGGGATTATAGTTGGAATGGTTAATGTGACAAGTATGATATCATCATATATGGAACTAGTGTTCAGAAATTTTGCAGGTTTGAGACGGGTATGATAGGTGATATCCGCCAGCATGATTACCCAAACCCTTAAACCACATCAAAACCATACATATTTATATGTTATGTAATCTTAGAAGTTTACCTAAATAATTAATCTTTCAATTATGTTACTGAGGTGAATTTAAGGGGTAATAGGAAACCAAAGGATAAGTTTTAACAATATGACAACATAATTGGGTATACCTGCAAGCCAGGTTAGTATTCTGAGAAGCGTATACGACAGCTTGGGGTATGAGACATGGTTTAATAATCAAGTATCAAACTAGGATCATCAAAAGCCGATTGCCATCGCTAATTCTATTGGTTGAAATCTGCAGAGGGAACTATTTCTATAGGGAAAAAGAAGGCACAGATATTCACAAACAGTGCTGTAAGTCTCCAATTCTAACCAATCACATAATCTGGAATCATACCAAATCTTGAAAATATTTCATCATTGTCAGGCTTGTAAACTGAAACTAGGGGATGCTAGGGGAGCATTGATTGACATCGACTTTGCATTGCGTGATGGTGAAAACAACGCAAAGGCTTGGTTTCGCCAAGGTCAGGTTGGTGATTACATTAAAAATGGTTTATTGAAATCCTCATAGCAATAAAAACCGTTAATCGCATCATTCAGGCGCATATGGCGCTCAATGAGGTAGATAATGCAGTGGACAGTTTCAAGAAAGCAAAAGAGCTGGAGCCAAATGATGGTACGATTTTAAAAGTATCATATTTACCTGTTCCATAGTAAATACTACAGACTGTCTGACCAGTTACCTAAAACAGTGAAATAAACAGAGTACATTAAGAAAAATAGACTACTAGAAGAAACTTAACGTGTTATCTTTACACGTAAATATGATCATTGATCGTGTTTTAAGCGGGTCTAGTCCTCGTGGCTAGCTTTCAAAGTTAAAAACCGATTGTTGACTATATCCATATATGTTTGCAGCTGGAATAACAAGGGAGCTGAAGGCGGCACAAAAGAAGGTATGATCACATTAAGCAAGATCTGTTATTGGTGGTGCGTTTATTTATTTATTTATTATATATTTTTTTAATATATACACGGCGTGTGTAGGTTTCTGATAGACTTGAGAAAGAGAAGGCAGCATATGCCAAGTACTTTTTGTAAAAAAAAAAAAAAGGTATGTATGTTATCAACACAGGAATCACATATAGCACATCAATATTCCAAACTAATACAAATTTATCTGTTTCAGGCAACAAAAACTGATCGAGTGGCGCGCACCTAAGAATTGTAGTTATCAAGCCCCAAGTCTCTAAGAGCAGCAATGGCTGCATCTCTGCAGCTTTTGTGGCTTTCCTTAGCATTCCTTATTAGCTTCTCAATACCATTACTCAATAAAACAGGCCTGCAAATGTGCAAAAAAAATTGTACAAAATATTAAAAAAATAAAAGAAATCAATATAATTCGCAACAAAGGATTAAAAATCCACCTGTTCTCTAAATTCCTGGCAACAAGATTACGGATCATAAGGCAAGAATTTTTCTGCAGTTGATATGACTGAGGGAACTTTTGCATCGACTGGATAGCAAGGTCTCCTGCTCCTGCTTCCATTGCCAAAGATGCATTTGCAGGTGATCGCAGGCACAGGGTGCATATGATAGTCATCACCTGGATTTTTGACACATGTACTTCATCTTAATGTATGTAGAACATAAGCCGGTTGTAACAAAAATACTAGAGAAACTCAATGCGAAAATTAGATCTTATTATATACATTGCAATTATTTTACCTCTTGGAGCACAGAAGCATCATCAGCAAGTCTGCTAGACAGTGTGATGAGTCTATTCAACCCTCCCTTTTCAACAATAGCACTCTTGTTAAAGTCACTTCCTGCCAACTGATCAAGTACAATATGTTAATCGTATTCGTATATGAGGGATACAATACAATATCTCAAAGCATAATATGATAAAAATGCCACCAGATCTACCCAGATATATTTTGGCAAAAGCTTTGATGTTAGGGCTATTTTTGCTATTTTATAATAACTAGCAGTATGCCTTGCGCGCTGCTGCGGGAATTCAGTTTCAATAGGTACCGAATAGGCTTATTAGGACACGTGCATGGTACCGGTAGGCGATATCGCATACAACAAAATCCAATTCAATGTATTGACGATGTATCAACTATCAAAACATAACCCATATCCAAAAATTTATATATGAAAATTATAAGATAAAAATTTAAGTATGAATTATTTTAACTAAACAAAACTATGTAATAGTTCCTAACTAATGAAATGAACATTGAAAATTAAGTAAACTAATAAATTAGAAATGAAATCTACGGTTTGTTGACATTATACATCAAAAGAAAAGTCATTGAAATAAACAAAACCACCTACCTAGCACAAAGCATGATTCTCTAATCTAGAAACCATGTGCTCACCTCCCTAAGCAGATGAAGAATCACTTTTTTAACAATACTCTCTCTTTCTCATATTACTTTCCTTCTTTCTCTCTCTAGGTATTTCTCTTCCGTATCTCTCACTCTAATTTTTAGGTGAAACAAATCAAGGTGAAGAGAAAGTGATCGAGGAGTGAATTTATAAAGACAGGAAGCCATCTACTAACGTCGTCAGAGTTAATAACTGGTAAGTTGTCGGAAGTTGATCGGAGGCGGGAGGCCTACCCGGTTGGCCGCCATCACAAACCTGCCGGACGCCAACAAATACTACTGAACGACGCCGCCACGTGCTATTGACGCCGACTAACAACCCGTAACCCCGCTGAAGCCACCGACTCCGTCCTCTCACCACGCTAACGAACGGCCTATAAGACCACGTACTAAAACCACCGTCTCTATCCTCTCACTCTCCTATAGCGACAACCAGCAAGACCGCCGAACGGTGGTGGGTTTACCAGAAAGAAGCGGTGTTATTTTCTATAGAGGGAGACAGAGATGAGATGAATTGAGAGAACGAAGCAGACCACAGATGATGCTCAAAGTGGCTTCCGTCGACGGCGACAACCGCCTATGAGGAAGTTGGTGTGGTGGTCGGACATGTGATGAAGGTGGTATGTTGTTGAAAGGGTTTACTCAAAAGAAGAGGAGGGTAGGTGAGGTATGGGGTTTACTGAAAAAAGAAGGAAAAAAGTGGTTAAGCAAAAAGGAAGGGAAAAGAAGATTGGGGGAGGAAAATCAAAAGGATGGAAACGAACTATTTAAAACGTTCGTCTATTAATATATATATATATATATATATATATATATATATATATATATATATATATATATATATATATATATAGGGTCAAGATCGTGTACAAAGTGGTTTTTTTGTGAGAAGTGTGAGAAGTATTAAAAATTGATACTTAGGCATCATTTTTTGAACTTAGTCGTGATGTTATGGATTGTTTTGCCTATAAAAACACCAAACATAACAATTACAAACCGAAAACAATGTATTTTAGGCTTAAAACTTAAAACACCATGCTAAGAACATTAGCAGTGTGTTTTAAGAGTTAAGTAGTGTGTTTTAGCTGTTTTTTAAATTTAATGACTATAATATATTGTATTGTGTTTTAGATTGTTGTGTTTGGTGTTTTTCAAATTAAAACAACCTAAAACATCATTCCTAAATCCAAAACATGATGTCTACATGTCAATTCTTAGTCCTTCTCACACTTCTCACGAAAAATGTACTTTGTACAGGATCCTAAACCTATATATATATATATATAATTCTTAGTCCTTCTCACGAAAAATGTACTTTGTACAGGATCCTAAACCTATATATATATATATATATATATATATATATATATATATATATATATATAGAGAGAGAGAGAGAGAGAGAGAGAGAGGGAGAGAGAGAGGCCACCACGTATTCAACTTTTCTTATCAAGGCCACACATATATGAGTACTACTTTAAGACACCCAAATACTTATATGGTTTCATTCTTACCAATTCAGGCTAAAGCATGTTGGAATTGTTGTCTTGTCTTATCAAAACAATTAAGGGCAATTTGTCATCCAACATGTTTTTAGCTTAATTGATTATAATTACGCTGAATACATACTTGGATGGTGTATAAAGTAGTTTCAATAGGCCGGTGGCCTTAGCGAAAATCTCTCAAGAGCATAAGAAGACAAGAATGCCCCTATATTTACATATACATGTTTGGAAATCAATCTAGAGTTTATTTTTAAGTAGTTTCAGGGGCATTGTCGTTTTACAGCTCCAGAGAGGCCTGTTGAAGATATCCGAACCTAATTAAACTGATTGATCTGAATCCCAAATGGTAGATCGTTAACCGGGTGAATCTTTGGCTGGAACTGGGAGAATAAGACCAGATGATAATTAAGTGGCATTAGTGTAATCTTTTAATACAAGGGTATCCTATGCATACTTAACATATAAAAACATTACTTTTGTCTCACAATATAAGAGCATATAAAAATTATACGTTTGGTAATATGTGAGAAAAGGAACTTGTAATTTGTTCAAATCAGATGATCAAGTAGTATATAAGGTGAGACTTAAAGAATATTTGGACACACCTTTGATAATAAGGAGCAACAAGCTTTAGCCGCAATTTTATTCCCTTGCACACCACATTCATCAATACATATGAGCAATGAATCTATACCGCCCTTCTCAGCAACCGATCTGCATATTTCATCCTGAAACCAGAAGCAGCCAAAAATTATAAACCCACTGATAATAAAACAGGATTTATGTTAAAGGTGCATTAATATGCTGAGCATATAGATTATTCTTCATGAATAATCTATATGCTATTCAGAAACTAAGTTGCTATAAGCTATCAAGTTTTCACATGTAATTAGGAGGCTTAGCAGGGGGAAATATGTAAAAAATCCAAATATTTTATACAAGTCTTCATGCCTCATTACACAATGGATTTTGTCTTTAAAGTTTAAACAAGGGCAAACTGCAAGAAATAGAAGCAACTTTTACACCTTTTTTTTTTTTTTTGCAAATGCAATCACCTTTATTTGAGACAAAAAAATAGAAAAGAAGTTTCACTTTCTTACCAATTTTAGCAACCAACTTACATTTTATTACAGATTGTAGCAACAAATGACCTCTTGAACCCTTAGCGGGTTTTATCTTTGTTGATTTTTTCACATATTGTTGACTGACGTCTTATGTGTCATTTGGTTTGTATGTATATACACACAGCATCTGATTTGATATTAATTAATGTTTTTTAAATACATATTTTCTTCAAAAATATAATTTCTTCAGACGTGTGAATTTTAATTGTTTAAAATGAGTTTGGTTGCTAAAAATTGGGTATCAATTTGAAGTTGGTTTGCTAAAATTGGAAAAATGCAAAGTTCCTAGCATTTGGACAATTAGCACTCACATTCACTGCAACGGCTTTTAGTGCAATTGTTGCTGATACAAGACCTGGTGAGCTAATTCCATCCTTCAATGACTCCACAAGAGCTTCAGCAATTCCAATTTTGGCAAATTGTCGAGCATAGCCATAAACCTAAAAATACAGAAATAAAGAATCTATTCAAAGAAGTGAAGAACACACAAATTATAGGATAATATTTCAAACTAGCGAACTGTTTTGAACCTTAGCTTACAAAGAGGGTTTAGTGCACAAAATAGTAACAAACTTTTTTGTTTTAAACATTTGATATCAGGTCAACTTTATCAAACGGTAACAAACAACTGATGAAAGAATATAGTTCACTACATGGAATGACAAAAACATGAAAGCTTGGTTTTAATAAGCTTGAGGCGCTCCGAGGCGTTTTGGTTCCAAACGCCAATAGGCGCGAGGCAGGAGCTTCACATATGCGAGGCGCTCAAAATAAAAAACAAAAAAAAATTATAAAAAATATTTATGCATGTCAATATGACACATACTACTTGCTAATCAATAATAAAAACATAAGCATAATTATAAAACACACTTAAAACACTTAAAAAAATATATTGAAGTCAAAACACTCTTAAAAGTCTAAACTATTTAAACAGAAAACAGGTAATAATAGGTGCCTAAACTGAGTTATTAAAAACAAAACAGGTGCTTTAACAAAACAAAAAACAGTGGACTGAAGAACAGATTAGAACGAAGGCTGAAGGAATTGAATTCTGAATGAAGTAGGTTACATTTTGGTGAAGCTATTAATAAAGCTAGAGAAAGAAAACACAAGCAAACCAAAAGCATTTACAGATATACGACAAGAGGGGGAAAAAACTTAAATCTAAAGCTAATAAAAAGCATCTTTTCTTTTTTTGCTTTTTAGCATGATGTATTAAGCAGGTAAGGGAAGTAAATCTCGGTAAGTAACTTACTTGTGAAGCCACTACACGGTTATCATCAGCAGCCAAAAGCACTCTGATAGCATCATATAAACTGGGAATGCTCCCCTTAGCATATTTCTTCATGATTGTAACTATTATTTCATCTATGTGTAATTCCACAAAAGATTCCTTAATAACCTCATTACCAGTTGAAGCAGCAGTAACAACAGAAAAACCACTGTTCAAGATATTCACACTTTGAGTTTCATTGGTTAGGATCTCAATCAACATTTTTGGTCCTCCACTTTGCCTAAAAGTTTCTGTACTTTGAAGATCTGGATGGAGAAAAAACAATATTACTATAGCCTATAGGCAAACTGCATGAAATAGAAACGAGCTTTACATCTTTTTTCTCATTTTAGCAACCCGCTCTAAATTAAACGCAAAATAGAAACCACATGTAATTCATTACCCGACTTTAGAAACCAACCTCATTTTTAACCAAATTACTCATTTCAACAACTTTAAACTCTATATTTAAAAGTAACTATTCGATGTCACATCACGCCAACAATTTTTGAAAACTAAGCAAAAAATTGGCCAGCTATTGGTTGAATAGATTATTCATTGCAACGATCCAACAATCGGTAATAAAATGTAACTTGGTTGCTAAAACTGGCAATATGTGTTCTATAACAATCGGGATGATGTATAAAGCATAGTTATCAAAGGAGATCGTCTTGACCGCCTAGGCGACCAAATTCCTAGAAGACACCCGATCCCGCTTTCCCTCCTAGATAAAAAAAAGCCACGATCTGATTTTAAAAACCTAATCCCCTAACCAAAGTTTAGAAGAACGGAAACGAGCCTCGAGGCGTTTTCCCTTCGCCTCATGAGGCGTAAGCTCGAGGCGCAGTCAAAAAATATATATAAAAATTATGTGTCTATAAAAAATAAAATACTTGACCTAGAAAAGTCTAAAACATCAAAAACACCCATCAAAAATACAATAATTGACCCAACAAGTCTAAAGCATCAAAAAAAAGCACATCAAAAACACCCTGAACCACCTGAGGCGCGCATTTTCTTAGCGCCTCAGCCCTTAGAGGCGTATGTACAATCTGAACTCCGTGAAGCGCCTCAGACTCGTTTTCTTAGAGTTTCACCTCGAGGCGTACGCCTCACCCGTTTTTTAAACCATGCCCCTGACCGTTATTATCCACCAATACTTACCATTTTATAGGGATATATAAATCTCAATCAAATCTTTTTGTAAATATATTTGACTTCTATAACACTTATAGATAAAAACAAATCTGCATATCGATCCCTAAATCAGTTCTATTGAATTATTTTTTAATATATAAACACCTCAACTCATTTATTTACCACCAAATGATTTTGTCTACTACATAGTTATCAAAGGCGTGTTAATTCTTTAAGAAAGTATCGCTAAATCAATAAGTTTATGTTTATATTATTATTTATAAAGTGAGTGTTATTTTTAATGATTTTGGTGATTTTTTATTTTTCTTATTTGCGTTTTTTTTTTCTCGGGCACACGCTTTTTTTTTTTTGCGCTTCTCGCCTAGGCCAAAGGCAGAGCCTAAGCGCCTTGAATGCGCATCACGCCTTTGATAACTATGGTACAAAGCACATTTCCATTTAATATGGTTTGCCCTATTACTGTATAAACTGGATAGCATTGCTACACACTTCAACATATTATGGTTTTAAAGATAAAGTTAGATATGGCTTTGTAGATTTGAACTGAGGTCAAGTTTATATCTGGATAAAGTTTAATAATCATGGAAACAAATCTGTTCCACTAAGATCAATAACTAAAAAAACATAAGCTTCTACTAACTCTCAATTTAAAAATTTGGTTCCATGCTCAAGTATACTAATCAAGGTCCCCAATTAGTACAACTTATAAGTCATGAGATTCTAGTACTCTGCTAAAACTAGCAATAATCCATGCTCTATTCACATTTGAATATAGAGAATTCACAATGTTTAAAGATCATAAAGATAGAATTGATCACTAATTATGTAAGCAAATCAAACCACTGTGATCAAGAGTAGGAACTACATAACCTTCTACTGATTCATTATTCACAATTTAAAAACATTCGTATTCATGCTCAAAGCACTAATCAAGGTAACTTTTGTCCATGGTTATAAAAATTGCGCCTAGCCTCCGATTAATCGCTAGACAGTCAACGGTGGTTAAATTCGATCCTAATCGGTGGCCATCTAGCGATTCCGACCAAACTCAGGCCAAAATCTCTACATTCCAAATTCAGGCCAAAATCTCTACATTCCGGCCAAAACCTGTAAATCCTGGCGATTATTCCTATCTACCTAAAAATATGAGTTGAGGAAGGGGCTAAAACATATCTATTTAAGTAGATAGGATTAATAGGGAATAGTAGGGATTTATCGCTAGTCAGGCGCCTAGTGATTCTTACAACACTGCATTTGGCAAATGATATACAATTATACACACATCGGAATGGTCTAAAACAAAAAAAAAAAAAAAAAAAAAAAAAACAATTATCAAGTAAACACATATCAGTATAACCAATCATACCATAAAGAAACACAGCCAATGCATCTAAAGCCAATACAAGAACAGAACCACAACCACTATCCCTAGCTTTCAAACAAACAGAACACATCAACTCCACACCTCCATTCCTAGCACAAACAGCAGCATTTCCAGACCCCTCACTGCTACACAACACAACCAAACCATCCAACAGCCCTATAACCTCATCTACAACGCTTTCATCTGTCAAATCCAACGGCTGTAACTGTTTGATCCTATCAAGAGCCTGGATCACCGGATTAGCTTCTCCAGGGAGTGTATTGGTAATAATACCGGAGAGATCTACGCCTTGTAGTGTTAGGGTTTCGATTGCGTCGGTTAAGGCTTCTGCTGGTTCCATACCTAAATCGTCTATGTTTTCTTTAACCATTTCGTTGAATGCTTGTTGAGAGATTGATCGGACCGACATGTTGAACCGACGGTTGGGGGAATGGAGTGTGTGTGTGTGTGTGTCAGTGTGAGATGATGAATGTTATTATTTGAAAAATAACTACGATCCTATAAGACCTTTAGGTGTGGAGGAGAGGCATGTTGATGATGGGTCGCCACGTAGGAGTGGGAGGAGAGGCATTTTGATGATGGGCCTCCAAGGGGGTGGTGTGCACTATGATGACGGGCCTCCTCATTGGTCAGAATTATTAAAAATAATAAAAAAATCAATTAAAAACCAATAAATAGGCCCGGCAACAACGGCATTGTGATGCCGGTCATGCCTATGCCGCCCCTAGGGGGCGGTGTAGCGAGGCCCGGCATGCGAAGGATGCCCCTATGCCGCCCCCACACCTAATGGTCTAACTTATTTGAACTGGGCTAAGTGTGGAACTTCCAATTTTGGGTGGGGATTTGTAATAGGGTAGAGGCAGTGCTCCACAATATGGTTTTTAACTCCTTCTATAAAGACGGTTCTTTGGCTATATTTACTGTGGATTTTCAAACGCGTTCAATATGATTGACCGCACGGCCCTTCTTCGAGAAGTTCTTCAGCATTGCCCGTCTATCTATTTGTGGGTCCAGTTATTATATGCCCAGCCAGCTAGGTTGTATTTTGGTAATGATTGTATAGGGACCACTACGGGGGTTCAGCAAGGTGACCCTTTAGGTCCCCTCCTTTTCGTCTTGGCACTACACCCTATGGTTCTCCGGGAGCAAGAAAATTGTAACCTCTCATTTCATTCGTGGTATCTTGATGATGGGACAATCATCAGTGATGTCACCGATGTTGCGAATGCCTTAGACATCATCCGGAAGGAGGGGCCATCCCTGGGGCTTCAACTTAATATTAAGAAAACTGAGATTTTTTGGCCGTCTTGTAATGGGGTGAAACTTAAGGACGGGCTTTCCCCAGTGGGATTGGCCGGCCAGAAAAGGGGGTAAAGCTCCTTGGAGGGGTTGTTAGTCGGGAATCTTACTTTATACGAGAATTGGTAGGGCGAAGAGCCTCGCGCGCGGTTGATTTTATGAAACTTTTGTCCTGCCTTAGGGATCCCCAGAGTGAACTCCTCTTGCTCATATCTTGTATGGGGGTCGCTAAGTTGCTTTTTGGTTTGCGGACCTGCCAACCCGCCATGATGGATGAAGCGGTATCATGTTTTGACAAGGGTCTGCGAGAAGCCACCGAAGACATAGTGGTATGTGGGGGTCCGTTCTTTGGTGACCTACGGTGGCGACTGGCATTCTTGCCGATGCGCTTGGGAGGATTAGGGCTCCTCTCAGCAAAAGATGTTGGGGTGTATGCTTTTATGGCATCGCGAGCTCAGTCTTGGAATCTCCAAGACCACATCTTAAGGAATAGCGGGGTTGTCGGCATGGACTTGGACTACGTACAGGCCCTCAAAAGGATAAATGACTATCTCCTAGGTTTTGATAATGGCGGTTTTTCTAACAAGGACACCCCCCCCAAAGCCTCGAAAAACTTTGGCGAATGCCCTTTTTGGCAAAATCGTACAGAGCCTGGGTGAAACTTTTGATTTGTCCCCCCGTCAAAAGGCAGTTATTGAGTGCTTGCAAAGCCCCATGCTCAAGATTTCCTGAATGTTATCCCAATTGAAGGTTTGGACCAAACCATGTCTAGGGTCGAATACAGGGCAATTCTTAAATATCGTTTGGCGATTCCCATGTACCATGAGGATGAAGTCTGTCCGATTTGACGTAAGGCATGCTTGGACAAATACGGGGAACACGCGGTTCACTATAAGGAGTTGTCTGGTTTCAAATATAGGCATGACTGGGTCCGGGACATTCTTTGGGACATTTTAAGAAGGGCTGGGATCTTAGCCAAGAAGGAGGCTCCTGTGAATTTCCTCTCGGACCCCGCAGATGGGAGATCCACCCTACGTGTAAGATCCCACATCAGTTGAGAAGGAGAACAAACACTTCCTTATAAGGGATGGGGGAACCTTCTCTACCAGGCGCGTTTTGGCCAGTCCTTCAGGGGTGAGACCAATGCAAAACCGTGAGCTACGGCGAAGCGGACAATATCGTGGTACGGGTTAGCTTGGGCTGTTACAGGTGGTATCAGAGCCATAGGTTTGAGGGATCCGAGTGTCGGGAAGGATATTTGGACTCAAACCGTGCGCTCAAAGTGTTGAAGGGTGTTCGGTTCGAGACTTGATCGAGGAATCCGATAAGTAATACCTATAATAAGCATCCGTTTTGATCGGAAATTGTTATAGGTAATCAATAGTGATATCGTGTAGATACACGCTATCTCAAAAGCTTGATAAGGAAATGGTTAGGTACTCATGGAGCCTATCCAAAAGACTGATTCGGACAACGAAAATCTCGCCTAACAAGAATTCTAACATCACTATTGCAGTGATGCATACTAATACTGAAATGTCATGTTACTAATTAATTGAAATTCTAAATGTGACGGGGATGATAACATTTTATTTGATCGAGAGAGGATCAAATGATTCACCAAACGAGGTTGTAGAGGTTTGGGGAGCGCGGCTAATAGCATGCTCACTAAGGACCAAGTCAAGTAACGACTCGGGCTAATGAATCAGTAACGAAAGGGAACACGGGAGCGAGTATCAAACAGGTACATGCTCGAAATCATAGTAGGTGTGTTAGTATGCGATTATCACCTAAAGAGTGGTAATTTCATATGCAAGCAGTAAGCAAAATGTGAAAGGTGCATAGTTCACGATAATGAACGATCAATGCACAAACTTAACTTGAACATCGAGACCGGGTTGGGGATAATCATCCCAAACTAATGTTTAGAAAGGCATTGTAATCATACCAATGAGTGTGATCACACAAAGCTTATTAAAACGAAAACACATCGCTTTTTCTTCATGAATAAAGGTAAAAACCTAACATTGAATAATTTATCAAGGAAGGGTTTTACCAAATAAAATAAGGGACACAATCATGAGCTGAAGCTTTGCTTACATAGGATGTGATGTACTAATTATAAAAAGTCCATGTGTACCATATGTGGATTGCTTACCCTGGCCAGGTAAGTGTTAAACATATGATACTATGGGTTTCTTACAATTAATACATATACAACCTATTTAACAAGGTCTAAGTAAGTGTGAGGTGTCGGGACAATCATGGATTAGTTGAATATGGCCCACAGGGCCATGATAAATAAAGAGACAAGGAAAAACCAAGGTATAAGCGACCCGTGGGGATCGTAGAGGCCGAGGTATTGCTTCAGTAAATCAACCATAACTACGGTTTTGGTTGATAAATCATAGACAACGGACATGGTCCGTGATAAACCCATGGGTCAACTGGACTTTAAGGTCAGTGACAAAATTTTACACTAATAAGCCGAGGTATAAGCAATCCCGAGTGGGTTGTAGAGACCGAGGCATCCCTAAACTCTAATAAGCCGAGGTATAAGCAATCCCAAGCGGGTTGTAGAAACCAAGGCAGTTGCACTCTCAATCAAAGTTATGAACTTGGTTGAATAAAAGTGCAAAACATGATTATAAACAGTAGGCTTGGGCCGCAATAAATCAGTAAATCATTCAACTCTCGGGTTAAGAATGAAAAAGTATAAACTGCAATAACATTAGATTGTATTGTTGGTACAATCTAATACAAATCATAATAACGGTTGGGTTGTATAGTTATTACAATCTGATGCAAACCGTGATAACAAGAGATTAGTCGATACAATAAGTTGTAATGACCAATCTACACCGTGTTTTATGAAAAGAACACCGACCTCAACTTATAGTGAGATCGGTAATCATAAAAAGGACTTTTAGAAACTAAGCGTTCTAAATATATAAACGATTTGAAATCTAAAACTCAAAAGTCTTTAAATGGGTCGGTTGGGGCAATGACCACCAATCGAGTTAGCAAAACGGGAACTTGAGTAAACCCAATGAATGGCAAATTCTTAAAATAGGATTAGCCAAAGAAAGGAAAGTTATAGTGTAAAGCAAGGTTTGTTTATAACATTCTAGCAAACCAAAAAGAAACGAGGGATGGATTCGGGGATGAATCCAAGAAGCTAGAAAACGGCTAAGTTAAAAAGCCAGGTTAGTCTTGGACACCAAGACAAATTACTTGTTAGAAATAGACGCATATACATGTATGCATATGCATGCTACAATCGAGTGTTACAGTAGATATCCTAAGGTGCATGATAGAATGGCCCTTTAAACCATTACATCATTCGAGATAATGGTAGACGGGGATAGTCTACGGATCTAAGGAAGACCTACGAAGAACATAAGTAGCTAAAATGTCGGGTAGGGGGTAAATATGTAGATATTGCCCCTAGTTAACCGAAAAAAATAGAATGACTCAAGTCATATTATGAAAGCTAAAGCTTTCATATAATAAAAGTTAGAAAGCCTAGTAAAGGGATACATGCAATAAGTATATAGTATTACTCGTTAGAGTATAGAATGTCAAGGGATTGAGCGGTGCTCAAAAATTGATTAGAGACACTAAGGTTCTTTGGTGTGACCAAAGCAACAACACAAGAAAGGTTTCGAGGACGAAACCTCTTTAAGGGGGGTAGACTTGTAACACCCCAAAACCATTCGTTCGCCTAACTACGCCATTAGGCGTGATTAGCAAAATATTAACACGAGACATAGAGGATAAGAATATGGGTTATATTCTAATATGGACATAGACTAGTTAATAATATTATGTTTATAACTTAATAAAAGGTGTTTGAAACTAGCTTATGAGTTAGTTTTTATACGAAAATGACAGTGGGAAAACTTGAGGGACTATAGTTGTCATTAGCCAAAACAAATGTGCTAATTAATAATATTAGTGTGAAGACACACACACACACACACAAGTGTGCGTGTGTGTGTGTCGAATACTGAGAACAAAAAGGGGGATTCTTCCCCAAAACCCTAACTCCATAAGCATGTTCAAATCAAGGGCATCTGTGGAGAATTTAAATGCATGAAGCCAAATATGGGTCATCTAAGGTCCTACATATACCAAGGTACCTTTAATTTGGTGTAATTTGATGTTATAATTCGTTTATGATCATGGTGAAATTCTAGGGTTTTGGTAAAAACGTGAATTTCTTGGCTCCTATGAGTTTCTATGTATTAGTAGGCACCAATGAAGCTATAAAACGTGGTGAATCATAATATGTTGTTGATTCATGTGAAATCATGATCTTGTGTTATGTGTATGTATTGGGTCTTTACCTTAAACATGAATTACACTAGTATGTGGAATAATCTTGCAATTTCTATGTGATTAGTATCATGTATGTGTGCTAATTGTTGAAATGATCACGTGTAAATGGTTAGCTATGTGATACCCCGCAATTTCAGGTTCCTGATTTAACTAAACTCTAGTTACTTGAACTTAGATTCCTTGCATTCTACTTGACTAGAGTTCACTAGATAAGTTACACATGCACACACTAACTATATATGTATCTATGGGATATCATAGATTGACAAATATATGATTAAACTTGTGAGAGTTTATAAATATTAATCTAAATGCGTACATGAATCTTTTATATTTCTAAATATGCTTGTATATATATGTGCATATACACTAGGCTTGATAAGAAAAACTATGTTTAATTAGATACCTTCTAGAAGTTAACACATACACATATACATATATAAACCCACGCATACATACATCTATACATACACTCTTGGAAGCTTCCTCTTGTCTCTAGTAGCCACCCTAAGCTATCCTAGCTTACAACAAGTAGGAAACAAACATTCCTAAGCTACAAGCATTTTGCGGCATATATATATATATATATATATATATATATATATATATATAGCACATGGGAGTAATTCCTAGACCCATGAAAGGTCATTATCCAAGCATGCTAAATACCTAAGCTAGACAACTCTCCCCCCTCTTGTCTTGTGGCCGTAGGCTTCCAAAGACAACTCAAGAAGCTTCCAAGCTAGCACTAGACTCCTATGATCCATCAACATCCAAACATGTATAGTCTTTCTTGATTTCTATAGCTCGGCCGACCCACATGAACACAAGAGCTCAAGTCCCTTTCAAACACTACATGCTACTACTTGCACACAATTGGAAACAAACACTCACCTTTGCTTAATCCTAAAAAAACTACCCATTCCCCTTATGTTTGACAACTAATCGGCCAATGAGGAGGCAACAAGAGGCAATGGTGACTCATTGATAGTGACTACACTTTAAAGAAACATCTAAGACATCCTATGCTATTTGCTAGACCCATGTTGCTTCTTTCCTTGACAAGAAAATCGGCCCCTCATGCACAAGTCACTATCCATGACAACTAGGAGACATTTAGGCACTTACACCTTTTCACAAACATTCCAAAATTCTTACACATATCTTACACATGCCACTTTGCCAAAAATAGAGGATCCTTGGTGGATATGAATCGGCCAAAAGCTCCAAGACAACAACAATGCAATAGCCAACTTATTTCACTAATTTAGTATGATCTACTAAGCATTGAGCACAAGAAAGGAGGTATAGAACTTGCCATCTAATGCACTATATAAATGGGATCACCCTCCACTTCATTCTTGTACCACACCTCACATCTCTCACTCTCTCTCTCTCTTACGACTCCCTTGAAGCCGAACCACACATCCCCACAACCTCTCCCAATCTTCGGCTCACACTCACCCTCCCTTCTTATAATTGCCGAGCCAAGGAAGGCCACCAAGAAGCTCTAAGGAATCGCACATAGTTCATTAGTATTGAGGTACCAACCCCTCCTAGTCAAATATATGCGGCCCCTATTGTGAACCCAAGCTTAGTCTCTTGATCACTAGGATCGACCCCAACTAGCCAAGATAGGTTGATTATTATGTGATTAGTAATCAAGCTTCTAGTATGCACACATTGTTTCACCTATGTGATCAACTATATTATCTAGTGTTGAAATAATTGGTTTCACACTATACATGGATTCATGAAACATTTTTAGATCAAACACCTTATATGATCTACACAAATTAATGTGGTTCACAAAAGTGAGTGCCGAACTTGTACGCTAAACAAAGAACACATAGCTTAATATGATTTAATGCTCATAGGGAGATCTTTGTTGGAACGATAGTTAATTCTTTGCTTTGCTAGATCTCTTGCACGAATACCAGGTGAGTTTCACTACTCTTTTTCTCAAAAGCATACATCTCGGATGAGACAACTTTCTAAACTTTTTCATAGTCCGGTTTGGGACTACTCATACACATCCCGGGTTTGGGGTGCCATGATTCACAAGGTGAATCTGCTTTCACTAATTCATGCTTTATGTCCTTGATGAACTAAACCATCTCTATCATTGAAGTCCTTCTAAATACCGAATGAGTTACCGGATGGCAAGCGGGTTACTAGTTGATAGCGCTATTAGGTCTCACAAACCTCACATCGTGTGCTGGAGAGCATGGGTGTGAACTATAACTCAACATATTATCATTGTTGATAGACAATGATGCAAGGCACTTTGCTCACTATTGTGGGATCTTGTTGTTTAGCAGTTCGGTATTACCGGTTTTAGTTATCATGAGTAGGCTAGCTACCCCTGGCATGTGAATTAGCATTTACTCAAACATGGTCTGGAGGACCTACGTATTTACCAAACTTTGTGAACTCACCAACTTTATGTTGACCCACGATTATTATACCTTTTTGCAGGACACTAGTTCGAAGCACGAGTAGGGCATGCATCATATAGCATCATGGGGATATGAATACTTATCTATTTTTGAATGTTTAATTATCTATCACGACTTCGAACGCGTTGTTTTACTCTGACTATTTAAATAACTATTATCTTTAAATTTTGCTTCCGCAACTATTGAAATATTTGATTATCAATGAAACTTGTTTTACAATAACGAACTAAATGGTTTGGGCACTTAGAGTTGTTCATGTGACTTATGGCTATGGAGATCCTGGAACGTCACACGCCTCGCGGTATAAACCCCGCAGTGGAGATTTGAGGGTGTGACAAGCTAAGCCATGGCGGAATTTAGAAAGTCTTGAACACCTAGAATTAACATGATGAAAATTGTGCATATGAGGTGTTTGATAAAATGCTTGAATGAGGAAATAAATGTGTAAACATGTATGAACATGAATACTTGAAATGTGAGGTTGAGCTAGAGGTAAAATGAATACATGAATGCCATGGATAATGAAAGAAATCCATATAATGTATTCTAACAAAACAAGGTTTGATATGTCCCTAAGTTAGGTACAAGAACTAGGGATGCAAACGGGTCAAACGGATGCAAGCTCAATGCGTATGGAAGCAAGAATGGATATGAGGTAAGTTCTACTTACACTACTAGACTATGACATGGACTAAGTATTATATATATTGGTATTGAGTGTGTACTAAAGACAAACCCCAAGGGGTGAGATTCATTAAGTAGGTCAATTTATGTGGATTCACAATAAATCAAGGTTTATAAGATTAATTGAAACCATGAGTGGTGACCGAATGGTGAAATTCATCAAACGGGTCAATTGATAATGATATGCAAGAAATGGTGTTTTAATACAAAATGGGTCACTAAAATCATTTGAATGAAGTTGTTAAGTATGTTGTTTAATGGGTCAAGTTTGTGACACTTGAACCATAGATAAAAGCTTGGATGACTTAGTATTATGAACTACAAGTCTAAACGGGTCAAATGGTGATATCCTCACCATGTGAGTCCAATACTTGATGCTTGTATTTCAAGCATTAAGATTCATGAGGTTAAACGGATCAAATGGCAAGGTATTACCATTTGAGTTCCTAGGAATTAATGTGTATATTTAGAAATCACGTAGGTAAATGCACTTGCGCATGCACGCTTGATGCTAAGAATCATGGAGGATACGCACAAGGTATGAGAATGGGTCAACACCACCCGGTAAGTCCGTAGCTAATTAAACACCTTCGGGCGAAGCAACATGGGTACTAAAACTACCCACATGAAGTGTGGGTGCAAATAAAGGAAGTTATTTCCGTAACTATGTCTAATGCGCGCTAATGCGCTTAGAATCTACTAAACAAGTGAAAACTTGAGAAAGGGTGAAAATCTAAGTCCTTTCACTTAGAGGTTTTTAAACAAGTCAATGAGTCAAAAACATTGGAATTGGAACAAGAAGTTTCGCCACGAATGGCTAAATCGAAATATTTGACCATGAAGAGCATTTTGGGAATTTAAAAGATTTCTAAAGTTTGAATCTAAGAAACTAAAGCATAATGAAACAAATCGGATAAACGCTTTTGTTGATCAAGTGTTTAATGACTTGACAACTTAATCGGTAGGCATTTGGTGTGGTCAAAAAGTGCCTTGTTTGATTCAAGGCCTTAACGGGTCGATATGGGTAAAAATCAACATAAACACTTAAAACTTTGAACCGGGTCATAGCATCATGAACCGGACTATAATTTCAGTCAAACAAAGGTTCATTTAGTCAACAAGTCAATACTTAGGCTTTGGGAATCATCAAATGCGGTTGCGACATGATTCCCATGCTTAAAAATCACCAAATTTACATCAGAAGCTGTGAGCGGCCACTCATAGAGACCGCGCGGCCGCTCACAGAGAACAACATGACGACACGATCTTTAAAATTACATATAAAATTGTAGAAAAATCGTTAGGAGGTGTTCTTTATATTCCTAGAAAGCTCTAGGAGCGTCGAACAATTCTTATTTGAAAGTCGAAGTCGGATTTTGGGTTTTAGAAGGGGTAAAAGCGATCCGAACAGCTGTTGCGCAAAAGTTGCTGCAGTTTGTTCTCCTGATAAGGGGCCGTTTGGCCTGGTTCGTTCCGTTTCAACGTGTAACGACTACCGTACTAGTTTAAATGTATCATTGACAACCCACTAACCATTCTTTGTGTAATGGTGCTAGGTAAACAAGTGAAGGAAGTCCCGGAGCAAGGATCAAGTCGCGATAAGAGCCGAACACACCCGATCACTCATCAAGCTTCCACATTAGAATCTAAGGAACTCCCGTTACGTAACATCTTAGAGTATGTTTTAACTATTAAAAATGTAAAAATTTGTGTGAATCAAGCATGTATTTGATCTTAATGGGTTGACTTATTATAAATTTCAAAGATTTAATCAGGAGTGGTTTAAGTAAGGTCCAAACCCGTATGATTTGGGCGTTGATCGCGTGATTACGGGTTAGGGTCTTACAAGTGGTATAATCTGTAACAGCCCAAGCTAACCCGTACCACGATATTGTCCGCTTCGCCGTAGCTCACGGTTTTGCATTGGTCTCACCCCCGAAGGACTGGCCAAAACGCGTCTGGTAGAGAAGGTTCCCCCACCCCTTATAAGGAAGTGCTTGTTCTCATTCTCAACCGATGTGGGATCTTACAATCCACCCCCCTTTAGGGAGCCCAGCGTCCTCGCGGGCACGACTGGCACACCGATTCGGGACCCAGCTCTGATACCATCTGTAACAGCCCAAGCTAACCCGTACCATGATATTGTCTGCTTCGCCGTGGCTCACGGTTTTGCATTGGTCTCACCCTCGAAGGACAGGCCAAAACGCGTCTGGTAGAGAAGGTTCCCCCACCCCTTATAAGGAAATGTTTGTTCTCCTTCTCAACCGATGTGGGATCTTACAATTTTTAGGGCTATAGCACTCAAAACCCGTTTGATTCCACCTTGATTCAAGCTTACTCTTGAGTTTTAGGGTTTGGTGTGTGTGTGTGTGTTCTTGATGAACGAATTTAGGGTTATAAGTTGATTTCTATCTTTTTTTTTTTTTTTTTTTTTTTATAAAGGTTTAACCAAACTCAAGTTTGGTTACTTGGCAAGTTAGCCCCTTCATATTTTGTTAAGTATATGCTAGTTCAAGACACTAATCGAGTTAGTCTCGTATAATTGTTTAAGCCTTGTTTAGCTAACAAGGTTGGCGGGTTTAATTTCCCTAGACTAGGAAATTCGCAGGGGTCGTGTTTCATGCAGTTTAGTTTCAAAGCCGTGTGTGCTCCCGGATCATTTACCAAGACTGAACGAAAAGGAATCGCAAAGGCTACTAATCTCACTGATTGGTTAGATCACCTCTCGGTCTCACTAACTATGCTAAAGTACTCGCTAGATTGGTTTAGATTTCTCACTCTCCGATCACAATACACCCTAAAGTGCAAGGAGTAACCTGTAAAGTCAATCTATGACACAAATAAGCAAATAATACTAAAGAACCTAGGAAAACCTGATCTCTCAGCGTTTTTAGCCTAAACCTCTAGCACCAAAGACAAACCTGACTACCTATCACCTCTCGGTCTCAAGAGTAGGAAGAATACTAATTACCTCTAAACTCCCAATGAATGTTCCTATGGAATTTAGGTCTAAAACCATAAAGTAAACTACAAGCACAAAGCAAGTAATTCTAACAAGTGTCCAAACATGAAAGACATTCACTAAGACACTCGTGGAACATCAAAAGAACGCACACACATCATTGAATCATAGACAAGTTTCTTACTAAAACATAAATCCAACTATAAAATCCAAAACCGAAACATACGCCAAAATTAAAAGGTCATCATCTTCAACCTAAGTGGCCACTAATGTTTTAGCCAAACATAATGAGGAAAAACAATAAAAACATAGGTTCAAGAAAAATAAAAGCCATGGAATAAATATTTTTAGAACACAAAGTAATAAAATATTAACCAAAAAACTTGTAAAGCTTGATCCCGTGCCTTAAACCTTTGATCCCCAACCTTCTTCTCCGTCACTCCTTCTCTTCCAAAACCTTAGATGAAAGGCTGTTGTGTTCTTCTCGTTATAATGTCCTCGAATTATATTATGTCTAGATATATTCTGCCTCATGATGTAGCTCTCCTTTAAAATAATGATATGTCCCGTAGGGTTTTGTTTTCCATTCCTTATTTGTGGCTCTGGGCTCGTGGACCTAAGTCCACTTTCACATTATTATTATTATTATTATTATTATTATTATTATTATTATTATTATTATTATTATTATTATTATTATTATTATTATTAGAGTATAACTCAATGTTCCCGACTCGGGTGTTATTGGCTCGACCAAAGTTACTCGTTTATGCTCCAACGTTCATGAACACATGCCCTTAAATGTTCGTGTCTCGATCAAAATTCTTTCATTTTCAGCTCATTTTCCACGAACACCTATAAAATAATAAAATAAATAAATACATAATAAAAACGACACAAAACGAATAAAAATCTAAACAAATAATATACAAAATACATAGGAAAAGAGATGTGTTTTGCAACACATCATGTGGCGAAGCGGACAATATCGTGGTACGGGTTAGCTTGGGTTGTTACAGATGGTATCAGAGCTGGGGCCCGGATCGGTGTGCCAGTCGTGCTCGCGAGGACACTGGGCTCCTTAAGGGGGGTGGATTGTAAGATCCCACATCGGTTGAGAAAGAGAACAAACACTTCCTTATAAGGGGTGGGGGAACCTTCTCTACCAGACGCGTTTTGGCCAGTCTTTCGGGGGTGAGACCAATGCAAAACCGTGAGCTACGGCGAAGCGGACAATCGTGGTACGGGTTAGCTTGGGCTGTTACACTACGTCCAGCCGACCTGCTTGTCTTTTGGTGGACCAAGGGGAAACACGCTTGCGTTGACCTAACAGGTGTATCTCCTGTAACACCCCAACCGATGGCGGAAACATCGGGATGTCACGTATTGATGATTGTTCAGTAGCTCATGGTGAATAATAAATTTCATTAAATGATTTAAATAGATTACATATAATTGTTCTAAGAATTTGTACATCACAAGATGAAAAATACTAGCTACACATCTCCAAGCAATAACTCAAATCTTCATGCAAATATAACCTGAAACATGTTAAGTTTGAAAATATGTTGGGTCAACAAAAGTTGGTGAGAATACATAGGTTTTTGAATATAATTGATAACAATAGTTTGTACAACAATCACAGTTGTATAATGATAGAGTATGAGTCCGACATGTAACAATGCGTCTTTGTACAATCAAACCTTGTGTCGACTGAGGACTAACTCGCAAGTTAGTTAAATGTTGTTACTGTTATCGATCATCCCTGAATTTATGCGGGGGGATGGGTTTGTCAGACCTATAGCGCTATAATCTAAACAGGCGGCTTGATCAATGTTAATGATTGTACTGTGTCTTTTTGTTACAGTCAAATGATAGAATGAGTAAATGATAGTCTAATTGAATCACAAGTTTCAACAATGTAAGAATGAGTAAATAATAGTGTATAAAATGTTTAAACATGTTTCACCCCAAAATGTAAAACAGAAAAAGGGGCTATGTAAACTCACCTTAGCAAAATGTTAAGTCTCGTGAAATAGAATATGTGTTGCCCAACGATGCCAAGTATTACCCTATAATTAAGGTAACAAATAAGTCTAAGTCTATCTAGTCTACGAGTATATTCTAGGGTTTCGAATTGGGGATAAATATCCGTTTGATTAAATAATAATATGTTTAATAAATAAATAGACAAAAGCCTTTTTGTAAATTTTAAATTAAAGATGGTTACAATATAATGTTTTAAGTATGAAAATAATTTTTATGAAATTATTTTCTTTATAATAGAATATTAAATCTATTTATTTCAAATTGTCAAAATATAACTTTAATATTTAAAAATACTAAAATTAAATATTTATTAAATTAAAAATTGAATTTCTGTTTCAAATAAATAGAATTAATTTATGTAAAATTTTGGTGCAAAAATATTGAAAAATGAATTTATTATGATTTATTTATGATTAAAACTAACAAAAATTGATTAAAAATATTAAATAAATGAGTTTTCAAAAATAAAAATCATTTCTGGAATGTTTATTGTTTTATAAACTTAGGATAATTTTTGTGGTATTTTATAAGGTCGTTTTGATATATTTAGAGAATTTTATAATTATAATTGAATAAATTTGTAATATTTATTATATATAATAAATAAATGATTTTTGAAAAACCAAAAATTGGATATTAAAGTTTATTATTTGAATAACATAAAATAAATTTTGTAGAATTTATAAACCATGTTTAGTATTGAAAATCTATTTTAAAAGTTAATATCATAAGTATAAGAAAGGAAAGAATAATAAAAAAAATGTGTGTTGTTTGTGGGGATCGAACCCGAGAATCAAAGTCCCAACACAGACACCCTACCATTTGATCTATGGGTCTGATGTTGTTTTATTTCAGTTAAAAACGAATTTATACACTAATGGGTTTGTGTCATCTTCCCCAAATATAACTAAGAACCGTAATTCCACAATTGCACTAATTGACGAGCAATAACCCCAGTATCAATAGAGATACACTAATGGGTTACCTTGGGGACTTGTTCCTGCTTGGGCTCTAGGTGCGTCTGTAAACATGTTAAGATACGCTTTTCGTGGAACGCCAAGCCCCACACTGAAGCCACCGTGGACCCGGTTAAGACAACATATCTGACCAAATGTGGGGTGGCGGACTTACGATTAGCATCATGTCTGACCAACTGATCACGTAAAAAATGATGAAAAAGGTCACCATTGAAAAAAATCAATTACTTACTTTGAGTATCCTTAGAATAATTACATCACTTATACGTTAGAGATCACCACATACTAACATTCCAAGTGCAAGAAAAAAAGGCCCTCAATGGAATACAAAATTCAAACGTTTTTCTTTGACCATGTAATAGAAAAAACAAGTGTATGTTGCATTACGAGATAATGCCCATTGACTTTGACTTGGCCTGCATACTCTCTTATTGTCTCAAGTCAATAGAAATTCAGGAGAATAATATATTTTTATAGTACCTTAAATTATTTCAAATAAATGTTAAAAATCTAAGAAACACCTTTTAGTTGAATATAATTTTAGAATAATATAATGTGCTCCTTAATATCCATACCTTCATATTTCCACTTTGATATATTGGGGTTTATGCTACACATTACAAATGAGAACACAAGGATTTAAATGGTCCACAACTTTTCATTAATATACTTATACAACAACCAACTAAGCTAGAATTAGGCTTATATCCATTTGTTTGTTTAATTCTTTGCTTGATTAACCTCTATATAAATACACATTTTCATACTTCACAAATCACCAAACCAAGCTAATTGTCATTGCATTCAGCCTCTTTTCTTCCATTTGAGAAAGCTCAAACTGAAAGTAAAATGGCTTCGATATGTACGCAATCGCTACTATCGATATCCATAATTATTACACTATTCGCATTTGGATCAAGCAACCCGAGTTTTCAAAAGAGGCCAGAGAATTGGAAATTTGAGTTCAACTATACCAACGAGCCATTTAGACATCCGAAACCTATTCAGGATTCTAGAAGAATCATTGTTGGTGGATCAGATAATTGGCGTTTTGGTTTCAATTACACTGAATGGGCTAGGACAAATGCTCCATTCTTTTTCAATGACACTCTAGGTATGTATCTCTATGATTGCATTATTCATACATTTTCGATCATAAGTAATTATTTTTCATGATTTAATTCTGAAACTAATGGTGTTGCAGTGTTCAAATTCGACCCACCTAGCGATACCAATATACATCCACATAGCGTTTATTTGTTTCCAAGTCTATGGACCTTTCTGAGGTGCGACTTAAGATGGGCAAAACGTGTGGCAAACACATCACAAGGTGGAGGAGAAGGGTTTGAGTTTGTTCTCAACAAATGGAAGCCGTATTACTTTGCTTGTGGAGAAAGCAACGGTTTTCATTGCCAGTCTGGAATGAAATTTTTTGCGATGCCAACGTTCCGTTGGTATTGATGTTTGGTTTAATATATTCAATAAAGGATGAACTTCTTTTCGTATTAGATTCAACACACACACACATATATATATAAATATAAGAAAAAGATAAGAAATGAATTGCATTGTATACTTAACTATAGTTTATGTTTTGTGTATTGTTCTAAGAATTTAACATGTAGTTGTTATTGGATTGTATTAAAAAGATTGTTTTGTTTTAGCTATAATTTTTGTATTTTGAAATAAATTTGGTATGTTAGTTTTTAGAGTATTGGATTTAAATAATCTCAACTATCAGCTATTGGCCGCCATCAATCCCAACTAACAAAATGTGTGTTGGCGGTTCCACCTTTAAATATATTGTCCATTAACGGACCATGATGAACATAATTCTAAGAGGGAGGTTGACACACAAAAGAGAATTTGACGTGCAAGCATGTAACATCAATTGTGGCGCAGCCAATAGTTGACACTTAAAAAGTGGACAATATGTTAGTCATGGTCTATTGGTAGACAATATGTTAAAAGTTGGGGCTGCCAACACATATTTTGATAGTTGAGACTGGTGGCGGCCAACAACTTGTTGTTAAGATTATTTAAATGCAATACTCCTTATTTTTTTACGTGAAAAATATCGACTTTAATGTGGGTCATCTTTGAGAAATGGGTCACAACGACAACCACAAATACAAAATCCGCTCCACATTGAGTTTGAGGAAGGCCCAAAACGAAATCCATAAATCTACCCATATATGACTAATGAAACCAAAAATGGCTTGTAGAGTCCATTGTTTTGAGACTATACCTTACCTTCTTGGCATGCTACTACTAATGCGGTTCCAAGTTCGAACAAATCAATCATTGGCCAAAAGAAAAAAAGAAACAACTAGAAGAAAATATTTAAAGAAAAGATGATAGACTCAATTCATTTTCATCCCCTTACTAACAAAAACATAGTGACTCTAAATATAGCCATTCAAACAACCAACCCACTACTTGCTAATTAGTTGAACTGCAAATAAGCTACTATTTGTAAATTTCAGTTCAACTATGCCAACGTGCCATTTCGACATCTGAAACCTGTTCAGAGTCCTAGGCAAATTATTATCAGTGCATCTGATAACTCCCATTTTGGTTTCAATTACACTGAATGGACTAGGTCAAATGCTCCATTCTTTTTCAATAACACTTTAGGTATGTAGCCTTTTGCCTTTGTGGTGCATACACCATGCATAGATTTTCAATCAAGATAAAAAAACACGTATATTTTTCTTGATTTAATATTGAAACTGGTGATGTTGCAGCCTTCAAATTTGATCCATCTAGCGACACCAATATACATCCACATAGTGCTTATTTGCTCCCAAGTCTATTAAGCTTTTTGAGGTGCGATTTAAGATGGGCAATGCGCATGGCAAATATGTCACAAGGTGGAGGAGAAGGGTTTGAGTTTGTGCTCAATAAATGGAAACCGTACTACTTTGCTTGAGGAGAAAGTAACGGTTTTCACTACCAATCTGGAATGAAATTTTTTGTGATGCCAACATTCAGTTGGTACTGAGTAAGCCACTTCATGTTCGATTTGAATTAGCCAATGAAAGATTGAAAGATGAATTATTTGTTTTTAGTTTATAGAAATATGAAAATAAACGATTGCGGTTTTATTACTTACCTAGGATTTGTATGTATTGTTTTTATGATGGAATGGAACATGTGGTTATGTTTTGTCTTAAGAAATTTAATAAAAATTTTCTTTTTATTATTATTATTATTATTATTATTATTATTATTATTATTATTATTATTATTATTATTATTTTCTGTTTTATATCTTTAAAGTAACTTTCAATGATTATTTATATTTATACTATATTATATAGCGTCATGGAGAGCCGACTTTGACAGACTTCCGACTAGGGGAGCGTTATCTAAAAGAAGAATATTTATTTTAGATAAAGCTTGTCCTTTGTGCAAAGTCATGGATGAAGATATCAACCACCTTTTTGTAGGTTGCGGCTTTGCATATGGTGTATGGAGCTTCATTTGTAAGTGGTGCAAAGTCGATCCGTTTTTTGCTTATGATTTCGATGACCTTATGCAGTTATATAGGAATGTGCACGGTGGAAAGTGGAAAAAGAAAATTATTAGAGGTATAGTTATGGTGACGGTTTGGACAATTTGGAAGGCCCGAAATGCAAAAGTTTTTCAACAAGTATCAAAACAAGTGAGAGAGATTGTAGCAGAGGTGAAGTCTATCTCATTTTTTTGGTTGATTCATAGGTCGAAATTTAATTGTATAGATTGGAAAGAATGGGTTAGAGATCCTTTGTAAATGTGTGATTAGTTTTGGCGATCTCCGTTTTGGAGATTAGCCGTTTGTTTTTAATGAAAGTTTATGTTCAAAAAAAAAAAATGTAGTGGGGGGCTTTAAATTTAAGGTCCCCTTAATGATTAGGCCACGTGGCACATAAGTTAGTATGGGGTTTTAAATGAAATTGAGTGTAGTGGGGGGCTTTAAATTTAAGGCCACCATTGAAGGTGGCATTTAAAACAAAAAAAAATAACATCACCTCCTCCCCCATCCTAGTGAAACCTCCATTGTAATTGAATATCTAAAATGAATACAATTTCAATACACAAATCCTTTCAAATCCCCAGATTGAATACAAAAATTGATTACACAAATCCCTTCACCAATTTAAGACGCTCCAGTCGTCCTTTTCGTTCATTCCTCTCACGAAAGAAGGTTCTATAAATGTTTTCTCTCCACCACCGAAAGCCACAATTATTATCAGTTACTGTTTGTTTAAAACCCTAACACCAATTTCCTTGATTTTGTTTGCAGCACCATAACAGGAGGTCCATAGAGAGCGTCTAATTGATATCAACAGGCTGGTTATAAAGGGGTTTTATTAAATTGACTTACAATTGCTCACATTTAAAAGAAAAGTTAGGGTTTTAACCTTGATTTCAGAAGTGTTTTTAGGACCCACTTCTTGGTTAATTTATGTTGGTGACCCATGCTATGCTGTTTATATTTTTGGCCTTTTATTTTTTTGTGTCTACCAAGGATTAGTTCTGTATCAGAAACTGGCTTAAATGATTAACAAATTGAATTTGAACTTATTTATAATTTTAATGTTGTTAGGATTGGAAGACGGAGAAGTACAGGGATATACTGGAGTTAGGAAGTGTAAGAGGTACCCTTTTAGTTATATACTAAGATGTGTTATGTGTGTGTGTGTTTATACGGTTTAATTAGTGTGGATTTGGCATGTTAAGCCTAGTGTTCTTAGATTGATGGATGAAGCAAAGGCTTCTATAAGATATTTGTTTTGTAATACATAACTCACTATATAGGCCTTGTAAATTATGTTGTCAAAGGCACACCCTAAGGTGAGGTAAGGCGAGGCGTAGCCTATCTACCTTGAGTCCACCTAGGTGCACAGGTGCATTTAACCAATGTGAGAACAGGTTTGAACATGAAGAATGCTGGTCTAAAACAGTTAAAATGACTTGGAATAAATGTGCGCTTTGCTTGCCTCGGGCCATTGATTTTTAGGCGACTACGCCTAAACAATAGGATCACCCTTGTGTCTTGAGTGCGCCTAGCACCTTTGACTATCAATCTTATAATTCATTCATTGTTTTGTTTGAGCACATGGTAAAAAACTTGTTGTATGTTATGCAGCAACTAAAAGCTTGGTTATCCTATGTCTAGAAAGTCTTATTACAATGGTAAGCCCTTTGTTCTAAATGCTTAAAGTGTATTTACATCCAATGACAAGCTTTGTTTATTCTTTCAGGAATGTTTCCCTTACAGGCATTTTGTTTAATATTCAATCATAACTAAATGTTTTATCTTTATAGTTTAATTAATTCATTATAGGGTTAATGTTAATTATTAATAAAGTTACACTGATCCTTCACATCATTTATAGGAGCTTTTGCAAATCAAAGTTCTTGCAAATGGCCTGTGGCAGCTGCTTCAGCTCGATTAATTTGGCTCACAAGTTTCACGTGGATTCCATCCTTTTGGACATATATTCTGTAAGTTTGTTTTGTAAATTAGAAATTGTAGTCTTCAATTCCTTTAATTTAACTTCCACATTTTCATTATGATTACTGTGATAATCTTTCACAACTGAATTTATTATTAATTAATCTTTAAACAAATTTAAGTTATCATTTCAGGGGTGTAAAGTGTAAACGAGTAGAGCTGAGCTAACCTCGCATAAGTTCGATCTTGGCTCATTTAGCTTAAGAGATATCAAACGTGACTTACATGTTGATAAATGATTAACTAGAGGTATAAGAGAGTCGAGTTGCTCGTAAGCTATTCGAGATCGACTCGTTAAGGTTTACCTCGTTCGAGCTCTTTACCGATCCGATCTCGACTAGCTTTCGAGTGACCGGATTTGGCAAACGTATTGATTTTGCTAACTTTATGGAAACATAAACGTTGTAACAATTGTTATTAAATGCCACTAACAAACCAAAGAATCATCTTCAACCATTTCTCCTTTGGTTTTCTAGATTTCTAAAATGGGATTCTTGCAAGCTTCATACAAATCGAAATATATTTACGTAGAATTACATTTTCAATTTCTTTTTGTTTCCCCGTGGATTCTAACATATTACATTATAAAGGAGGAGGCATGTGTAAATATGTCCAAAGTAAAGATGTCATAACAAGGGTTTCTTTACAATTTTCTAAATTTTACCACTTTTTTCTCTAAATGTCCCTAGAAGATAATTAACTTTTATATGAAAATGGAACTCACCCAAACTAAATAAACACACGGGATAACAATATTTTTAAACAAATTTCATATAATGGCGATGAAATATAATAATTTATGTTACCACAATGAATAATCTTATCTCAGCTAAACTTGTATAAATTTTAAAACTTTGCCATAATAATACTTATATTATAAACCCTTTTCATATATATGCATCTACTCAGCGGCAAAGTGGACGGGATGGTTCGACTCACTGGCCAAATTTGCCAATTCTTTAGCTGCTAGGTCAAGTTGGGCAAGTCTATTACAAACTTACAAATCACAACTTTTAATTTACAAATTGACAATGACCTTCATATGATAGTTTATACAATATCATATTATTACTACATGCTTTTTTCATGTAAATGAACTTTATCATTTAGCAAGGTGTCTTCAATGGCACGGTTATGTACATATGCAATGACCGGACAACTTAGACAAGGGTGATGTTTATGTTCATATTGGTCTGTTACAGTAACATACCTTTGGTTTATTAAGATTTGTTCAATAATGAGTACATGGTTTTTGTGGTGAACTGTAATCAGTTGTAAGTGGCGGTGCACATTTCTTTTCTTTTCTTTCTACGAATACTTGTTAAAACATAGTGTGCACATCTATATTCTTTTTGCGTAACTTGCGGCAAAAAAATCAAGTATTATAATATTGTATTGTAACCCATTTGTGGATCCCGCTGCAACGCGCGGGTAAACCCACTAGTAACCTAATAATACTATATAGGAATCGAGAAATCAATAATGAAAGCCGTGTTTTTAATTATGAGATAATGATTTGAATTCTAAAATTACTACACAATGCATATAATAACTACCTTTTGAGGGTAAAATTGTATTTTAACACCATATTTAATCAAAAGGTAATCAAGAGTCATGAGATGTTTATGAGACCTCGTGACATTTAATTCTATAATTATTTTAAAGACATTAAATAGAACACATATAAAAAATAATTCATAATATTACATGTTTTGTTATAAACGTTTACATACAATTAGGTACTTTATAAAAGTTAAAGTTTTTATAAACTTAATAATACTATATAGAAATCGAGAAATCAAAAATGAAAGTCGTGTTTATAATTATAAGGTAACGATTTGAATTCTAAAATTACTACGTATGGCTAATCTTATCTAAACTATGCGGTCATCTGATTCTATGATCGGCGAAGAAAGATTATGTATATAATGAAGTTCAAACAAAGATTTTAAGAAATATCCATATAAAGGAGTTGACAATAATAAAAAAATAATTAATAATAATGGGTTCTTCTTCTTGAGTAATTCAACTCAAGTCCACATTTCCAGCTCAAGTAATTTTTTGGTTATTTATTGAAAACCAATTGGACCGATGTTCATAACCGATTAACCAAACGGAAACAAATGAATAATTGAAACCAATTGGTTTTTGAAATATCTTAATCGAAAGTTTTGGTTTTGGTTATGGCTCAAAACCGAAGTGAACCAAACAACAGCTTGTACACACCCTTAAAATAACCAATTGGAGTGTTGTGGTTTCCGCCATAACACGCGAGCACCCCACTAGTTTATTAAGATGGTGTTTGCGGTTGAGTTTGGAAATGGCTTATTGAGTTCAGACTCCTCATGATCAATCTTGTAGAAAATATATGCAATGTAATTTGGGAAGTTGAAATATCGTTGAATTTTTTTATTTTCTTTGCAAGATGAATAGCAGGTGTGACTAAGGGGCTGTTTGATAGCCTCTTAATCAGTCTCTTAACCATTCAGGTCTGAATCATTCAGCATTTAGACTGTTTGTTTCAGCATCTAAATGGAATGATTAAGTGCTGAATCATTAAGCTAATAAGGGATGCTGAATGATTCAGCTCTTAACCATTCAGAGCCTCTTAACCATTCAGATCACTTAATGATTCAGCACTTAATCAACCAAACAACCCCTAATTGATTCCCTAAAAAAATAATAAGGTCACCGTTAAAAAAAATAATCAACTTGTTTATTTTGAGTATCCTTATAATATAATAATTACGTCACTTATATGTCACATAGAACATACTAACTTTCCATGTGGAAGAAAAACCGGCCTTAATGGAAAACAAAATTCAAACGTTTTTCTTTGACTATGCAATAGAAAAAATAAGCATGCTGCATTACAAGATAATGCCCGTTGACTTTGACCTGATCTGCATACTCTACTAATACTCTCTTTCTTAGACCCCTGTAGTGGAATCGTGATCTGGCGTGAAATTGGAAGATAGCGCCTCCCACACCGTTAGGGGGGGGGGGGGGGGGGGGGGGGGGAGGGGATAACACACCACAACACAAACAAACCTACTAAACCTAAAAATGGGGTTTGCGCAAAACATGAACCTAAACTATGGCCAAGGTTCTCAAGAGGAGCCCGAGCTCGTGCCTGAAACTCAAGGCGAGCCCAACCAACCACGTCAACCCGAGGGTTCTCAACCGGGGGGTGGGGGGCGAGACGCTCGCACAAAAAAAAAAAAAAAGATCCTGACGCGCCTCGTCAAAAAAAGAAGTATGATCGTTGGGTGAAAAAAGAGGAGTTTGCTTTAGCGCGAGCTTGGCTCGACATATCGGAGGATTCCGAAGTTGGTTAGCATTTTTTTGTATTTATATATCTTTAATCGTGTATATATATAGTATTTTTTTTATTTATATATAATTAATCGTGTATATATATATAGTATTTTTTTGTATTTATATATATTTAACCGTATATATATATAGTTATATATTTCTAATCGTATAATTTTTTTTTTTGTAACGAACTATCAAGACAAGCCGTTGTTTTGGATGAGAATCCGAGAGCTGTTTTTTGGCGCCATGGGTCGAGGGGAGTATCGAGACAACGATTCGATATCAGGAAGGTGGACGGATATAAACAATAGATGTCATTCATTTGCGGAGGTTTACCAACGTTGTAGCGACAACAGGGGCAGTGGGGAAGGTGATGATAGTATGTTGGCAAGAGCGTTGGATGAGATGAGAGAAACCCGTGGGACGTTCCCGTATTTAAGGATTTGGGAGATGTTGAGAAAAAGTCCTAAGTGGGCTGATGTACCGCCTATGGGGTCCGGTAATAGGCGCAAAATCAGGAGAGGAGGAGGAGGACCATCAAAACGAAGCAAAACCTCCTCGTCGCGAGATCCGGATACACCGTCATCCGATGCTCGCTATGTGAGTTTAGGTGATCCTATTAATTTGGAGGATCAGGGGGAGGAGCAAGAGGAGGAGGATCTTCCAAGACTACTCGGTAGAAGATCAAAAAAGGGTGGCAAGGCGGAGTCGTCTTTGGCAGGAGGTGGTGACTTGAAGGAAGATTTTGAGGAAATGAATCGACAACTACAAGATATTCGCGACCTTGGCCAAACACGTTTGGAAACTATGCATCAAAGAGTGGTCGAGAATAAAAGGTTCGTTGACATCTACGTTGTAACACCCCAACCGATGGCGGAAACATCGGGATGTCACGTATTGATGATTGTTCAGTAGCTCATGGTGAATAATAAATTTCATTAAATGATTTAAATAAATTACATACAATTGTTCTACAAGAATTCGTACATCAAATTGAATAAAACTATGCACACATCTTCAAGCATTAATTCGAATCTTCAAACAAGTAGAACCTGAAACATGTTAAGTTGAAAATATTTTGGGTCAACAAAAGTTGGTGAAAATTACATAGGTTTTGATAATCGAATAAAAATGTTGTGCAATTCATGTGTCATGGCAAGTCTAGTCCATATGTGAAAACATACTAGAAGTAAATCGAGTGCATAATCAACCCTTGTGACTGTTATAATGTGGTACATCCCATACGCTCATGGTTCACTCGAATATGTTATGCGATAACAAACACCCACGCTACCTTTGTAGGAGGCACGTATCCGGGTGGGATTGTCAGTCCAATAGATCTATCAATGTATACCGTCGGCTGATCAATGTTAATGATTATGCTAGAATTGTGCTTACCCTAGTCATGTTCAAGACATAATGCAACATAGAAAAACACATAGACACATTGATGATTGAATTGCATATATGATGTTGTAACATGTTTCACCCCAAAAACGGTGATAAATAGAAAAGGGGCTATGTAAAACTCACCTTAGCAAAATGTTATGTCTCGTAAAAAAAATAGAATAATGTGTTGTGAATGTATGCGAGGCGAATCCCAAAGACTCAACAACGTAGCTAGTCCAAATTGAAGAAAACGAAAAAGAAAGAATATCAAGCTTCCAATTCGCCAATTACAAGAGCTTATAATCAAAGCTTCAATTGTAGAAGTAATAGACTATAGAAGAAAGGTATGAGGGAAAGTTTAATCGGATTGAAACAATCGATTTAGAGGTGCAAAGTATAATGGGTCATAGGTGGGTTTTTATACTAGTTTTGGAGTCAATTAGTCATTAAAATTGGTCAACACCATAAAGTAAGGTTTTATGATGAATTGACTATTTGACTAAGACTTTGACTAGGACTTTGACTATTTGACTCAAGGCTTTATTTAAAAAAAAAAATCTTGTATGTGAAAAAAAAAAGAATTTAGAATCATATTATTATTATTATTATTTATATACATTTATGTATGTATATAAGTTGTGAGTTAGGATAAATAAAGACTTAGGCACATTTGTATAATATTAATGATAAATGTGTAATAAAAAATATATATATATATATATATAAGGGCTTTTTATGTATTAAAATTTTGAGGAAAATTTTGCGATGTTACAGTCTCCCCTACTTTTAGGAACTTCGTCCCGAAGTTAAAAGAAAAAAACACCAGGTATACAATTGGTCGACTACCGAAAACCTTGATAAAATTTCTCACTACCTTAACGTACCTGTAAATTCATGATTACGTTCCGGACCGTAATTATCAATTTACCTTACATTAGGGTTTTGTGTCCTTTTATGACTCTACCGATTGTTGAGCAGGTTCGATAGTCTCCACCAGTCGTTGAGCAGGTTATAGGGCCTCTCCCGACTGTTGGAAAGACATGATGACCTCTACCAATCGTTGAGTAGGTTGTTTGGTAGTTAACTAATTGTTGTACAAGTAAGCAAGTATGATTATAGATATAGCAATTAGTTCACATTCAAACAAGCATGCACTCAGATGTTATGATAATACTTGAATTTATTACGTGAATCAAAAAGTGTCAATACATAGAATTAAAAAGTAGACATCATTCAAATGGTGGGGTTTGCTGTTAAGTAGCTGGAGGGTCTTGATCTCGATTTAGTTTAGGGCATCGGTTACGGAAATGATTTGGGTTTCCACATTCATAGCATTGACCATAGTTGTATTTACCAGGACAATTAAGATTAGCAACCTGAGCAGGGTTGGTTGGTTGGTGTTAGGGTTTGGGGACTCACGACATGTGTTGACCAGATGGCCATACCTACCACAATTGGTGCACAGGCGACACACTGAAACAGTGGGGTGATGTCGTTTTCATGTGTTACACAATGGAAAGTTTCTTGTATAGGGTTTCTTGTTAGAAGCTTGTGTAGTGAGGTTTACATTAGGATCCCTGGTCTTGCGCTTCTGGTTCTCGGTAGTTACCGCGGCCACAATACTTGTTTCTCGCCTTTCCGAACTAAGGTCCCGTTCTTTATGTGATTTCCATCGCCATTTCCATTTCCATTGCCGTTCCCATTCATTGGGATGACTTGAGCCAACAAGTTAGAAACCAGAGTTGTGATTTGTTACGCCATTTGTTGGGAAATAATCGCAGCCAGTTGGTCATCAACACCTTTGTTGTTTTTGTTGTTGTTGTGGTTGGTGTTGTGGTTGTTGTTACTTTCCTCTTGGTTTTCACCACTGTTATTGCGAGTGCTGCGACGTGGAGACATGATCTGTAAGGGACACAATAAAGGTTCAATGTGGCATGAAATGAATGAGGTGATATAAGGAATGTAATCATTTATTCATTAATTAAAACGAATAAACGAAAACGTTGACGTATCAAAGATTCCAGATTCCAACAACATAGTGAAGACATGCTTTAGCCTATAAGTGAACACTCATCCTAAGAATTCCCAGGTAGGCATCCGGGTCCCTCGTCTGATTGGGATATATGCGCAATGCCAGCCTAGACAGAAGACTCAGAATACAGGCGTTCACCCTTCCAGATTGCACGTGTTCGTTATTAAAATCTAGAACTTCGACGAGATCTCAAGGTGGTTCAGGTTAAACCTGAGGGTTTTGCCTTATTAGTCTAAGAGTGGATCCAGTGATGAAGAGCAACCTTCTCGTAGGGATTAATGTAGGGATAAGAAGTAGGAGGGAGATAGAGAATAGCGAGTAAAAGAAGCAAGTACTGGTTAAATCCTATGGTTATAGACTAGATTATTTTTCTAATAACCTAATTCCCTATAACCATGGCTCTGATACCAATCTGTAACACCCCAACCGATGGCGGAAACATCGGGATGTCACGTATTGATTATTGTTCAGTAGCTCATGGTGAATAATAAATTTCATTAAATGATTTAAATAAATTACATACAATTGTTCTACAAGAATTCGTACATCAAATTGAATAAAACTATGCACACATCTTCAAGCATTAATTCGAATCTTCAAACAAGTAGAACCTGAAACATGTTAAGTTGAAAATATTTTGGGTCAACAAAAGTTGGTGAGAATTACATAGGTTTTGATAATCGAATAAAAATGTTGTGCAATTCATGTGTCATGGCAAGTCTAGTCCATATGTGAAAACATACTAGAAGTAAATCGAGTGCATAATCAACCCTTGTGACTGTTATAATGTGGTACATCCCATACGCTCATGGTTCACTCGAATATGTTATGCGATAACAAACACCCACGCTACCTTTGTAGGAGGCACGTATCCGGGTGGGATTGTCAGTCCAATAGATCTATCAATGTATACCGTCGGCTGATCAATGTTAATGATTATGCTAGAATTGTGCTTACCCTAGTCATGTTCAAGACATAATGCAACATAGAAAAACACATAGACACATTGATGATTGAATTGCATATATGATGTTGTAACATGTTTCACCCCAAAAACGGTGATAAATAGAAAGGGGCTATGTAAAACTCACCTTAGCAAAATGTTATGTCTCGTAAAAAAAATAGAATAATGTGTTGTGAATGTATGCGAGGCGAATCCCAAAGACTCAACAACGTAGCTAGTCCAAATTGAAGAAAACGAAAAAGAAAGAATATCAAGCTTCCAATTCGCCAATTACAAGAGCTTATAATCAAAGCTTCAATTGTAGAAGTAATAGACTATAGAAGAAAGGTATGAGGGAAAGTTTAATCGGATTGAAACAATCGATTTAGAGGTGCAAAGTATAATGGGTCATATGTGGGTTTTTATACTAGTTTTGGAGTCAATTAGTCATTAAAATTGGTCAACACCATAAAGTAAGGTTTTATGATGAATTGACTATTTGACTAAGACTTTGACTGTTTGACTAAGACTTTGACTAGGACTTTGACTATTTGACTCAAGGCTTTATTTAAAAAAAAAAAAATCTTGTATGTGAAAAAAAAAAGAATTTAGAATCATATTATTATTATTATTATTTATATACATTTATGTATGTATATAAGTTGTGAGTTAGGATAAATAAAGACTTAGGCACATTTGTATAATATTAATGATAAAGGTGTAATAAAAAAAATATATATATATATAAGGGCTTTTTATGTATTAAAATTTTGAGGAAAATTTTGCGATGTTACATACGTGGCGAGGCAAAGGGAAAAGGATATTGAGTTTTTGTCCAGATCGATCGACCACCTCGACGGAGAGGCCATACGCCTTGCACAACTTCATAGGAAAGAAATTCTTCCAAAATATAAACTCTAGTGTGTTTAGCTTTTTTTTATGATGCATTTTTTTTTAAATTTGCTATTGTATTTTTTTGTTGTTGTTTGTTTAGTTGTTTGAATTTAATTTAATATTAGTTGTGTGTTTTTAATATTATTTGTAATTTTTTTATATTTATTTGTCTTTTATTTTAATTATTTTGAGTTAAGTAATTAAAAAAAATAATAAATTAAACCCAATCAGAAACATGGGCCTTATCTTTTTCCCCTTACCACTACACCCCTTTTTCACTTCAAGCCCATGCTGACTCAGCTGCCACGTAGACCAATCAAAATCAGAGGCCTTATGTTTTTCCCCTTACACCTACACATGTTCTTGAATTCAGGAGAATAATATATTTTTATAGTACCTCAAATTATTTCAAATATCAACTTATTATATATTATAAACTAGTAGTAAACACCCGCGCTCCACGCGGGTTTCAAATCGTAGATACCACAAGAGTGTTAAAATTTATAACGTTCGGTTCTAACGACTTTTATAATAGCCCGTGCACCTGGAGGGGGAAGGGTTGATTGTATAAAAAATGTAAATGGAAAAGTGTAGGCAGTACTAAAAATAATGCTAAAAAAGTTAACAAATTTAGTAAAATGGTCGATTTTGTAGACTGAAATGTACATAAAAAAACTGTGACAATATTCCAAAACCAGGAGAAGTTACAAATTAACTTAAACTTGAGTAAAACCACAATTTGTCGAAATTTATTATAATCAATTTGAATATTTTGAAATATTGTAATAGATGTTTATTTTTTTAGCTTTGTTATTTAAAAAACTATCTCGTTAAATAGTTAAAAGATGTTGTTTAAGTTCCTTTACAGTCGGCTTTTAACGGTGTTGCCGCCCCTAGCTTCCTCTCGCCGTTCCAATGCCGAGCCCCACACCGATAGGCCTTAAAACATGCATATGAAAACGTTAAATAAGACTATATATGGTTTCCAAGCAAGCATTTTGTTTTCCGCTAGAAAACTGTAATATAAAATTTCATTTTGTTGTGTATTGGGAAAGCAAAACTAATATTTGCCTTGAAAAGAAGTCTCCTATCGAAGAAGTAGGTTGGTGCACAGCTACTACAGCCACCTTCTAAACACAAACCACTCCTACATCCTTTTCACCCACTGTTGTTACCATCACTTACCAACACCATCAGCACTAAACCGTCACTGTAGAACAACCACACCGCCACCGAACCATAATACAATCACCGACCCACCACCACACAGAAACCATGTAAATTGTAGACTCTCTCTTTCACTCTCGCTATCTAATGCCCGGAAGATGTTTGATATCACTTTTAGCAGCTCCCCCTCTCTCTAACGGAGATGTGTGTCCGTGAGTCATGACCTAACCGCCACCAACATCACCACCATAGCTCCACCTCCGGCCGTCACCCTAGCCGGACTTGTTCTTTAATATATCTAGTTTGTTTGCCGGTGGAAAAAGAGTTGCCCTCCTCCGCCCCACGTCTAAAAAACGATGTTCTCTGTTTCCGCATCTCTTTCTTATTCTAATTTCTAGGTGTTGACTCGGCAAAGTGAGGGTGTAAACTGTAAAGCTATAAAACTAGAAAGTCTATTTGACGCCGTTACCGATCGTTACCGTTAATTCACTATTGTCCGTCATGTTTGAAATTAATATATATAGTAATGTCTTAGAATGTAAAAATCAGCGATACACCTTTTAGTTGAATATAATTTTAGAATAATATAATGTCCTCCTTAATATCCATATCTTCATATATCCACTTTGATATATTGTGGTTTATGCTACAAACAAATGAGAACATATGGATTTAAAAGGTCCACAATTTTATAATAATATACTTATACAACAACCAACTAAGCCAGAATTAGGCTTATATCCATTTGTTGGTTTAATTCTTTGCTTGATTAACCTCTGTATAAATACACATCTTCATACTTCACAAATCACCAAACCAACCTAATTCTCATTGCATTCAGCCTCTTTTCTTCCATTTGAGAAAGCTCAAACCGAAAGTAAAATGGCTTCTATATGTACGCAATCACTACTATCGATAACCATAATTATTACACTATTCGCATTTGGATCAAGCAACCCAAGTTTTCAAAAGGGACCACAGAATTGGAAATTTGAGTTCAACTATACCAATGAGCCATTTAGACATCCGAAACCTATTCAGGGTTCTAGAAGAATCATTGTTGGTGGAACCGATAATTGGCGTTTCGGTTTCAATTACACTGAATGGGCCAGGACAAATGCTCCATTCTTTTTCAATGATACTCTAGGTATATATCTCTTTTATTCATGCCTTATTCATACATTTTCGATCATAAGTAATTGTTTTTCATGATTTAATTCTGAAACTAATGGTGTTGCAGTGTTCAAATTCGATCCACCTAGCGATACCAATATACATCCACATAGCGTTTATTTGTTTCCAAGTCTATGGACCTTTCTGAGGTGCGACTTAAGATGGGCAAAACGTGTGGCAAACACATCACAAGGTGGAGGAGAAGGGTTTGAGTTTGTTCTCAACAAATGGAAGCCGTATTACTTTGCTTGTGGAGAAAGCAACGGTTTTCATTGCCAATCTGGAATGAAATTTTTTGTGATGCCAACGTTCCGTTGGTATTGATGTTTGGTTTAATATATTCGATAAAGGATGGACAACTTCTTTTCGTAGTAGATTCAACATATATATAAGAATAAGAAAACAATTGAATTGCATTGCATTGTATACTTAACTACAGTTTATGTTTTGTGTATTGTTATTGGGTTGTATTAAAAAGAATGTTTTGTTTTAGCTGTAGTTTTTGTATTATTGAAGCAAATTTGGTATGTTTTTTATATGAAAAACATCGACTTTAATGTGGGTCATATCTGAGAAATGGGTCAGAACGACAACCACAAATACAAAATCCACTCCACATTAAGTTCTAGGAAGGCCCAAAACAAAATCCATAAATCATCTCACATATGACTGATGAAACCAAAAATGGCTTGTAGAATCCATTGTTTTTGAGACTATACCTTACCTTCTTGGCATGCTACTACTAATGTGGTTCCAAGTTTGAACAAGTCAATGATTGGCCAAAAGAAAAAAGAAACAACTAGAAGAAAATATTTAAAGAAAAGATGATAGACTCAATTCATTTTCATTCCCCTTACTAACAAAAACATAGTGACTCTAAATATAGCCATTCAAACAACCAACCCACTACTTGATAATTAGTTGAACTGCAAATAAGCTGCTACTTGTAAATTTCAATTCAACTATGCCAACGTGTCATTTAGACATCTGAAACCTGTTCAGAGTCCTAGGCGAATTATTATCAGTGCATCTGATAACTAATGGCGTTTTGGTTTCAATTACACTAAATGGGCTAGGTCAAATGCTCCATTCTTTTTCAAAAACACTCTAGGTATGTAGCCTTTTGCCTTTGTGGTGCAGGCATCATGCATAGATTTTCGATCAAGATAACAAAAAAACACGTATATTTTTCATGATTTAATATTCAAATGGGTGATGTTGCAGCCTTCAAATTTAATCCACCTAGCGACACCAATATACATCCACATAGTGTTTATTTGTTCCCGAGTCTATTGAGCTTTTTTAGTGCGATTTAAGATGGGCAATACGCATGGCAGACACGTCACAAGGTGGAGGAGAAGGGTTTGAGTTTGTGCTCAATAAATAGAAACCGTACTACTTTGCTTTGCTTGTGGAGAAAGCAATGGTTTTCACTTCAAATCTGGAATGAAATTTTTTAGAGTTAAAGTTCTTTTTCGGTCCTTGTAGTTTGCTCAAAAAATCTATTTCAGTCAAAAAGATTTTTTTTGTCTTTTTTAATCCAATAGTTTAGGTTTGGTATCTCTTTTGGTCCATTCCACTAACTCATCCATTTTCTTTGTCCTTTTTAATCCAGTAGTTTAGGTTTGGTATCTATTTTGGTCCATTCCACTAACCTCATCCATTTTCTTTGTTAATTTCTTAATAAAAGACCAAAACGCCCTTATAATTAAAAAAAATTAATATATAAAACCCTAAATTCTATTCTACAACATTAATATTTAAACCCGATTATATTAAACTTAATAATATTTTATGATTATCTCGGAAGAAGAAACCGGGTGAGTATTTCACATCTCCTGTCAGTCTCACCTCCCTAAAATTCCGACCGATTTTTGTATTTATACAATTGTACTTAATGATGGAGATTGTTGATGTTTGTTAGCTTAAACTGCGAATTAGGAGTTGCCATTAAAGTTCTTTCGCTCAAATTTGTTATTTTTTTTTTGTCAGATCTGGATCCCCTTGTTTACGTATACACGACGAATACTCGATGTCTAAATCAAGAACGACAAATTAATCGGCAAAGAAACGCATGTTTAGTATTTGTTCTTCTGTATGAGGTGGAAAATTTGAAATATCAATAATTTACTAGCGCATGATAAAAAAACACATAAATTTCTAAGAGTTCAAAATCGTCACATCGTTTGTGGTTTTCCATTTAAGTTAATAAGTTCAAAATCGGTCGGAATTTTAAGGAGGTGAGAGTGACAGAAGATGTGAAATATCCGCCCAGTTTCTTCTTCCGAGATAACCATAAAATATGATTAAGTTTAATATAATCGGGTTTATATATTAATGTTGTAGAATAGAATTTAGGGTTTTTATATATTACTATTATTTTTAATTATAAGGGCATTATGGTCTTTTCTTAAGAAATTAACAAAGAAAATGGATGAGGTTAGTGGAATTGACCAAAATAGATACCAAACCTAAACTGTTGGATTAAAAAGGACAAAGAAAGTGGATGAGTCAGTGAAATGGACCAAAATATATACCAAACCTAAACTATTGGATTAAAAAAGACAAAAAAAAAAAAAAAATCCTTTGAACTAAAATAAAATTTTTGAGCAAACCATAAAGACTGAAAAGGAACTTAACTCAATTTTTTATGATGCCAACATTTAGTTGGTACTAAATAAGACACTTCATGTTCGATTTGAATTAGTCAATGAAAGATTGAAAGATGAATTATTCATTGGGAGAGGTTAACGTATAAAGCTTCTTAACGTAAGAAGCGTAAGAAGCAATCTCAGCCATTATATTAACAAGTTGGCTGGATCCAGATTAAAAACCCTAATCATATTTGGGTTAAACTAACAAAGGGTAAATTATGAAAAAAAAACGTCTATTTTTTTTTTCAAATCGTAACAACAAAAAACAATCGAAACAAAAATTTTCAACAATTGAAATCGATTAAACCATTCTGAATTATTACACAATCAAAATAACAAAAAAAACATTCGATTACAAATGACGAAAACGAAAAAAATTATAAAAACAGAGATTTACACCGGAACGATTTTAATCATAGGAAAAAACATACAATTATGAATAAACGGTTGTAATTGTTGTCAAATACTTTTGATTTTGTTTCAGTAAGTATGATTAAACATAAAAATTAAGTTAAAAAAAGTTGCAGAGGAAGAAGATGAAGTTGGTGAACACAGATACTTTTAAACGCACTAACAAATTTTAGACGCACTTATGTACAACATTTAAACGCACTTACAAAATTTTAAACGCACTCATTAAAAAGTTTGGAAGCACTCACTGAACATTTAGAAGCACTCATTAAAAGTTTAGAAGCACTCACTGAACATTTAGAAGCACTCATTAAAAAGTTTGGAAGCACACACTGAACATTTAGAAGCACTCATTGAAAATTTAAAAGCACTCATTAAAAAGTTTGGAAACACTCATTGAACATTTAGAAGCACTCAGTAAAAGTTTGGAAGCACTCATTAAAAAGTTTGGAAGCACTGACTGAACATTTAGAAGCACTCATTACAAAGTTTAGAAGCACTCACTGAACATTTAGAAGCACTCATTAAAAAGTTTGGAAGCACTCATTGAAAATTTAGAAGCACCTATTAAAAAGTTTGGAATCACTCATTAAAAATTTAGAAGCACTCATTAAAATGTTTGGAAGCACTCACTGTACATTTAGAAGCACTCATTGAAAATTTAGAAGCACTCATTAAAAAGTTTGGAAGCACTCATTGAATATTTTGAAGCACTCACTAAAAGTTTGGAAGCACTCACTGAACATTTAGTAGCACTCATTAAAAAGTTTGGAAGCACTCCTTAAAAATTTGGACGCACTCATTAAAAATTTTGGACGCACTCTTACCAATTTTGGACGCACCCTTAAATTTTTTGAACGCACCATTAAGTTTAACCAATTTAAATTTAGATGTTATCAAACGCACCTTTACAAAAATCAAACGCACCTTGTTGCCGCTTCAACTTTACCAATATACCCAAGTATGGCTTCTTCACTTTTGGGATGTTGGGTTTATCCATGACCCATGTTCTAGAAGAAGTATGATGAGTTCTAGGAAATGTGACAAGAATTAAAACCAAAAATTATGATGTTAGACGCACTCCTTATGATGTTGGACGCACTCCCTGCAACAATATTCAATTCCCAAAAATTATCATCAAACGCACTACTTCTGTTTTTGGACGCACTCCCAATATCTACAACATTAAATAGATCAATTCCCTATAGCTCCAAATTATCAACAAACGCACTCTTCTCTTTTGGAAAGCTCCAAGAAAGTTCGGCTACTGAGCTGTTTATTTAAATAAGATTTAAATTTTGTTACATACAACAATAATTTGTTTGGCCGAATCCTTATCCTTATTCCATACAACAAACCCATTCCAACGAAATTTTGATGGAAATTTAAATTATTTTCTTGATTAATTTGTGTTCCCTTTTTTCAGTTAGGTGAACCTCCTGAAGCTTCTAATTTGGAAACGCCTTCTTGTAATCCTCACAACGATCCTCATATGTTTAGTGATTGTTGGTATAATTGCACTTCTGATGATATTGCTGAGGAGGATAAAAGGCGTCGTCTTCATAGGGTATTTTCCTGTTTTTCATCTTTTCATTGGTTTTCGGCTATGGATGAAATGATTCTTTGGCCGGTGATGGAATTGGTGGTGGTGATGGTGGTGGTTGTCAGATCTGGATCGGTTTGTTTCAAAATGAGAATGGTTAGGTTTAGAACAGGGAAGATAGGTTTTATTGTGTTTAACCGTGGTTAGGTTAAATTGACAAGTGTCGATCTTTGGTGGCTTCTTACACTTCTTATTTTAAGGGACTTTATATTGTATACTTTCTCTTATTCGTTTTAGTTTATAGAAATATGAAAACGGATGCAATTTTGTTACTTACCAAGGTTTTGTTTGTATTGTTTTTATGATGGAATCGTGTAATGGAACATGTAGTTATGTTTTGTCTTAAGAAATTTATTGAAAATCTGCTTTTTTTTTTTTTTTTTATTATTATTATTATTATTTTCATTTTTTATATTTTTAAAGTAGCTTTTAATGGTCATTTATTAAGAGGGTGTTTGTAGTTGAGTTTGGAAATGGCTTATTTAGTTCACACTACTCATGATCAACATTCTCTCGTTAGACAATGCAAGTAACAGATAGTACATATGGTTTGGTAGAAAATATATGTATTGTATTTTGGGAAGTTGAAATATCGTTGAATCTTTTTATTTTCTTTGAAAGTCGAATTTCTTTAATCAAGTTGTTTGTGGTGTACTAACGGTTTTACCTTTGTCAATACTCCATCAACTCATTTGAGTGAAATATTGTTGAAATATCATTAATATGAAGTTGAATATTTCTATTTGTTTTTTACTATTACCATGTTTACAAATAAATATTTTTTTTTAAGTTTGGTATTTTGGCCATTTTAACTAGTTGAGTCCAATTGGACAAGACTATTAATACGCCAATCCACATAGACTAATAGGAAAAACCCCAAACTTAACTCAATAAGAGCATTCACAACCCATCCACCATTCCCTCCCATATTCTTAAAATTTAAGAAAATCCCACAAAAACTCACTCCATCATAACCCCTACCCCCACACCCCAATTCTAAAATTTGCAAAAAATCTATGTTGAGCCCCCATATATAGGGTCTTTCATACTTCCCCCCATCTCATTTAATAATAATAAAATAATACAAATTGAAGGTGGAGTGGTTTGATATTGGCTGTAAAGAAAGAAAATAATAATAAAAAAAGTTTATAGGAGATATGAATGGGGAATGGGATGTGAGATAGTTTAAAAAAGTGAGAGACAAATTTAGAAAACTATGATTTTTCCTTAAATTATATGGTTGGGGATAGGGGACGGGCTATGAATGCTCTAAATTAACATACACAATGAAGTAAGCTAAATGTTACAAAGTAAGTTCCTGTAAGCCTCTATCCGCATTTTCACCCACAATCTAGTTCACTCTTGTAATCCGTACGTAAATCTCTGAATGAAAGAGTGGAAAGAAGTAAATGGATTACAAGAATTTAAAATGATTGTTGAGCTACAATGTGCACAGGATACTAGGAAAAATAGTTTATCACTACAAGAAAATTGACCTTTAGCGGCGACTTGCCTAGGTGTCGCCGCTAATGCGCCAATCCACACCTAACATCATCAGACCCAATCAGAACCATTGATTGGTCAGGAGAACGATGGGGGATTTATCATACTAAAAGCAATAAAGACGACAGTATTAGCGGCGACCTGTCGCTGCTATTGCTTAAAAAATTACATCTCCCCGCCACCAGCTTCTCTTTTCCCTCTTCTACTTATTTTTCCCTCTCACTCTCAATCTCTCAATCTCAATCTCTCGTCTTTTTCATTTCTCACTCTCATCTCTCCTCTATGTCACTCTCCATCATCTCTCGTCTTGTACCACCGGTGTCACACCCTCAAATTCCACTTGTAGGGTTTTACCGAGAGGCGCGTGACATACCAGGATCCAAGTCAACGGTCACAACAAATGACAACTATATGTAATGAAAATAACGTAGAAATACCAACCATGAAGTTTATAAGTTTGAAAGTAAGATAGACAACGACAGCGGAAGCTTAAAATGTTTACAAAAGCATAGTTCAAAAGTATGAATGCAAACCCAACACGGTTTGCTTATGAATGCAAGACTAGACGCAGTGCGACTTCAGTGCGCCTAAGACTCCCTGCTACCTTAGCGACCCAAGAAAACATGCGAAGTTAGACAACACATACAATGCCGGTGAGTCACAGAGATAAAGTTTGCAAAAGTTTGTAACCATAAGAATCCAGACCCAACAATCATTACATCTATACTCGATGCTAGCTAGACATCGTTACATGATACTATAGTGTCGTGAACCACTGCTGAACATTTAGAATGCCTCAAAACCTGTCACCAGTTCATCACCCGGTTCCGTAAGATATAGGACAAATATGCACCAGCCACCGACCTCCAGTCGGCCCGAGTGGGGCTTGCCAGGCCTAATAAATCTATTCACACTTTCCCCGCTATGTACCCACATATTAATGGTTCACTAAGAAATGAGAGGACTTTACTGATGAAATAAGAATCACTAAGTATCCATGTGATATAATGTAATTTGTTGGTCTAAGGTAAGAAAGTTTGTACCGCATGTTTCTCCCCCAAAAGTTATGAAAACAGTAAAGGATGGGGCTGTGACACTCACCTTAGATTGCGTTCTTGAAACAAAGTATAAAAGGCACGCCTTGATAATCCCGAATACTGGAGATCTATCATAAAAGTTTGCATAGGTGTTTTGACTAATAACCCTAAGGTTAACTAGTCCCCGATTGTCCAGATCATGACTAAGTACGTTTGAAAACGTGTTTGACTGTTAAACCGACACACCAGACCGACTCAACATCCCGTTGGAGACCCGTTACGCAAACTAATCAAGTATACATAGATTACATGTAAGGTTCAAGCATAAAATACTTAGTTTACATCAAAAATCGCACATATGAAGTAGTTGGGTCAAATCAGAATGGGAATGGGTTTGGTACGACCTCAATAGACTTGGTTCGACCCAAAATGTGTTCATTTGACCCTTTCATAAGTTCATGCAACCTAATACTAGTTCAATCGACCTTAACACATGTTAATTCGACCTTAACATGTGTTAATTCGACCTAAATCAAGTTCGTTCGACCAAATAACGTTCGTTTGACCTATTAAAGATTTGTTTCGACCCCAAGGCCCCACATTCGACCCCACGATAAGTCGAATGGGGCTTTGGTTCGACCCAGTCTGCTGCACAAGTTCTAAAATGTATCAAATCGCATCAAAACAACCCAAAAACATCATGAAACATCACGAAACACAACAGTCAAGTTTGAATAACATATCCCCATGAAACCCTACCAATTTTACTCCAAGATCAGTTCGTTTTAATGTTTATCCAAAATGGCAAAATTATGGAAATGTCACATCATGCATGAAAACTTTACCCAATTAGGAAAGTTTTATGAATTCATTCAATAATTAGCTCATCTTGCTCAGATTATTATAGATATGAAAACCCCCAATCATTACACTAACATAATCACCAAAAATCAAACCCTAGATTTATCAAAAATCCCCAAATTAGACAAAACATTATCATCCATTAACTTGTGACCTAAGATAAGCAAAACTCACCATTAATAATAGTCCTAGAACATCTCTTTATCATCTAAACAACATACAAACATCAAACAACACATAACACAACATAAAGGATCATTAACACATGTTAATTCATTTGAAAACTTATGTTTTATGATAAGGTTAACTCGACCTTAACATGTGTTAATTTGACCTAAATCAAGTTCGTTCGACCAAATAACGTTCGTTTGACCTATTAAAGATTTGTTTCGACCCCAAGGCCCCACATTCGACCCCACGATAGGTCGAATGGGGCTTTGGTTCGACCCAGTTTGCTGCACAAGTTCTAAAACGTATCAAATCGCATTAAAACAACCCAAAAACATCATGAAACATAACGAAACATAACAGTCAAGTTTGAATAACATATCCCCATGAAACCCTACCAATTTTACTCCAAGATCAGTCCGTTTTAATGTTTATCCAAAATGGCAAAATTATGGAAATGTCACATCATGCATGAAAACTTTACCCAATTAGGAAAGTTTTATGAATTCATTCAATAATTAGCTCATCTTGCTTAGATTATTATAGATATGAAAACCCCCAATCATTACACTAACATAATCACCAAGAATCAAACCCTAGATTTATCAAAAATCCCCAAATTAGACAAAACATTATCATCCAATAACTTGTGACCTAAGATAATCAAAACTCACCATTAATAACAGTCCTAGAACATCTCTATATCATCTAAACAACATACAAACATCAAACAACACATAACACAACATAAAGGATCATTAACACATGTTAATTCATATGAAAACTTATGTTTTATGATAAGGTTTTGTTTTGAAAGGTGTTAGAAAGGTTTTCAATCATAAAAACTATCTTAAATCAGATCTGGACCTTTGGGGTTTTATGAAAACGAATTAAAATTGCTCAAAAAGGATTTTGGATGAAGAACACACCTTAGATCTTCACTTGTTATGATATAGAAGGTTAGATTGTGAAAAACGAGGTAAAAAACTCCTTCCCCAATGATTAAAGTTGAGGGAGAGTGTTTAGAGGCGTTTAGGGTTTGTGAAATGATGAAAAATGACAAAGTATGGTTTTTAAAGTAATGGTTGATTCGACCCTATGCAGGGGTTGAATGGAAAATCAGTGTGATCGAATGGGATTATTTTTAAGCAGCATAAGTTCTGGTTCAACCCCCTTAAGGTCGAACCGAAACAGGCCTTTCCTAGATTTTCCAGTTTTGTCGTTTTAACGCATCTAGACACATCCTAACATATGAACACTTAATACTAACATATGTTAATCATATAGAATCACGTTTAATCATATAAACACCGTTAAAACACGTATTTGCATATTATATAACATATACGAATCAATCTACGCATAATACTTAATCTAATTCATGAAATTCACCAACAACGGGACTCGAGACTCGCGTGCACATAAAAAAACACCAATGATCCTCTAGATCATTGAACCCTGGACAATACCTAAGATAACCCGACTCAACTGACCCAGTCAAGTACGTTAATAAAATGTTTCCCGCTAAGGTAGACTTATAAGTTTGTAAAATGTTAAGTTAAATATGTCGGGTTTCACAACTGGAAACCACCACAGTACCACCTACCACCGGAAACCACCACCACCACAACTCCACTACGACCAGGAACCACCACCACCACCGGAACTCCACTATACCTTAAGCTTTTTTTGTTAAATATTTGTATGGTTTGTTTTTTGTATATAAATTGTTAACTTCTTTTGTAATATATTGATAATTTGAAAGGCCGATCTACAACCCCTCGTTATCGGAGATTCGTCATCTTTACTGGTTAGTCGCCACTATTTTTTTTTAATATTAATGCTTTATATTGTTGTTATTAGGTTTGTATGTGTGTAAATAGGTATGTATGTGTGTATTTAGGTATGTATATTTATATTAAAGTGTGTATTTTTGTTTAAAAAAATATATTATGTATATATATTATAAAAAAAAAAGATATATGTAAGTAAATATGTATATTTTTAAAAAAATATATAATGTATAAATATTTTTAAAAAAATATATTATGTATATAGATTTTTGTTAAAAATATATTAAATGTGTAATTTTTTACAAAATATAATATGTTTGTATGTTTTTTTTTTCAAATTATATTATGTATGTACATTATTAAAAAAAATATAGTGTATGTATATGTGTATGTATGTAGGTATGTAAGTATATGTATGTGTGTATGTGTGTAAATTTGTAAGTATGCATGTGTGTATGTATGTGTGTATGGGTGTATGTTTGTATGTATGTATGAGTGTATGTTTGTATGTATGTATGTAATTATGTATGTATGAGTGCATGTATGTATGTATGTGTGTATGTTTGTAAGTATGTATGTGTGTGTATGTATGTAAGTATGTATGCGTGTATGTTTATATATATATATGTTAATACATGTTGAGACTAGAAAGACATGCCTGAAATTAAATCCTCATTTAAAACATAGTTAGCTTAGAAATACCCGCTTGAAATTGATTTAGTAATTAATTTCGGGTAGTCCCCATTTTGGGACTGCCTTTTGAATACTTTATCTCATTTAGGATGTGAATGTGTACTACATGATTGTTTGTTTTTGAAAGATTCGGTTGTCGTTTCCTCTTTGCTCCTCGGGTATATATTTATATTATATACTTAGGGGCTAAGGGGAAATGCCGCCAATTATGATGACATGGAGTCTGATTAAAAACATTAATTGATGATGATTTCATTTATCTATATTATCTCTACTACCTTATTAAGGAGGAGAGATAGGTAAGAAGGTAATTTTACACAATTTTTAAGATGGGAGTTGAAGAGTCCCTTCACAAATTTCCAATATTTGGTCATTTTGTTCCATTTATGCCCTTGTGTACAACCTATAATGCTCATTGTATATATGTGTAATGCATACTTCATATCCATTTCAACATGTAACCCCTTCATAACACCTAATTAAACCCCAATTCAATTTCAATAAAACCCAAGCTTTTCATTGAATCATTCTACACATCTATCTATTTAATAATAACAAGCAATGTTTGTGATGATTCTATTAGGCTTTGTTGGAGCTTATAAACATTGTAGTAATTGGACATTTTTGTCTTTTTTTTTTGTTGAATTGTATAACTCTTTAAAGCATGATGTCTAACCTCATATAATATATGTATTTGTTGCCAATAATTCTATCTCCTCTCTGTGTATTACAACTAACTAAAAGAAAACTTAATATCCTGATTTATGTATCAAATACTTTTAATTTAAAATTACCATTTTGATAAAAAAAAAATATTTTTTAACTTGGGTTACCTTTACGTACTTAGTCACGTTTAAAAACCGCCGCAACGCGCGGGGTAATTTACTAGTTACCTTATTAAGGAGGAAGCATGTCCATGAAAGTAATTTCCTCTCAATTTTAAGATGGCATATGAAAAGCCTCTTTACAAATCTCTATATTTTTGTCATTTCCTACCCTTTTTGCCCCTCATGTATAACATATTATGCACATTGCATATGTGTGTAATACACACTTTATATGTCTCTCAAGATGTAACCTACATTCATAACACCAAATAAAATCCATTTCCTTACTCTTGAATACTCATTTATAGTCATTGCTTTCTTGTCTTCTACACTTGTTTTACTTTTCAAGAAACTCATCTTAATAATATCATTACTTGACATGTGTATGTTACTCATGATGCAAACCATGACAAAGTTTATAGATTTCGCATACAGAAAGAAACACCATTTAACCAATTCGAGGTATTTTTCATTGCTCGATTTGATTTACTGTCGATTTGTAATTTTTGTCATGTTACATTGTTAATAATATACCTTTAGTTGTTGGAAACATACACTTACTTATATTCATCAAATATTTATAGTGTACATGATGAGGTTGCTAAAGAATTGGTGTGCCTATTCAATTTCAACACTTCTTGTATGGCCAAAGAGGCATAACCACACACATCGTCCTAATCGACCTTCAACAGCTTTATAGGAAACCCAATCGGAATTGTTTTTCTTTAATTGCTAATATCTTTTATAAGTGTTAATGTGTTTTATCTATAGATTTGAGATCAATATTTATCATGTTGCTATTGGTTTTATTAACAAGCTGAACTCAAAACTGTTATTGAAACTACAGGTTGGGTAATTGAGGGAAGTTTCCAATAAGAATCACAACGCTAAACTGAAAATGTTCTTGGAGATCGAGATTGGATCGATAATATCTTCCCGTCGTTTTATCACACTACTGCTTTAATACAGTTTGTTTGGTTGAAACAGGCCGATTCAGGATTTGGTTGCCTTGCATACAATTTGTTTTTGATCCAAGTTTTACCTTTATTTAGTGTCCAATATAGCATATTCTATTATTAGGAAGTTGTATACATTGTAAATATAATTTGAGTGCCTTTCAAAGAGTTTGATAAATATTATGTCCAAAGATATACATCATTGTAATTTTGTATTGTGTACAAATATTTAAGCATAATTTACAATACACTTAAAGCCAATTTAGAGGGATTAAAGTTGGACATTCATCAAACTTTTAAGACACTTTAAGGCCATCTTAATCAATTCAATTCATACTAACCTTTCATCTTCCTTGGTGGTTCATCATAATGAATACAATATTAACTACACAAATGGTGATTAGTTCACATTCCAATCATCATTCACATAACATTGTTATAAAGAACAGATTCACTTTAACCAAAATTTTAATTCGGAAATTCGAAATCGTCACTTCGAGTTCCATAACTCCATCTTCTTGAAACTATAAGTTCTTCCATACCCATCACACCCAGATGTTCGCATCTTGCTGGTTCTTCTCTTCGATTGACAATCTGTTGATGCTGCTAAGGTTGGATTTCTATTTTATTGTTTTTATAGTTATATGTTCTTGATTTTTCTTGTTGTGTTTCTTTGCTTTTATAATACAAATTCAGTGCTATTTTTCAGGTGAGCGGTCTAAAGAATTCGTCTGGACCGGGTAAGAGGAGTTCTAGTTGGAAGCAAGCTTTGTTGTTGTTGTAGAAAAAAAATTCTAAATTTGTAGCAAACACATGATTTGATATGTTTTTTTTGCTCTTAGTTATTTTTTTGTTGGTTATTGATCTATGCTATGTCCGGTTAAGACTATAAAAATGTTTAAATCTTCAATCATGAGGATTGGTTCGCCCATTTAGTTGTGTTGTATAACTATAACTAACAAATTTGATTAATGATTTATTAACATATTTCCTGTTTTGTTTTGATTGGTAACATCAATCTTTTAGTCTTAACTTAAACTAGAAATTGAGCTTTTAATTGGTTATTCATGCATGTTATGCTTTTTAAAATAACTATATCAAAGGTTACAATCATTTAGGTGTGTTGTATAATTAGAGTCTACAACTTTGATTAATGATTTTTGAACTCATTTCATGTATTGATTAATAAGATGAATCTTAAATTGAGCTTTTAATGGGTTATTCATCGATGTTATGTTTTTTAAAACAAGTATTGAAACATAGGGAAATTCATTCTCATTTAGAAGTGAGAATTTGATTAGAAGCATGGTTAGTTTGCTACATGGTTCTAAGTGTTTTGCACACACATCGGATCCTCGTTGCAACGACAGTCAGGGACGACCCTTAAAACGGAAGGGTTTGGCCACAATATTGCGTATAAAAATTTAGGCCGATGACACGTAAACTTACACTATTGAGCAAAGAAAATGAGAGTGGGGCGGGGCACCCTTAATCGACCACTAACCTCCACTCCTAATTTCAAACTTATTTAAACATGGAATTCGATTCTGAATTGATTAAAAAACTTATAATTTTAAAGGTGGACATAATGATTTAGAGTATTTATAGTTACCAACACATGTATATGCATTTCACATAGTTTTAGCATATTTTTAAGGCTCAGTTAGGGTACATAAATCCTCATGGACACGATACACGAGAGAATTGATAAAACTAAATATAGAATATCACATTTTATATTATCGCTCCCGCGGCAACACGCGGGCTTCCTACTAGTTATAATAAATCAATGTTTACTATTTTTAACTAATAATTTTTATTTTTAATTGCAGGACATCATGATAACATTTTGGGCTATGATTGTCTACTTGATGGCCGATATTATGGGCCTTGTCCACGACGGATACGGTGCAGGGGTGCCGCCACCACCTGGTGGCGGTGGTGATGATTGGTGGCATGGGTACCAGGCAGACGGTGGTAAGTCTTACAGTTCCTTAATGTTTACTGTTTTTACTTCTTTTTCAATTCTAATAATGTGACTAATAGTTTTTAACTATAATTGCAGCCCCCCGCAAGAGAACATGGGGCAAGGCAAAAAAACTTGCCTTAAGAAAGTATCTTAGAGAAACGGGTCTCCCGGCAGACATTACATTTGATGAAGACGCCACCTTCATGCCTGTAGGCAAGCATGGTAGCTTGTTCACCCGGGAAGCGGCTATGTATATCTGGCGTGAAGTTCCATTGGATGTGGAAGGTTGGAGGAATGTTTCTGAGCTTGATAGAAACAAGTTATTTGAGTTTTATGCAGGTCAGTGATTTATAAATATATATTCTATATGTTATTTGTTGATTTTTTTCTACCTGACTAGCTTGTCTTATTTAATTATTAGACCGATTTCAATTTCAAAGATGTTGACGAAGATCTCGTTGCTAGTAAAAAAAGGAGGCATTGTGGCAGCTCTCAGAAAGCGGTACAAAGACCTCAAATCGGACGCAAAAAAAATATATTTTTTGACCGTGTCGAGAGATTATGATGATGTGGAGGGAGCAAGGAAACGTCTCCCCGAGGGTATGAAACCTGAAAACTGGCTTCGAGCTATTGATCACTTCTGCAGTGAGGAACATATGAAGAAGTCTGAAACTAACAAAGTTGTCCGCCAAAAACAAACATCCACATACCGAGGTGGAACGAGCTCTTTTGCCACTCATTGTCACAAAAAGGTATACACACATATACATAGACGATAATGTTTTTTTAGCTTATAATTTAACTTTTAATGTTAAACAGAACATCGAACGGTATGAAGCATACCGTTCAGGACATACAGGAAGGCAGGGGACGTTTGATAGCCCCATAATGAAGAGAGTTATGTAAGCATTTATTTATAATATATATATATATATATATATGTAATTCTATTAAATCACTTATGTAAAATACAGTACAGGTTAAAGGCACAGTTTGAGTCTGAAACTCAACGGATCGCCGAAGAACAAGAAGAAGGAGGAGGAAGCAGCTCCTAACGGTTGGATAATGTTGGTATATATTTGTGTATGTGCGTGTTTAGTTTTCATGTTTGTGCGATTGTTCGTTGGGTTTAAAGTAGGTTAAAACTAATATTATTTGGGGTGTTTGAAGGTTGGTATATTTGAAGAAGTGTTGGGCAGACGTCGTGGACATGCACGCAGGATTGGGCCTATGCCTTGTCCGAGAAAAAAGACTTCCACATTTTACACCAACGTAACCGTAACCGCAACTAACACCAATATGTCTTTGTAGTTTAAATGTTAATATTTGAGCCGTTTGGTATAAATATGTTTAGTAAGTATGATATTTGACCCATTTGGTATATATTTGTAGTTTATTTGTTGATAGTTGACCCATTTGGTATAAATATGTTTAGTAAATAGGATATTTGACCCATTTGTTATATATTTGTAGTTTAAATGTTAATATTTGACCCGTTTGATATATATTGGTAGTTTTAATGTTGATAGTTGATCCATTTGGTATATGTTTGTAGTTTGACCCATTTGGTGTATGTATGTTTGCTAAATGTTGATATTTGTCACATTTGTTATAAATATGTTTAGTAAATAAGATATTTGACCCATTTGATATATATATTTGTAGTTTATTTGTTGATAGTTGACCCATTTGGTATAAACATGTTTAGTAAATAGGATATTTGACCTATTTCGTACATATTTGTAGTTTAAATGTTAATATTTGACTTGTTTGATATACATTGGTAGTTTTAATGTTGATAATTGACCCATTTGGTATATGTTTGTAGTTTGACCCATTTGGTGTATGTATGTTTTCTAAATGTTGATATTTGACACATTTGGTATAAATATGTTTAGTATATAGGATATTTGACCCTTTTGGTATATATATATATATATATATATATATATATATATATATATATATATATTTGCAGGAACAATTTAGCGCGATGATGACCAATCCTTAACTCCAAGCGCAAATGTTCCAAACGTTAAGTCAATTCTACCAACAAAATCTTGCAAACTTTGGAAATCAAGGCGGTAGCAGCAATAGTGGCGATGATGATGAAGATGAAGATGTTTAGGCGTTTTTGTAAGAATGGTACAATTTATGATTTTATGCTTGATTGTAAATCTTGGTATGTTTGCTTAGTTTTGTTGGTATGTTTAGACGAATGTTTTAAGGTGTATAATATATATATATATATATATATATATAAATGTTGGTATGTTTGGTTAATTAGTTTTCTTGTTATTTTGCTTGATTGTGCGTTTTTGGACAAAGAGTATTAAAGCTAAATAGGAAAGTGAGGAAAGGAAAAAAATAATAATAAAAAATTAATGCCACGTGGATATATAGTATTAGCGGCGATACGTGTTATTAGCGACGTTTTTTTGATGACGAGAGCATTAGTGGCGATAGTCGCCGCTAATGGTGGCTTTCCTTGTAGTATATTATTGAGAACATTGTTGTGTAAACAAGAAAATGGCTTGTTTTATGACATTTTTGTATGTGTACTTTATAAAGTATATTATCTTAAACATTACCTAACTGTGAAAGATCCAACACCAACCTGGTATGAAAATCGTAGCTGAAGGAGGTTTAAAGTTGATATCGAGAGAGAATGTTAAATATGTAGCGATATCAACTCGAAGGGGTAAAGTCGATGGACTAAATGAGGAAAATAATAATTAAGTTTTTTAGTTATTATTTGAATTATCTATTAGTATTAGTATTAGGTTCGAATTATGTTTCCTATTGTTTTGATAATTATCGTTCAGTATTATAGTTCTAGTAGAATTAGAAAAACTAGTCTATATAAACTTATGTTATGTTTATTTTAATCCAGCAATAAATAAATGTTTTAGTTTCCTCCAAGTTTAACACTAACTATATATATTGATAATTAGCTTTTGTTTTTGTGATTAATGGATGACCAAGGCATGGTATAATCATCTAAAATTACATAGGTTATCGGATAGGACGCAAAATGGACAATCATGTCACCGAGATTGAGGAAAGATACAACAATGGTCACTAGTTCCACTAATGGCAATAAAATAACTACAGGGTCAGCAATTCAGCATGAGCTCATACCTGCTACTGGTTATTTGTTGGTCAGTAGGAAGACTTGGTAAACGATCTATTAACCATTTGTTAGTTCATCTACGACCAATCTCTCAAGCTCATCACTCATGTTCAAGCACTTGAATCGAAGATAAAAAAATAAAGGATACAATCTACCATAATGCATGTAAAGCAATGTGAAGACTACAAGTTAGCTAAAAGTGGTTGTATTTGTGAGACCTAATAGATATAAGTCATATCACAAATTCCAAATGATTAGAAACAACATATTAAAATTAAACGTGGTGTAGCCTCACACCGTTACATGTTTACAACATTTGTACATGTAAAAAAGTGATGTAAGAAAGAAAACCTCAAAACACTTTATAAACATTTAACAAAACAACGGTTTATGGGTTTTATACTTCTAATACTAACACGTACATGTCAAACTTATAGAATTCCATTTAGCAGGGGACTGAGACAGGGTGACCCACTATCGCCGTTCTTATTTGTCATAGAAATTGAGGCATTACACATCATGATGAAGAACGCAATAAATGAGGATCTATTTTCTGGTTTGAAACTACCTAGAAACGGGCCGTGTGTTTCTCATATGTTCTTTGCGGATGATGCCATTTTCATGGGGAATTGGGAGGAGGAAAGTTTGAGAAATTTGAAAAGAATACTAAGATGTTTTTATATGGTGTCGGGCCTTAAAGTGAACCCAAAAAAGAGTCGGCTCTTTGGTGTAGGCAAGGAAGAACATGAAGTGGAGCAAATGACTGGTATACCGAAGTGTAGTCCAGGTAAGTTTCCTTTCTCTTATCTGGGTTTGAAGGTAGATGGTAATATGAACAGGATTATAAACTTGAAAGAAGTCATCGACACGTTTCAAAGAAGACTTGTAAGCTGGAAGGCTAGGCTATTATCGTTTGCTAGAAGGGTTACCTTGGTGAAATCTGTGCTAGGTAGCTTACCAAATTATTACCTTTCTTTGTACAAAGCGCCGGTGACAGTAGTAAAAAGACTTGAGGGGGTTAGAAGAAAATTCTTATGGGGTGGGTGTAATATGAATAATATTCTTTAGGTAAAGTGGGAAAAAATTGCGGCTTCTAAAACACTTGGGGGACTTGGGGTTGGAGGCATAAAGTAGATGAACATGGCTTTGTTGTTAAAGTGGTGGTGAAGATTAAAATCGGAACCAGAACAATTTTGGGACAAGGTAATTGATGAGCCGGTCGTCACGGTTCATACAAAATCTAATTAACCTAAGTAGATAGGATAAGTAGGGTATCAATCCAAGGAGCGTGTGGTTAGTGGATATTATTTAGTTGATTAAACGGTGTTGCTTATGAAGGTGCTAATTAACTATGAAAAGTGCAAGTTGTCATTTAAGAACTGATTTGAAAGGATTGTGGTTGTTATAATAAAACTTGAATTAAAATTATAAAAGTGAAAAGTAATGTGGATTGTAAACAATTTTAATTAAGAGGATCACACCTAGGTTTCAACAACTGAAGTCTAAGGTTTTAACAAATGGGTCAAACAAATGTAGTGCAATTGGTGTTAACGGGGTGATTGTTCAATAGGCTTAGGTGTCAAGTTTCATCAACATCAGAGAATGACTAAACTACACTTCATTACCTAGAACATACAACCCTATGTCTGTATTAGAGCAAGAAAACATGTTCATGACATTAGAAATTGGCACAAGATCAATTAACTAAAATGAATTCAAAATCAGATTAATCGCAATCTAATACAACTAATTCAAACACACAATTAAAAGTTTAAAGAAATACCTAAATGTTAAACCCTAAAACTTCAATTGTTTACTTCCTAGCTATGATACAAAAGATTTAGCCTAACATGGCCATGATGTTCTTCATTAATTGTGTTCTTGAATCTTCAACATTTTTCTTTGAAAGGTAATCAAAAGATGGATGTAGGATGATGAAGATGATAAAATGAATCATGAACCAAATCTCAAGTCCCCCCAAATTCTCTAGTCAAACTCTCATCAAAGCAATTAAAAATTGCATTAAATTCTGTGTTGACCAAGTCTTGTCATATGGCACCGTCAGAGACGGTAAGACTGCCGTCAGGTACGGCGATGGCGCAAGAGACAGTATGTTTGCTGTCAGAGACGGCCAGAAATTTCATTTTACTTTTCATGGCCTTCTTTCTCCCAATGCTTCTCAACTCCATTCTTTTGCTCTACCATTGTGTATACTTCACTCAATAAGCGCTTTTAACGTAAAATATCAAATCAAATCAAATCAAAGTGCTATATTCCGTTTCAAATAATCATGTAAAAGACCATTTTAGATTCGATAGAGGCGGGGTTTTCAACCACGCATCACATCCCCACACTTATATTTTGCTTGTCCTCAAGCAAATTCAATTCACACTTTCACATTCGTCAAACATGAGGTAGCTAACCATTCTTAAACATTTCAAGCTAAGGTCCTAAGTCATACCTAACTCATTCTATCCACACGCTTTAGAACGTCATGATATACTTAGGATTTTTTATGCTCAAAACAAGTGTTTCCCCAAAATTAGATCTTCTTCAATAGTCAATGTTCCAGCACACACATCCCTCACAATTTCCTCTCAACTCGGTTAAAATTGACTAGTATTAATGTACTAGTATATATGTATGTGAACACTCTTAGCCAAATTGCACAAAGTCATTACACAAGTCAAAAAGGTCTTTTCAAAGGGTCGTAACGGGGCTTGGTGAAAGGGTATGGAATGGGAATTTGAAATTGACTAAGGTAGCGAAAGTTTGATTTTTTTATTACTTTACTCTCAACCTATGTACAATCTAAACAATCTAATAACTACAAGGCGATATTGTGCCTTTTATTTTCTCAAAGACAATACATGCTTTTCATGGTTCTCTTCTTTTCATAACTTTTTCATTTTTTTTTTGCACATAAGATTTTTTTCAATAACAAACAAACTAGCTCAACTATAAGGCAATGATGCACCTTTTTATTCAACGACTAACTTGAGCATCTTTTTTTTTTTACAGCAACATTTCTAACTATTTAAAATATAAGAACCTCCTAAAATCGAACTTTCATTACTCGGGTTTTAAAAATAAAAAGGTTTACTGGGTCAAATGGGTTAATTCGGGTGTTTCAAAAGAAAGGTTTAGGCTCAAGATTGTTTAACTAAGGGAGGTTGTTTTTGGGTCAAGGATATAAAAGTGGTGTAAATATAAAAAGGCCAAACCTAATGCTTTAATCATTCTTGTGCATAAAATTAGCCCATGGTCTCAAGCGTATCAAAAGATGCAAATTCTACCACATATGATCACATAGGCACACTCAATTCTAAATGAACATAACATGTAAAGAGATGTAATAGTATGTGAAATGTAGCATGTTATGGTGGCTCAATTACTCACAGTTGGAATTAGGTGGGGTATGTGACATATGTGTGGATAATCAACTTCATCAAGAGACCTACTTCCAAGTAAACACTCATACTTCTTTTTATAAAATTATAATCAAACATCTATCACGTGGGCTTTCTTGAGTTTAACCATGACAAAGGACCAAAATGGTTCACACATCCCCTGTAAGTTCCTGTTAACCGCATTGTATAAAATGCAATTTTTAGGACATTTTCGAAAAGTTTTGAAAATTTTTAGCCATTTTCTCCCCATCCCCACACTTTGAGGCGAACATTGTCCTCAATGTGTAGAATTTAAATGAAGGATTTCAGTTTTCAAAATTTTCCCTCCCCACACTTAAGGTCAACATTGTCCTCAATGTGAAGAAGGATTCGTTATGTTTTCTGGGAATGTGATGACACCACACCCATATATGTTCCCTGTAACACCCCAACCGATGGCGGAAACATCGGGATGTCACGTATTGATGATTGTTCAGTAGCTCATGGCGAATAATAAATGTCAATAGATAATTTAAATACGTTACATACAATTGTTCTAAGAATTTGTACATCAAATCAAATTAAACTATGCAAACATCTTCAAGCAAATCTTCAAGCAAGTGAAACCTGAAACATGTTAAGTTGAAAATATTTTGGGTCAACAAAAGTTGGTGAGAATTACATAGGTTTTGATAATCGAATAAAATTGTTGTGCAATTCATGTGTCATGGCAATCTAGTCCATATGCGAAAACATACTTGAAGTAAATCGAGTGCATAATCAACCTTGTGACTGTTGTATTGTGGTACATCCCATACGCTCATGGTTCACTCGTTTATATTGTAGTAACAAACACCCACGTAACCTTTGTAGGAGGCACGTATCCGGGTGGGATTGTCAGTCCAATAGATCTATCAATGTATACCGTTTGACTGATGAATGTTTATGCTAGAATTGTGCTTACCCTAGTCATGTTCAAGACATAATGCAACATAGAAATACACATAGACACATTGATGATTGAATTGCATAAATATTTTTGTAACATGTTTCACCCCAAAAATGGTGATAAATAAAAAAGGGGCTATGTAAAACTCACCTTAGCAAAACGTTATATTTGTTGAAAAATTGAATAATGGTGTTGCCCAAATGTATCAAGAATCACCCTATAACAAGGTAATAAATATGTCTAAGTCTATCAAGTCTACAAATGTATAAGTTTCTAGGGTTTCGAATTGGGGATAAATGCTCGTTTGATTATTATTAAAAATGCTTGATAATTTAGAGAATATTTGTAATTAAATAACCAAAAATATTTTTATGAAATTTAAATCTAGGATGGTCACAAGAATGTGTTTAAAGTATAAAAATAATTTTTATAAAATTATTTTCTTTAAAATAGATTATTTAATCTATTTATTACAAATTGTCAAAATTTAACTTTAATATTTCAAAAATACTAAAATTAAAGAATTATTAGTTTAAAAATTATATTTCTGTTCCAAATAATCAGAAATAATTTATGTAAAATTTTGGTGCAAAAATATTAAAAATTGGATTTATTATGATTTAATTATGATTAAAACTAACAAAAATTGATTAAAAATATTAAATAAATGATTTTTCAGAAATAAAAATTATTTCAGAAAAGCTTGATGTTATAAAGACTTAGAATAATTTTTGTGGAAATTTATAAGATCGTTTTGATATTTTTATAGAATTTTATAAATAAAATTGAATAAACTTGATTTATTTATTACATATATTAAATAAATAAATTTTTGAAAACTAAAAATTATAAGTTAAACTTTTTCATCAGAATAACTTAAAATAATTTTTGTAGGATTTATAAAGTGGTTTTAGTATTTTAAAACTAATTTTTAAAATATTAGTATTTATATATATATATATATATATAGGCTTGAATGTAAAAAAAGAAAGGAAAAGAAAACTTGCTGTTTGCCAGAGTCAAACCCGCGTGGACTGTATAGGAAGCACCAAGCACAACCACTTGGTCTAGACCTGTGGTTGTGTTTGGATTCTGTACGTTAAATATTTATAATGAAACGCGATTACATGTTCTTCCCCAAAATTCACCTTCGAGCCCTAGAATTTGAAATTGATTAAATCACACAACGTTAACCCAATTAACCATGGTGTAAACGTTGTGTGTTGGCCGATCAAAGAAACCCACAACAAAAATCAAACTTACAAGTATGTTTGATACCTAATTCGATCGGTCAAAGACGAAGTCAAAAATTCGAATGGAAAGCTTAATAACAGAGGATTTGTGAGAAATTAGAGATTGAGAAGAGAGGATTAGCGAGTTGTGAAGGATTGTGGAGGTTCAATTTATAGGGTAAGGCTCGGGTGAATGATTTGGTAAGTCTTGACCCGTCTTTAAAATTCACGCGTGATTAAGCTCATTACGAGCTGAAATTGTGGCCATAATAGTTGCTATAGTTGCGAAATAATTAGTCAAACTTTATAACATTCATTAATTTGATTTAGTCTTCCCAAAATAGGTAAATTGAAGGGTCAATGGTTGGGTTTGACTTTCATTCAATGTTGGTATTCTGCTGTTGCTCGTAACAGCCAAGGGGGAAGAAAAGGAAATAGACGCGAAGGCTAGGTTTTAAAATTTAATGATTGGGATACAAAGCAAGTGTGTTGGTAGCTCAGATGGTTGGACGTGAGGGTGTGTTCGGTTCGGACCGGCTCCTGCCCGGGTTCGAGTCCCGGCAGGGGCAAATCTTTTATTTTTTTTTTTACGAAAGGGGATGAGGGGAGGGACTAGTGGGCTGGACAGTTAATGGGCCTGTTGGATTGGGTTCCGAAATTAAAGAAAAATTAAGGTGGGCTGGTGTTGTTTTAAAGGAATGAGTATTGTTAAAAAAATATAACTCTACAAAAAAGAAAATCTGATTTTTGTGTTATATTATTATTATTATTATTACACACACACACATATATATATATATATATATAAATATATATATAAGTTGTGAGTTTGGAAGAGAAAATAAAGGCTTAGGTACATTAGAAGAAAAAAATTTTATATAAGATAAGGGCTTTTTATGTTAAAATTTGGAAAAAAAATTTCGCGATGTTACAGTCTCCCCTACTTTTGGAAACTTCGTCCCGAAGTTATTGAAAACACAGGGTTAAAGGTGATTGGTAAAAATAAAAATAGCTGTGATTTGGGTTATAGCATGGCATGAATAGAATAATCTGTCTCGGTTGGTGTGGATAATAGGCGTGTTTATGTGTGAGTTGATTTACTAAATGAGCTACTAGATACCTAGAGTTTACATTTGATTATCTACCGAAAATCTTGATAGAATTTCACACCACCTTAACGTACCTGTAACATCATGATTACGTTCCGGACCGCAATCACCAATTTACCTTACATTAAGGTTTTGTGTCCTTCTATGACTCTACCGATTGTTGAGCAGGTTTGATAGCCTCCACCAGTCGTTGAGCAGGTTGTAGGGCCTCTCTCGACTGTTGGAAAGACATGATGACCTCTACCAATCGTTGAGTAGGTTGTTTGGTAGTCAACTAATTGTCGTACAAGTAAGCAAGTATGATTATAGATATAGCACTTAGTTCACATTCAAACAAGCATGCACTCAGATGTTATGATAATACTCGAATTTATTATTACTTGAAAATAAAAATGTCAATACATGGAATTAAAGAGAAAAATAGACATCATTCAGATGGTAGAGTTTGCTGTTAAGTAGCTGGAGGGTTTCAAGCGGGGTTATTTGGAGCATCAAGAGCGTTTGCAGCAGGGATACGACAAGCATCCGCAAGATGCCCATACCTTTGACAATTGGTACACTAACGGCATGGCACTTGGGTTGGATGGTGATACTGGCAGGTGTCACACTTAGGTAGCTTCCCGTTGTATTGTTTCTTGTTGGGTGGCGCAGTGGTGTCTATTGCAAAATTCCTGGCCTTGCACTTTCCGTTGGTTGAGGCCTCAGTTTTGATTTCAACGGCAGGTTGGGGAGTATCCTTTTTCTTTTCCCCTTTACGAGTCAGGGTTCCTGCCTTCACATGGTTATCTGTTAGGGTGGCAGCCAAACGCTTTGCTTCCTCCAAAGTAGCAGGGTTCCTTCCCCACACTGTGTCTTGAATCTGCATCGGTAAACCACCAATGTATTTTTCAATAGCAATGGGCAAGGGGGTGACCTTGTGGGGTAGCAGTAAGCTAAGTTCGTGAAAACGAGTGTTGTAAGCAAGGTTTTCCCCACTGTCTTGAGCAAGATCATGGAATTCATCTTCCAACTTCTTAATTTCATTACGAGGACAGAACTCTGCCTTCATAATGTCTTTAGCTTGATCCCAAGTTAAGGCTAGTGCAGCTTCAGCTCCGCGAGTGCGTTTTTCTTCATTCCACCAAGTGAGTGCTCGTTTGTGAAGAACACTCATGGCATAACGGACTTTAAAGTTGTCGGGGCATTCACTGTTAATGAAGGTATTCTCAATACCCTCAAACCATTGTAGGAGTCCCGTAGCTCCTTCTTCACCACTAAACTTTGGGGGATTGCAAGAATTAAAGTGCTTACGGGTACAGGCTAGAAGACCATTCCCATTCCCGTTGTGGTTTCCATTTCCATTTCCGTTGCCATTGCCGTTCCCGTTGCCGTTTAACTGGATGACTTGAGCTAGTAAGTTGGGAACCAGAGTTGCGATTTGCTGCGCCATTTGTTGAGAAATGATTGCAGCCAGTTGGGCATTAACACCATTGTTGTTGTTATTGTGGTTAGTGTCATGGTTGTGATTGCTACTTCCTTCATCATGATTTTCACCACTGTTAAGACGAGCACTGCGACGTGGAGGCATGATCTGTAAGAGACACAATGAAATGAATGAGGTTATATAAGGAGTGTAATCATTTATTCATTAATTAAAACGAATAAACGAAAACGTTGACTTATTAAAGATTCTAAATTCTAATAACATATGAAGACATGCTTTAGCCTATAAGTGAACACTCATCCCGAGAATTCCCAGGTAGGCATCCGGGTCCCTCGTCTGATTGGGATATATGCGCAATGCCAGCCTAGACAGAAGACTCAGAATACAGGCGTTCACCCTTCCAGATTGCACGTGTTCGTTATTAAAATCTAGAACTTCGACGAGATCTCAAGGTGGTTCAGGTTAAACCTGAGGATTTTGCCTTATTAGTCTAAGAGTGGATCCAGTTATGGAGAGCAACCTTCTTGTAGGGATGAAAGTAGGGATATGAAGTAGGAGGGAGATAGTGAATAGCAAGCAAAAGAAGCAAGTACTGGTTAAATCCTATGGTTATAGACTAGATTATTTTTCTAATAACCTAATTCCCTATAACCATGGCTCTGATACCAATCTGTAACACCCCAACCGATGGCGGAAACATCGGGATGTCACGTATTGATGATTGTTCAGTAGCTCATGGTGAATAATAAATGTCATTAGATAATTTAAATACGTTACATACAATTGTTCTAAGAATTTGTACATCAAATCAAATTAAACTATGCAAACATCTTCAAGCAAATCTTCAAGCAAGTAAAACCTGAAACATGTTAGGTTGAAAATATTTTGGGTCAACAAAAGTTGGTGAGAATTACATAGGTTTTGATAATCGAATAAAATTGTTGTGCAATTCATGTGTCATGGCAATCTAGTCCATATGCGAAAACATACTAGAAGTAAATCGAGTGCATAATCAACCTTGTGACTGTTGTATTGTGGTACATCCCATACGCTCATGGTTCACTCGTTTATATTGCAGTAACAAACACCCACGTAACCTTTGTAGGAGGCACGTATCCGGGTGGGATTGTTAGTCCAATAGATCTATCAATGTATACCGTTTGGCTGATGAATGTTTATGCTAGAATTGTGCTTACCCTAGTCTTGTTCAAGACATAATGCAACATAGAAATACGCATAGACACATTGATGATTGAATTGCATAAATATTTTTGTAACATGTTTCACCCCAAAAATGGTGATAAATAAAAAATGGGCTATGTAAAACTCACCTTAGCAAAACGTTATATCTGTTGAAAAATTGAATAATGGTGTTGCCCAAATGTATCAAGAATCACCCTATAACAAGGTAATAAATATGTCTAAGTCTATCAAGTCTACAAATGTATAAGTTTCTAGGGCTTCGAATTGGGGATAAATGCTCGTGTGATTATTATTAAAAATGCTTGATAATTTAGAGAATATTTGTAATTAAATAACCAAAAATCTTTTTATGAAATTTAAATCTAAGATGGTCACAAGAATGTGTTTAAAGTATAAAAATAATTTTTATAAAATTATTTTCTTTAAAATAGATTATTTAATCTATTTATTACAAATTGTCAAAATTTAACTTTAATATTTCAAAAATACTAAAATTAAAGAATTATTAGTTTAAAAATTATATTTCTGCTACAAATAATCAGAAATAATTTATGTAAAATTTTGGGGCAAAAATATTAAAAATTGGATTTATTATGATTTAATTATGATTAAAATTAACAAAAATTGATTAAAAATATTAAATAAATAATTTTTCAGAAATAAAAATTATTTCAGAAAAGCTTGATGTTATAAAGACTTAGAATAATTTTTGTGGAAATTTATAAGATCGTTTTGATATTTTTATAGAATTTTATAAATAAAATGGAATAAACTTGATTTATTTATTACATATATTAAATAAATAAATTTTTGAAAACTAAAAATTATAAGTTAAACTTTTTCATCAGAATAACTTAAAATAATTTTTGTAGGATTTATAAAGTGGTTTTAGTATTTTAAAACTAATTTTTAAAATATTAGTATTTATATATATATATATATATATATATATATATATATATATAGGCTTGAATGTAAAAAAAGAAAGGAAAAGAAAACTTGCTGTTTGCCACAGTCGAACCCGCGTGGACTGTATAGCAAGCACCAAGCACAACCACTTGGTCTAGACCTGTGGTTGTGTTTGGATTCTGTACGTTAAATATTTATAATGAAACGCGATTACATGTTCTTCCCCAAAATTCACCTTCGAGCCCTAGAATTTGAAATTGATTAAATCACACAACGTTAACCCAATTAACCATGGGGTAAACGTTGTGTGTTGGCCGATCAAAGAAACCCACAACAAAAATCAAACTTACAAGTATGTTTGATACCTAATTTGATCGGTCAAAGACGAAGTCAAAAATTCGAATGGAAAACTTAATAACAGAGGATTTGTGAGAAATTAGAGATTGAGAAGAGAGGATTAGCGAGTTGTGAAGGATTGTGGAGGTTCAATTTATAGGGTAAGGCTCGGGTGAATGATTTGGTAAGTCTTGACCCGTCTTTAAAATTCACGCGTGATTAAGCTCATTACGAGCTGAAATCGTGGCCATAATAGTTGCTATAGTTGCGAAATAATTAGTCAAACTTTATAACATTCATTAATTTGATTTAGTCTTCCCAAAATAGGTAAATTGAAGGGTCAATGGTTGGGTTTGACTTTCATTTAATGTTGGTATTCTGCTGCTGCTCGTAACAGCCAAGGGGGAAGAAAAGGAAATAGACGCGAAGGCTAGGTTTTAATATTTAATGATTGGGATACAAAGCAAGTGTGTTGGTAGCTCAGATGGTTGGACGTGAGGGTGTGTTTGGTTCGGACCGGCTCCTGCCCGGGTTCGAGTCCCGGCAGGGGCAAATCTTTTATTTTTTTTACGAAAGGGGATGAGGGGAGGGACTAGTGGGCTGGACAGTTAATGGGCCTGCTGGATTGGGTTCCGAAATTAAAGAAAAATTAAGGTGGGCTGGTGTTGTTTTAAAGGAATGAGTATTGTTAAAAAAATATAACTCTACAAAAAAGAAAATCTGATTTTTGTGTTATATTATTATTATTATTATTATTATTACACACACACACACACACATATATATATATATATATATATATATATATATATATATATATAAGTTGTGAGTTTGGAAGAGAAAATAAAGGCTTAGGTACATTAGAAGAAAAAAAATATATATAAGATAAGGGCTTTTTATGTTAAAATTTGGAAAAAAAATTTCGCGATGTTACATTCCCCCCCAATGTAATCGAAATAGCAAACAAATTTACTAATTTCATACTACAACTAGACAAAGGAATCTGATGCACCTGATCATTCTTGTTCTTTGAATACTCAATCTTCTTAATAATGCATCTCTCCTTTTCATCTTTCTCGGCTTATTCTTCCGTTGTTAAACGCCTCTTTCTTGCATTTGATGGGCTTTTTACCAAATTGAACTTAGATTTCTTCATTTGATACATCATGGATGTTGAGAACACAACTAAATGATTGAAAAATGATAATAATCGAACATGAACAGAAAAAAACCAAAATTTCAAAAACATTTCGTGACCAAGAGGTCCAAATTTCTTGAAATTCGTGCAGAATCTTGTAAAAACGACCCAAGATTTGGATTCCTCTCGAAAAATTACACAAGATAGACCCCAAAATCAATTGATTTGGTTAAGTTGTGAGTGAGTTATGATGATGGAAAGATTAGGGTTCTTGAGTGTTTTGTTTGGAGAAGATGAAGAAGAAAAGAAAAGCAAATGGTAGGTTATAGATTTAATTGAAGAAGGTTAAAGATTTGATGTTTGGGTGTTTGGATTCGGGTGTATTTGTCTAGGTTTGGGAGTGTTTGGGTGAGGATTAGAGTGAGTTGGAAGGTGTTTGATGATGATTAAAAGGCTATAAAACAAGAAAAATAAATAAACTGTCGTCTGCCTACCGTTTACCGCAAGTTTTAGCGTCCAGAAAGGGGTGGCCGTCTCTTACGGCTGGGCCGCCATCAGCGACGGCGACTGATTAGAAAAGGGGCGTTTAGCAGCCGTCTGCCGCGAGTTGGAGCGTCTGGGTAGATGTAGCGCCTTCTCTGACGGAGGCTGACTGTGTTTGGGCCGTTTGGCTGGCGTCTGCCGCCACTTTGGTCGTCTGGAACATGAGTGGCCGTTTTTGACGGCTAGTCTGCCGTCTCTGACGGTGGCTGCTGTGCAATTTTTTTTTTTGGGTTGCCTCCCGAAAGCGCTAAGTTTTAGGGTCTTCAGCCAGACCAAATACACTACCCTCATGGTGGTCGAGTTGGATGTCTTCCTCCCTCCGCCTCTAAAGATGCAACCCTCCTACGTTCTGGTAGGTCCTTTAAGGTGTTCCTAACCGGGTAAACCATCTTTTCCGTTCTTGTTTCATTGTCCAAATCAGGCGATTTCTTCCACTTCGTCTTTCTTCCTTTTACCATGCTATTCTTGACTGCTCCAAACCTGTTAACCACACAAAAATCCTCTTTTGGGTGATCCTCTTTTACAAGAGGGCCACCACTATCAAAAATGTCATTTTTGGGACATTTCTCATCAATAACCGAGTTAGACAAATTTGGATATACAATTAAACATAACTCACGGTCACCAAACTTCATGCATACCATTCCATTAGCACAATTTATAATAGCAGGCGCAGTTGCTAGGAACGGCCTACCCAGTATAACGGTGGGTTGTGTGTTGTTAGCACTACTTACATAGTCTACCACCAAAAAATCAACTGGGTAGTAGAAATCCTCTACCTTCACCAACACATCATTCACCATCCCCCTTGGATGCGTGGGAGTCTGATCAGCTAACACCACCGTGGTGTTATTTTCATGTAGTGGACCAAAGTCGTATTGGTCAAACAGACTCCCAGGCAATATACTCACACATGCTCCAAGATCTAGGAGCGCCCTTTCTATTTTAAATTCTCCAACCTAAATTGGAATCAATGGGGATCCTGGATCTTGAAGTTTAGGGGGAAGAGCATCCGACAAAACAACACGAACATGTGCCCCTAAGTGTTCGGGCAACTTGTTGTGCTTGTTTTGGTTGCTCAACTCTTTCACACATTCGACATGAGCAGGAACTTTTTCAATAGCATCAATAAGTGGTAAATTTATTTTGACCTGTTTAAAATTTTCCCACCTCTCGTCCTTTGGTGGGCTCCACTTATAAATATTTGACACATTATTTGGGTCTACTAAAGCTGCAGGGTATGGGATGGTATTAGTCTCCATCCCCACACTTGTCTTAGTAGCCATCTCATTTAAGCAATTTTCGCAAAAAGATTTTTTATAATTTTTAACTTCAAAATTATTTTGCGAAATATTTTCCTCTTCCTTCTCATCATCACTACTAACCTCGTCCACCACACCATTAACAAATTGTTGTGGTGGAGTTGTTTCATTACCCACAACCTTATCATTCAAATTAAAACTTACCGCGTTTATGTGCACGCTTTGAGTGTTCTTTGAGCTCAATGCTTGATGTTGTGGGTTTATAGTAGTATCACTTGGAAGCTTCCCATGGCTTCCTTAAAATTGAGCCACATCTTCAGCAAGTTGATCCACTTATCTCACTAGTGCTTCATGAGACTTATCTCTCACCTAATTTGCCATGTTGTTCTCTTTCATCATGTTCATTAAGGCATCCATCTTTGAACTCAAAGACTCATCACCACCTTGACTTCCCGAAGAATTTCCTTGATTGCTTGAAGAGCCGCCTTGGTTGTAACCCCGTTGGTAATTATTGTCACGATTGTTGTACCCTTGGTTACCACCTTGATTGTAGTTGTTTCTTTGGTAACCACCTTGATTACCCCCTTGGCGACCTTGATATTGCCCACCACCGCCTTGATTACCCGATTGAAAATTCGGGTTCATTTGATTAGAAGCATTACCATACCTAAAGTTAGGATGGTTTCGCAAGCCCGCATGATAAGTGTTGGAGTTCATGTCATACTTCCTTTCCCCATACACTTGATTCACCTCCTCGGTAATTTGACCCATATCACCAGGGCACTCACTAGCCTTGTGCCCCAAATCTCCACAATCATCACAAACCGGGTATTGTACCGCCGACACCTCCCGTTTCTACATCTTTGCCAACTCTCTTTCTAACAGATCAATCCGATCTTTAGAGCTTGAATCTAAATCGGGAAGAGACTTAGAGACCGGGTACTTAGTTCTTCGATCGACCGACTCTTCTGCTTTTGAATTCCTTGCGATTAGTTCCAAAAAATCCCAATCTTGTTGTTCCGGATTGGATAATAAAGTCCCATTGCTTGTGGACTTCAAATACTTCCGCTCCTCCTTGCTCAACCCATTTACAAAGCAATTGACTTGTTCCCACAAGTCAAGCTTGTGATGTGGGCATTTTCGAAGCATTTCTTTAAAACGGGTGAAGGACTCATGGAGAAGCTCACCCAGTAGTTGTTGAAAAGAACGGATTTCCAACCGAGCATTATCCGTTTTGGAACTAGGGAAATATTCATCCAAAAATGCTTGTTGCATCTCCTCCCAAGTGTAAATGCTATGTGAAGGCAAAGTGAGGAACCAATGTTTTGCCTTGTCCTTGAGAGAAAACCGAAACAACCTCAACCTCACTTCATCTTGAGAGAAATTGTGACCTCCCATGGTGCCACAAAGAGCCGTGAATTCGGAAAGATGACCATAAGGGTCTTCGGTAGCCATCACATGGAAGTGAGGAAGAATGTTGATGTAGTTCGGCTTGCGATCGAAAGTTTGTCTTCCCCGAGGTGGTGGAACAATAGGTGATTCATTTTCAGTGATTGTAGGTCTAAACCGACCATTAACCCCTTGCATTGGAGCTTGAGGCCTTCTTCTTGGAGCATCAACCCCTTGGTCTCTTGGTGGAGGTTGCCTTTGGTTTCTTTGGTCCATTCGACCCACATAGTTAGGAACCCAGTTGCGGTTGTTGTTTTTGTGGTTCCTTAGAGGTTGTTGTCTTCTTGGAGCTTGATAGTTGTTCCCATCATCACTAATATACCAGTAACTCCAATTACCATTCTCTACAATAAAATCACTTTGGTACCCATTTTCATCTCCATATACGCTTCCTCTAACCAAATCATCTTCACGCCCAAATCCATTATCCGAGTTTTCCTCATCACCCGTGTGATAAGTGTGAACACTTACGCGATCCGGTGACGCGTATCCGGGAACACTAAACGGGTCATCATCATTGATATTTGCCCTTAATTCATCAATGTTAGGGTTAAAAGGCTCATAGTAACCCTCTTTGTTCCGGTTGTTTGGTTCAAATCGGGATTGGGGCGGTTTAGAATAGGCGGTTATTGGTTAGGGACACGGTTATTTGGATTCCGGTTGTTTTGAGGTTGGTTGTAGAAGTGGTTTTGGTTTTGATTTTGGGTATTTAGTGGGTGTGGTGGTGTAGGTGGTCTTCGGTTATTGCTACCCGAAGGGTTTTGATGGTGGTCCATGTTTCCAATGGATTGGTTTGAAGTGGATGTTGTAGTGGGTGAATTAGAGACAAGTCGCACCTCTAATTGGTGTTGTCGGTTTCTTCTTGCTACCCTTTCAATTTCCGGTTCAAACACTAAAGGATATGTCCTCCACGAATGTCTTGTACGCATGCACTACCTGTTAACTGCACAAATAACACACCCCGCGTAACAAGGAAAATGTAGAGAAATAACCAAACAAACAATTAAACCGATAATCACAAAATCAACTAAAATTATAAACACCAAGAGCAGTAGCTCCCCGACAACGGCGCCATTTGATGAGCCGGTTGTCACGGTTCATACAAAACCTAATTAACCTAAGTAGATAGGATAAGTAGGGTATCAATCCAAGGAGTGTGTAGTTAGTGGATATTATTTAGTTGATTAAACGGTGTTGCTTATGAAGGTGCTAATTAACTATGAAAAGTGCAAGTTGTCATTTAAGAATTGATTTGAAAGGATTGTGGTTGTTATAATAAAACTTGAATTGAAATTATAAAAGTGAAAAGTAATGTGGATTGTAAACAATTTTAATTAAGAGGATCACACCTAGGTTTCAACAACTGAAGTCTAAGGTTTTCACAAATGGGTCAAACAAATGTAGTGCAATTGATGTTAACGGGGTGATTGTTCAATAGGCTTAGGTGTCAAGTTTCATCAACATCAGAGATGGACTAAACTACACTTCATTACCTAGAACATACAATCCTATGTCTGTATTAGAGCAAGAAAACATGTTCATGACATTAGAAATTGGCACAAGATCAATTAACTAAAATGAATTCAACATCAGATTAATCGCAATCTAATACAATTAATTCAAACATACAATCACACAATTAAAAGTTTAAAGAAATACCCAAATGTTAAACCCTAATACTTCAATTGTTTACTTCCTAGTTAATCAAAAGATGTGTTCTTGAATCTTCAACATTTTTCTTCCAAAGGTAATCAAAAGATGGATGTAGGATGATGAAGATGATAAAATGAATCATGAACCAAATCTCAAGTGCCCCCAAGTCTTGTCATATGGCACCGTCAGAGACGGCAAGACTGCCGTCAGGGACGGCGATGGCGTTAGAGACAGTATGTTTGCCGTCAGAGACGGCCAGAAATTTCATTTTACTTTTCATGGCCTTCTTTCTCCCAATGTTTCTCAACTCCAATCTTTTGCTCTAGCATTGTGTAAACTTCACTCAATAAGCGCTTTTAACCTGAAACATCAAATCAAATCAACGTGCTATATTCGGTTTCAAATAATCATGCAAAAGCACCATTTTAGATTCGATAGAGGTGGGGTTTTCAACCACGCGTCAGTAATATACGCCATCCATTATAATTCTAAGTTGATAGGTATGGTGCCAATAAAAAATTCCAGCTCTAGGGTGTGGAAATCCATTGTAGGTATTGAGAAAGAGTTTATAAAATATGGGTTATGTTGGATAGAAGTCTGTGTAGCAAAGTGGGCAAAGGTGATAAAGCTCTTTTTTGGGTGGATAATTGCACAAGTGTTGGCGTACTAAGAAATTGGTTTCCACTACTATACCAATTAGCCAAAAATAAAAGGGATCTGGTAATGAACTGTTTCTTTAGAGGGGACAGTGGAACATTATGGGATTGGGAATGGTCTAGACTACCAGCGAGTAATGAAGAAAATGCAGAGATGGAGCTCTTATCAAACCTATTAATGCAGCGAAAAATGTCAGAAGAAAGCAACGTTTGGTGTTGGAAAGTGGAGGAACAACTATCGGTGAAGACGGTCCGAAAGGTTTTAATGACTAGTTTGGATTTAAACGCTGCTACATCTACGTTTACTAGGAACAAAATCACTACTAACAGGTTAATATGTTTGTGTGGAGAGCAAAAGATGGAAAGATATCCACGAAGATGGCTTTAATTGCAAAAGGAATGAATCTACATAATCCTTTGTGTCCATTTTGTTAGTCGGTGGATGAAGATGACGATCATTTGCTGATACGATGTCATATAGCAGGTAAAATTTGGCATCAAATATCTCAGTGGCTGAAATTAGGGTCAACAGTGGTGTCCAATAGGCTGCAATTGTAAAAAATAATAGTTAAATTTGGTTAATTCAAGTATTGCGCCATTGTTCTGGATTTATATTGTTTGTATTATTTGGGCATTTTTTGATTTAAGTGTGTTTAGGTGGGCTAATGGATGAAAGGTGGCCCATGGTCCATATGGGTGTTAGCTAGATGGTTGTTCGAGGTATTATATCTGCCGTTGGATTGATCTAATCTCGACACTTGATTCAAGGGTTTGTGAGAATGTTTCAGATGCTTTATATAAGCTCTCTAATCTCTCTCATCTCTCTCAGTTGAGATATTTTGTATTTTTTTTTGTTCTTTGCATCTCTCTCAGTCTCTGTATTAGGGTTTCTATCATTCGTCTGTAAGTTTTGAAAGTCTTTTATATTATTTTCATTATCATCATCTGCTGATCTATAATCAGCAGAGGATATTGTATTTGTACTCATCATCCGAGTCTCAGTGTTTAATGAGGCTGTTTGGGTTTGGTTAGGTACGTTTTTGGGTTGGTTTATTAATATAGTTTTATCATTGTTTTGTATATTTCTGTGTTCTTTGTGATGATTGTTGATGTTTGTATGAGTTGGTTGATTTAGACATTAGATCTATAAAATTCTACAGCAACATCTACAATCTCTAAATGTATCAAAAGCGAAGAAAATGATCTTATATGTTGTCTACATGTTGACGATTTGGAAGATTTGGTCTTAGTAATGGGAAACTTTTCAAGGGTGGTGATGTTTCTGTTAACAAAGAGTGTGAGGAAATAAAATCCACTTCTTTTGATAGGGCTGTGCATCGAGCTAGGAAGTATAATTTGAATTGGGAGGATTGGTCGAATTTTAATTTTTTAGCGTAACTTAGTTTATTATATGTGGTTCAATGGCGGCACCTTGCTATGATTGATTCTTTTGTCATGGGTTTTGGTTGAATAAAATTTCATTGCCATTAAAAAAATAAAATAAAAATAAACGTTGTAAAATTATGTAATTAAAATAATTCTTCGAATACACCTATGAAATTTGACCTTTTATTCCGTTAATTTCATGAGGTAAGAGTCGTAAAAGTGAATTAGAACAAGAATCTTATTCTAGACAAATGATTTTTTATTATTAACATGTTTTTGTGCCGCACAATGTGTTCTTGTGTACACGTCAATTTCCACTAGTTACACGCCACCTTCCTCTTGCTTATGTTTTTAAATAAATAAAGCTATAATTTAAAGTTTAGCACACCATGCTAATATTCTGAGTGCAAGAAAAACTGCCCTTAATGGGAAACATTAATTCACATTGCTTTGTTTGACCATGTAATAAAAAATTTGGTGTATGTTGCATTATGTAATAGTGTCCGTTGACATTGATCTGACCCACATACTCTCTTTGACATGCTTCCGTTGCTTTTGAAAGTGCATTAGAAACTTCAGGTGCGTTTGATTCATGAAATAATTTAGAATTAGAATTGGAATTTGTAGGATTTGGAATCAGAAAGAATTGGATTTAAAATTCAAACATTCCAATAAGAAGTGGAAACTGTTTGAATTGGAATAACAATTCCGATATTATGGTGTTTGGTTGGTAAATAAATTGGAATTTAATTACCACCCTTGCCCCGACCTACCACCCGAACCGTACCATTTTAACCCGAACCATTTCGACACACCCTGTTTTGAACCAGACTGTTTCGACCTGAACCATTTCGGCCTGTAATGTTTCGACTGTACCATTTCAATACGGATATAGTTCCTAGAGGGGGAAGCTTGAACGAAGACATATGGTTAGCCTCGAAGGGGTTGTCCCTATGACCAAACTCCAGCGCGAGAGTAAGTATTCGTTCATTTGGTATAAGACTAATATGAAGACGAAAGAAGTAAATGTGAGAGCTTACCTTCAACTACCGATTAAATGTTGTATTTATAGGTGGCTTCGGAATGTTGTTCGGATGTATAAAATGTTCACCATCATGAGGAATGGTATGTACAACGCCATCGATCATGATTCCTTTATTGTTGGCAGTTGTCTATCGTATAATGGTCGCATTTATATGGACCATTGGTTTAATCGTGTGAGTTTCATTCATCCTTTGTAATGACTTGGTATTTGTACATGTTTGGTTTATCTTGGTTTAGTTTTCCTGTTTAGGTATCCGTTACCTTCTGGCCTCATCGCTTTCACTATTTTTATATTTGGTAACTTTAATATTTGTATCTTTTACAAGATTCTTATTCATAATTTGTGATCAAAATACAACCCTTACGTTTGCAACCATTTTAATAAACCACATATTTTTTTTTATGAACATCTAAATTAGAAGTTGAGAGATTGATCCACCGGTAGGCTTTGAGATGCCACGACACGCCCGTTGTATAGCCTTTGTTGTTCGATCAGTAGGCTTTAAGACGTCACTTATATAACTCATTTATCACAAGTCATAACACATCAACTCATCTAATACGTTTACAATTCATTTACAACGTCCTTCGACTTCTTTGATCCATTTAAATAAATGGGTTAATTAAAGTGTGTGGATTAATTAGGTTGATGTTTTAACACGAATAAATAAATTATGAGTCATACACTCAATCGGGTTTAACAAACAACAAATTAACTCATCGACCGGCCAATTTCCTTTTGGAAATTTTAGGCATCGGTCAGTTCCAATTGATTACATCATTTGTTAGTTAGCACATGATCCTGAGTGCAAGAAAAAAGGTGTGGTATTCCTCTGGTATATTTGTTTGAGATTAAAGATGTGGTGGAGCTTCACAAGTATTTTAAGCGGGAGAAGACAAAGTAACATGTGATGCAAGGTATTGCTATTCAAGCGTGTTGGAGGATTTGAAAAGCTAGGAATGAAATGATATTCTCAAACAAGAAGCGGAACGTGGTCGAGATAGTGGCGGCTATCAAAACGTTGGGTTTTCTGTGGTTTTGAAGTAGATGTAATACAATTTCGATAGATTGGTATATGTGGTGTAATTTCGATTTCATGTAACGGTTGGTAGTTTTGACGTTTCTATTTCCATCTTGAAGATAGTTCGTCGTTTTTTTAATGAAGTTTGCTTCAAAAAAAACAAAGAAAAAAGAAAAACGGTCCTTCATGGAAAACAAAAATTCCAAATGCTTTGTTTGACCATGTTGATCACAAATTAAGAGTATGATGCGTTATGAGATAATGGCCGTTGACATTGACATGACCTCCATACTCTCTTAACAAATGTTGTATACTTTTATTTGTAAAAGCATTCTCAACCACCACCAAAAAGGACCAATTTTCCTACAAAGTTTTCCACATGTTTCATACAAATAGAAATTTTTAAAGTTTCCGATCTAAGAAAAAGATAAGCCCTAATTTTTGGACGAATTTACAACAAAGTAGCTGACATAACAAGAGCGTCAGAAAATCGTGACAAATTTCTGACGCAGTTTGGACATGATAGATATTAGATATTTTTATATGCTTACATTTTAAATGGTTAAATATTTTTATATACTTTATGTTAGCGTATTATCATAAATTTTGCGGGCATATTGTACAAACGATAACACGTGTAATTAATCAAATATGATTGTCGAGATACCCAGTTTGATTATATATTAGATTCGAGATAGTCAAAGGTATGAGAATGTGCTTTGGTTCTTAACATCCTACCTTGACACGTTGATGTTAGTTTCTTGCTAGCCGCTTGGTTTGAATAAAAAAAATACCTTGTTTAATCAAACTCTTAACACATTGATGTTCTTTATTGTTCGATCCTTAAAATTCAAACCTCCATATATTTCCACTTGGATATGTTGTGTATCTTCCACAAACAAATGAGAACACAAGACCCTTAAAAGGTCCACAAGTTTTCAACAATCCACCAACCAATTAAGCAAGTATTAGGCTAATTTCCATTTGTTAGTATATGTCTTTGCTTGATTAACCTCTATATAAACACATATTTCCAAACTTCACAAATCACCAACCAAGCTAATTCTCATTGCATTCAAGCCTCTTTTCTTCTATTTGAGAAAGCTCAAAGTGAACTAAAATGGCTTTTATAAGCACACATTCGATACTCTCGATAACCGTAATTGTTACGTTATTTACACTTGGATCAAGCCACCCTAACTTCCAAAAGGGACCACAAAATTGGAAATTCGAGTTCAACTACACCAACAATCCATTCAGACACCAGAAACCTATTCAAGATTCTAGACGAATCGTTGTTGGCGGATCTGATAATTGGCGTTTTGGTTTCAATTATACCGAATGGGCTATGACAAATTCTCCATTCTTTTTCAATGACACTCTAGGTATGCAACTTTATTATGCATGCATCGTGCATACATTTTCGACAAAAGTTTTTTTCTTTCTTATCTAATTAGTAGAAACATAAGCTTTAACTTACGTTTTCATTCTATCCAAGTTGAAATTACAAAGTGTACGTGATTTTTATAATTGATACAAACATTATTTCATGATTTAATACTAAACTTGTTGCAGTGTTCAAATTCGATCCACCTAGTGATACCAATATACATCCACATAGCGTTTATTTGTTTCCAAGTATATGGACCTTTCTGAGGTGCGACTTAAGATGGGCTAAACGTGTGGCAAACACATCACAAGGCGGAGGAGAAGGGTTTGAGTTTGTGCTCAACAAATGGAAGCCTTATTACTTTGCTTGTGGAGAAAGCAATGGTTTTCACTGCCAATCTGGAATGAAGTTTTTTGTGATGCCATCGTTTCGATGGTTCTAACTAATCTTTTTAATGTTGTTTACTTTGAATACTATTCGATTAAGGACTAGTCAGTTGTCTTGTTTTTGTTTTGGATTGAACATGTATAAAAAAGGTAAGAAAATAAAGGGATGTCATTATATACTTGCCTATAATTTGTGTTTTGGCTACAGTCTACTTCATCTATCTCATATATATTGTTGATTTAACATCTTGCTATACGCACTACTAGAAAAGTGACATTTTGCAACAAATTTTTCTTACGAAAAAAATGCGTCACAAATTTTAACAAAGTTGCTACTCATTTGTGACGAAAAAGAATCTATAATTTTTTTAGCAAATTTGTGACACAATATATCTAGAAATTCTTAGGAAATTGCGTAGAAAATGCGTCACAAATTTCCTACACCATGTTTTCGTCACAAATGCGTTGTAAATTGTGTTAGAAATGTGTAGTAAATGGTTTGCGACGAGGGTTTTTCTAACATCAAGGTTTTGTTGAAAATGCGTCACAAATCAAGAAAGTGCAAGATTTGTGACGTATTTTCAACAAAACCTTGATGTTAGAAAAACCTTCGTCGCAAACCAATTACTACAAATTTGTAACACAATTTTCAACGCATTTGTGACGAAAACTTGGTGTAGGAAATTTGTGACGCATTTCCTAAGAATTTCTAGATATACTGTGTCACAAATTTGCTAAAAAAATTGTAGATTTTTTTTCGTCACAAATGAGTAGCAACTTGGTTAAAATTTGTGACGCATTTTTTTCCGTAAAAATTTTTTGTAGCAAAATGCCAATTTTCTAGTAGTGACGCTAAGTTGTATAACAAAAGTCCTTGGACCTTGATACAATTGTAACATAGAAAGTGATACAATATATTCAACACAATATTTAAACTCCTGCACATACTATGAACTAAAACCTGAAAGAGTAACGTCTATAAGCAGGAATAATTATAGGTATTGTGTGCATGTTCTGATGAAACATGCAACTAGTGACTATATTAATCTGGTGATTATTTAATTTTCTAAACCTGTACTTTAAATTATTATTTGAGAGATTTTTGTGATTTTCTTCGCATCCAGTTTGATGAAAGATTTTAAGTTCCCTTTTATAATGTAAGACCATTACATTGTTGTAGTTTCTTTTTTCTCTCATGCCCTTTTGCCATTTAGCAATATTTCGCCGGCAGTAGATGCAGCCCACTGTATTCAACATTTACTTCAATCTACTTATCCGGTATGCTTTTCGGTTGGTCTTTACCTGATTGTGTAAGGTTATAAATATGTTACATATTACGTAGTAAAAGTTCATTATTTGTCAAAGCTGTATTAGTTTATTAGTTATTCATGTTTATGGACATACAACAAGCGTGAATCTATGCCTAAGCCTTATAACATCTACCATTGCAACTGGCTTTGTTAGGGTATATAAAGTAACGGATCCGATTTATGTAAAATAATTGGTCTCGACTAATGTATTAATTTAATTGTAGTCTCGGGTTGGGGGAGTAGTGGATGTTTACGTAGACGAGGATATGGATGTCATTCACGAAGAATGGTCAAGTTATGTCGCGAACTTTATTTTCAAGTGAAGTTGTTTTTAAGGTCTCGATTAATGTACTATCGATACAATGTTTTGAATTTATATGTTACGAAGATTTTTATTATGACCCATATCTATATCATTGTATTTGATTTTGAGATAGATTTATTGAAATATATATATATATATATATACACACACATATATGAATCCATAATAAATCAGTAATTTTATAAATTTTTTATTTTTTTGGTCAAAAAAGATGACACGCATAGTGTGTTGTAAAAAGATGACACACAAAAAGTGTCATAAACGTGTGTCAAAAACGATTGTCATAAACGTGTGTCATAAACAGGTGACACGTAGAAAAATGTCATGTTAAATTTATGACACCGCCATCAATGACACTCTTTTTTGTGTCATAAGACCCCTTTCTTGACATGCAGTGCGCGTCAAGAAAGGTCTTTTCTAGTAGTGTTCCATGCCTTTTTTTTCTTAATCGTGTATGTAAATTTGATTAAACATATAGACTAGGATTGATTGGATTGATGAAATTGTTGCTTGGACCCAGATCCCACCTCTTATTAAAATCTGATCGAAATTACACATTGGCGAAGCATAAAAAAAAAATACTATTACTTCAAAAGTAGTAATGTAATGTTAGTCTTGTTTATAAAAGTTTTTATTTCAATTAGAAATTTAGTAGGTTTATGTTTCCCATTTTAATGTATTTTTTTTTTAAACTTTGAACTTCAATAAAAACACGACCTGAAGAACTCAAAAAAGGGAGCGCAAGGTTTTTTACATGACTCCTTTCAACGTAAATTTTTATCCTAAGCTAGACCTACTTTTAAACATAAATTACATATTTCCTTCATGTAGCAAAATGACACATACGTTTTCAAACATAAAAAAACTTACTAACTTTCCCTCCCACCCACGACGTGTTATGTTATCATACTCTTTGGATCTGACTTACACTTTTACTTCTATTGTGCTATTTCACGATTGTGTTCACTTTTGTAATTTTTATTAATTTGTTTCTAAGAATTTGTGTTATTGTCCAATTTACGCCAGACAAATATTTGAATTCCATTTATGCGTACCAATTTAGGGGATGACTTTTAGTAAATTGTCTCTATGTTTGGTTTATTTTGTGATCTTGTTTTGGTTAAAAATTATTTAATAGAAATAATTTTGTATTCCAAATTAGTAAATGTGAGGTAGAGTGCTAAATGTGAGAAAAATGTTAAATACTTAGTGTTATTTTTAAGATGGCAGTTTATAGTAATAAAGAAACAATAATATGACAACTATGCTCAGGATGGCAAAGAATGAGATCAGCATGGACAGTTATATCATGAGGATGTAACTGTTTGGCAGAATGATGAAACAAGCAATATAAGTATAAAGCAACAAAGAACAACACTCGATATACGAGGAAAACCCTTGATCACTTGATGATTACCGGCACAAAACCTCAGGAGGAGTCTAAGCCCCTGCCTTGTTTGTTAATATTAAAAAATGGTAAAAAGTGTTACAACTTTGGATGAATGATAGACGAGTGTTCTAAGATTACAATGATTGTGGTGTATGTGTGAGAGTATCAGGTGTTCTATAATGAGCAACTGAGTGTCAAGTGTTGATTAAGTGTGTATATTGTCTCATATACTCGTCAATCATCCCCTATATATAGTTACAAAAGAATAAATGAGAATCCCATGTAATCCGCAGTCTTCAAGGAGCTTTATGGACTGTTTCAGGTCAGTAGTTAACCAATATAGACGTTGGTTAACTGTTTCCATGATTCTCGCCTACTATTAATGCTTGTCGGTTACAAGTTTGACCTCTTCTTTGGTGGTGGACTTGCCCTACACGCAATGCTCTTCAACGATCGACTTCTTTGACTCGTGTAGAACATTATAGTCGTTGGTGATCAGTTATAAGCCTTAATATTGATTAAGTGTACCTGCAATATCATTATAACAAGATAATTCGTTAGTCTATCCTCAGGATGCACATAGGTCAGAATGTTGTTACATCCAGAAGCCTGCTAAGTCCTTTAGTATTCTGAGGAAGTCACATAGAATATTTGAGGTAAATCCATCCTGAGGATTTCACCACCAACAATTGTCCCCAAGAATATGTTACCGTTAATATCTCAAACGGTTATAATATTTTTAATGGTTGATCTTATCTCTGAAGCTGATTAGATAGTTTTCAGGCTGATTTTTCGTGATGACCGTTACACCTCATCCTTTCTTCCACCTATATCTAGTCCTTTATTTTCTCCTTTATAATCACACCAGATTATCTGAAAAGGTAACTCTTTCTTCTTCTTCTCTGCTTATTTTAAACCTTCAAAACTTTTGACAAAAAAATCCTGAAGATGGGCAAGAAAACAACACGATCATCTGGGAGTGTTGGAGTTCCAAAAGATTTCACCTCCCAGAACCTGTTAAGCAACCCAGAACAGGAAATCTGTTCCTTTACTGATAGGGATATACAAGCCCTAAAGGACTCAAGGGCCTTCCCTAGTTCTGCAGAGTTTCGTCCCAATGATCTGATTTTGCATCCTCAGTATGGGTCTGCTTCTTGTACCTGCCTTTTCTTTTTGGCTTAAAGTATTCATTCCCTCAGTTTATCAAGGAGTTCTTTGATGTAACTGGGATGGCATACGCCCAAGCCATGCCTGAAATATGGAGGATCTTGATGGTCTGTAATAAGGTCATCAAGAATCACAACATCAATCTTCAGATTGGTGACCTGTCTTTCCTTTATAAGTTGAAAACTCATGGTTCCAACCACCATGTTCTTCAGCTTATAAACAAAGACCCTCCGTTCCTGTTTAATGTCATCAAATCTGACAGGTCTTGGAAGTCTATGTTTTTCTTTGTAAAGAGGGATTCCATTCCTTATGGGGATGATATCTCTATATCTTGGTTAAAGAGTGGTAAAGTTTTTCAAAATCATAAAGTTTGTTTTTAAGATAAAAAGATTTTTGTAGTTATATCCTGAGGATATTACTAACAATCTGAAAATTTTTATGTGATAGGTACTCCATTTGCTAAACTTGCTCCTCCTTTGTCTGATTCTTTCATCAGATACAAAGATGTTTTAAACTTACCTGAGAAAGCCAGAACTTTCAAAGCAGAAGATAGCTACACCACTAGCCAAGCCACTGAAATGTCTGGTAAGTATTGCCTGCCACATCCTGAGGATGTTCATATCTTGTTATGTGTAAATGTCTAAACCTGTGTTTCTTTACTCTTTTCAGCAGAGAAATCTGCCTTCTTCGACCTTGACGACATTGACAGTCAGGATGTCAAGGCAGTCAAGGTCACTTCTCTATCCAGCTCCAGGATGGCAAGCCCTCCTCCTTCTGTTCCTAAGCCCAAGGCCCAGGCATCTTCCAAGAAAAGGAAGAATGCTAGCACCTCTGCCTCAGCCCAGGAAAAGACTCCCTTTGAGGGACTCAGTTTTGATGAGGTTTTGGACCATATTTTCTAGTTTACTCTCCAGGTATAATGTTATCCTGAAGATGGCATAACACATTTATACAAATATTAAAGATAAAATACTTACCTATTCTTCTTTCTTTTGTAGGGACATGAATATCTGCTAAAGTCCCTGGATGAGGTAGCCAAGGAGATGAATGACACCAATGCCAGTCTGGAAAATATGAAGAAGATTGCTCAGGAAAAGAGCAAGCATCTTGAGAAAGAGCTCGGCAAGGTGAAAAATGAGCCCAAACTGGTGAAATCTGAGCAGGTCAAGACTTTGCTAGGGCACGAAAAGGAGATGGAGGAGTATAGGAAGGGCCTCATGACATCTGCCACGGTTTCTGTTCTCCAGGCTAGGGTGAGGATGGCCCTGCAGGCTAAGGATCCCAACTTCAAGAAAGAGGATTGGGATGTAGAGGCCTGGCAGGAGAAGATTAGGAGCCTGGGTGGAAAAGAGGTGGTGTACGAGCCTATCCCTGGTGCTGATCCTGAGGATGCACCCAAGGAGCATGTGGTGGAGCAAGCTGTGGTGGCAAAGGAGTTTCAAGTGGGCAATGAAGGATGTAAAGACTAGGCCCGAGCCCACTTTCTTAGAATATTTGTGGTCATTATGGTAGTTTGTGGTTGAAAAATTTCAAACAATTTACTTTTATGTATGTATAGATAATGAAAGATTTGGGGTGGAGGGATCTTGGTTTTCAAGACGAAGCCCCAAGTCTTTCTCTTGACCTGGACCATAGATGTTGACCCCTGGTGGATGGGTCCTGGTTTAGGATGAAGCCAAGGGTTGACATCAATGTTGACTTATAAATAAATGAAATGGTCATCTGTTTTGACGCTGCATCCTTGTGTTCTCTTCTTCATTCTTTGAATATCCTGCAATCATTACTCAGTAACAAGTATAAAAGAATGAAATAAGTTATAAACTTATACCTTCATCCCAATTCAATAATTGGTCTTCAAAATATTGTAACAAGTTTACTGAGTATGGTCTCAATGATAGTGTCATCCTGAGGATGTCCCCAATTATTCTTAGGATATTTCCCAAGATCTTCTTGTTTCATCCTTAGGATAGTCTTCATCATCCTGAGGATGTCCCTAGTGTTTCATCTATTGCATCTCCAAGATAGACTTTTAAGATCTCTTTTTCTTTTCAAGAAAGGACTAATAACTTTTAATAATAACCTGTAGAAAGGTAAACATAGTTATCATACTGGCGACAAGGCCTTATATAAACTGGGGTCACGCCCATAATGATGTATAATCTTAGAAATAACTGGCGACAAGGCCAGATGTGATATCTTGAGGATAGCTGGTGACAAGGCCACTGGTGACTATGCCAAATACGAGAAAGAGACATTGAAAAATGTCTAAACCTTAGGGATTCAATGTATACTCCATAAATGATGAGATTGTCAGCCACTTTTACATGAACTAGTCCCACCATCCTGAAGATATACACGAATAACGTGCACTCCAGGCGGGGTTGCTAACCCAATGTGAAAGGTGAAAACCTTTAAACCTTAGGAAGGCGTCAGACACCTTAACGTAGGAGAGGGTGGCCAACCCTCTAGTCTTCAAAGTTGCATCTTCAGGATAGACCTGAAAAATTCTTAGGATGGACTATATACTAGACCATATTTAGTTGTGATATTATTTCAAGAAAATGAAATGTAAATAAGGACAGAAAGTTTTCATACCTCATATGTGATAATATTTAAGATGGATTGCATTCCAAGACCTTGGTAGAATTTCTCCTTCCAAAGTTGAGAGCCAATATGCTCATCTGCCAGCCTCAGAATCGATCAAGTATGGTCCTTCCCATTTAGGAGCCAGCTTACCATCACTTGGCTTGGTAGTGTTTTGGAAGGCTTTTCTTAGAACCAAATCTCCCATTTGGAATATTCTTATCCTTATATTCTTGTTGAATGCTTTAGCAATCCTTTGTTGATAGGCTGCCATCCTCAATTTTGCAGCATTTCTAAGCTCGTCCACTGTTTCAAGATCTTGAAGCAATGCTTCTGAGTTGATAGTTGCATCCTTAAAATGTTTTCTTGCTGTAGGCATTACCATCTCTGTTAGGAGCATTGCTTCTGTTCCAAAGACTAAGGAGAAAGGTGTATGTTGTATCAGTAATGCTCTTGATGTATTGCTTGCTAGTGAACACTTATGTGTTTAGCAAGTTCAATCAGATTTGCACAGCGGAATGATTAAGTAAAGCTACACTATCAACAGGAGTTATTACTCCCCCTGGATGTCTGAAATCTAAAGACAAGTTTAATGAGAATCTAAGTATTGAATGTGAATGATAATAAATACTCAAACAGATTCTCAATAAATGAAATGGACAGAACAATAATAAGCTTTGAAGGATTCTTGTTTCAATAAAAATCAATGTCTAAAACAGAGGGATGAACCCATCTATTTATAGACTTTACATATACATGAACCTTGCCAAAAAGCAAGTCAGAAACAAGTTGCATTCTTGGAACTTGTACACAAAGATAAAGAAATACTAAACTAATAAACTACTGAAACATAAGGCGGTGGAAAAAGATTCTTGTACAAGTGCTGATGAATGACAAACTACTGATGAGTAGTTTGTCTTCAGTAGTTCTTCAGTGAACTGTCTGGTTTGGACTTCAGAACTTCTGATACTTCTTCTTCAGTACTTGTAGAATCCTTCTTCAGTACTTTAGTCTTCTTTCTTCAGTAGTTCTATACTTAGGATATTTGTAGAAGTGAATTAGACTAAGGTTTACAAAAGTGGTTTCCTTAATCCTTTTTGTCCTAACAATCTCCCCTGGATTGATGAAGCCAAAACCTTTTCTAATTCTTTATTGTCTTCTTCTGTCTTTCACAATCTTCCATATCTCCTTGAACATGGAATTCTTCAGTTGATTAAGCTGTTCATCAGTGAGAGATCCCCTTTGAGGTTCCAGATGTTGAATTGTAAGCAAGTCCTGAGTTGATAGTTTCTTCAGTTCATTCATGGACTTGTAAGCCTTGCTTGTAAGATCTCTTCTTGTCACCAATACTGAGTTGTCATCAGTAAAGGACCATCTGATGATCAGCACTTTAGACTTGTCAAAGTCTGAAGTATAGGGAATCATGCTGGATCCCTAGGATGTTCCCGAGTGTTGGATATTTTCTATTTCTGTGACTCTTAGGTGGGATTCACTTCTATCTTCTTCTTGTACTACATCAGGTAATTTAAAGGTTGGTAAATGATGTTCAGTAACTACCTTTGTGTGCAGTCCGTCAGTGATAGTCTTCTGAATTTGGTAAGAAAATGTTGAAGGATCCCTAAATTGAGTTATCAGAGGCTTCTCTTCAATATCAAAGTCTCCTTGCACAACTGTGTTGCCTTCCAGCAACACCATCTTGAAGTCAGTCTTTGTATTGTCCTCTGGTTTCTTCTTGGTAGCTGGTCTTTTAACACCAGAAGTTCTAACTACTGAAGTTGATACTTCAGAAGTTTTGAACTTCTCTGGATTAGCAGCCTTGGCAGCCTTGTACTTCTTGTATGTGTCCAGTAGTCTATCTTCTTTCCATCTTGACACAGAGGCTTTTGAACCAAAGTCATTTGCTACCAGTTCCTCAATCATCTCAGCTCTGTTGGCTTTTCCATCTTTGTTTGTTGCAAGTTTGTCAGCAACAAGTTGAGCTCTTCTAGTTAGCTCATCCATTGAGAGCCCTTTGAGTGAATATGCTTTTGTTTTGCTGTTCTTTGTTATAAAAGATACCAGTTGTTGTCTTTTGTCTTCTTCAGCAACTCTCTCTGTTTCAGCTTGCCTATTCAACTCTGCTTCATAAGCTTGAAGCTTTTCATTTAAGCTTAGATCTTCCCTTGCCTCCAAGTTATTCCAGATCTCTTCTTCCTTAGCCTTTCTTTGGGCTGCAATCAAACTCTTCTCAAGTAGTTCTTTGGACATTGATAGTGGAGAAGGGTTCAGCACAGTCATTGTTGTAGTTGTTGTAGGCCTTGGAATAGGAGTTGGTTGTTGTTGTTCAGTTGTTTTGGAAGGCTCTTCAGCTGTTTGTAAGTTGGAAGTGTTAACTGCTGAAGTATTGACAGATGTGTCAACTACTGAAGGATTGTCTTCAGTGCTTTCTGAGTCATCAGAGGTTTCTTCAGCAGTTTTTTCATTATGGCCTTGGGAAGGTTTAGCTTCAACTTCAGTTTCAGAGACAAGCCTTTGTTGATCTTCCTTTTGTTTTTGGGCTTTATCTAGAAGTTGTTGTTGTAGAGCCACTCTTGCCTTTACCCTGGCTTCCAGTGACTCCTTAGGTTCCTTAATCTTCTCCCCCTTTTTGGCTTTATCCACTTCTGGAAGCCTGCTAGGTTTGGAAGTTCTACCAGTGAGTTCAGCAAGCTGTCTTGAGTTGTTATCTATTTTGTTGGACAGCTCACCAAGTTTCTTGTTGATCACCTCAAACTGAACTTTGGTTGACAACTCCAAAGTAGTTGTGAAAGTTTTGAGGTGATTGGCAATTAGGGTGTTCATCAACTGGTATAGGGGACCATCTGGGCTGCATAGTTGGTTCAAGTCTATGCTGTAACACCCCAACCGATGGCGGAAACATCGAGGTGTCACGTAAGATTGAGTATACAGTAGCACATGGTATTCAAGTTTTAATTGAAATTTAATTAAAGTGAAAATATCCAAAATTTAAAATACATAATAAGTCTTAAATGAAATTCTAATACATCAAATAACCAAATAAAGCATAAACTTCAATTTGTCTCCTCATGCTAACTCTCTAGACTTCAAGCATCATTATTTCCTGTTGAGTTGTAAAAATGGGGGGGGGGGGTCAACTAGAAGTTGGTGAGAATACATAAGCCATGTCAAGCAATTAAGTTTAAGAATAAAAGTTTAGCAATTCATATGTCTATCGTAAGTTTAAGTCTACATGAATAAACATGAAATGTTGAATCGACATAATCAAACCTCGACTAGTTTGAAACTTGTTGAAACTTGTTGAAACTGTTGTTGTTGTCTAAATCACGAGGCATTAAAGTTTACAACTAGACATGTATGTAGAATTGCTTAAGTATAATGTTGCAAGTATGAAGAATTGCATAAACATGGTTACGTAAACTCACATTGGCTAAGGTGAATTATCCTCTAAGTGTTGTGAATGTATGTGAGGCGAATCCCAAAGACTCAACAACGTAGCTAGTCCAATTTGAAGAAATAAGAAATCCGAAAAAAAAGAAAGAATATCATGCTTCCAATTCGCCAATTACAAGAGCTTATAATCAAAGCTTCAATTGTAGAAGTAATAGACTATAGAAGAAAAGTATGAGGGAAAGTTTAATCGGATTGAAACAATCGATTTAGAGGTGGCAAGTGTAATGGTTCATAGGTGGGTTTTTATACTAGTTTTGGATTCAATTAGCCATTAAAATTGGTCAACACCATAAAGTAAGGTTTTATGATGAATTGACTATTTGACTAGGACTTTGACTGTTTGACTAAGACTTTGACTAGGACTTTGACCAGGACTTTGACTATTTGACTTTCTAAAAATATCTGATTTAATTATCATTATTATTATTATTATTATTATCATTATTATTATTATTATTATTATTATTATGAGAGAAGTTTAAAATGTATAGCTGGTTGGGAAAATTTTGGGACCTATGAGCTTATTTGTTGTAAACGACAAATAATAATGGAAATATTTAATGAATAAAATTATTTGAGGAAAAATACAGGATGTTACAGTCTCCCCTACTTTTGGGAACTTCGTCCCGAAGTTATATAAAAAAAAATATAGGTTGAGGGTGATTGGGTAAATGTTTGGACGTCAACCGTTTAGTACGTTAAAATTTTATAGGTGCAATGATAAAGTGTTTCGAAAATTTTATAGGTGCAATGATAAAGTGTTTCGAAAATGTTATGTATGAGTTATATGGTGAAGTGATTAGGAATTAGGGTGGGATTACGTGGGTATGAACTAAATAGGAGGGTAAGAGTCTGTATATAGTACCAATCCCACGCATGTGTTGATTGACTAGATGAACTACCAACTACTAGGGTTTGTAATTGGGTATCTGCCTAAAACCTTGATAGAATTTCACACTACCTTAACGTACCTGTAAATTCATGATTACGTTCCGGACCGCAATCACCAATTTACCTTACATTAGGGTTTTGTGGCCTCTCATGACTCTAACACACATGTAAGTAATGCAAAAATAATCTTGTGGTTGAACCTTTGTATCAATGAGTCTAATAAATCTTTATATCATAAAGTGTATCAAAAAAATAAGTCCAACTGTTGAGCAGGAAGAAGACTTCTACCAGTCAGTGAGTAAGAACCTCTACCGATTGTTGAGCAGGTACGATAGCCTCTACCAGTCATTGAGCAGGTTGTAGGGCCTCTACCGACTGTTGAGCAGGCATGATGACCTCTACTAATTGTTGAGTAGGTTATTTGGTACTCAACTAACTATTGAGCAAGTACTTCATCCTCTATTAGTTGTTTGATTAAGTGTACCTATTATTACACACATAAATTGCAAATTGATAATACATACATGTAAGCAAGTTTGTAAATGCATCGAGTATCAAGTATAGCATAGAGTTGCCCTAGACAAGGTTAATGACTCTAGGTGTGTTTGTAGCAAATAGTTTATATTCCATGCTTTCAAGTATCATGAATAATCAAATGTTCAAGAAGATAAACAAATCCTCATGTATGATAGTTTGGTTGTCATGGGTATCTAGTTCATGTTTGAGAAGGTGAAGGATATGAATCTAATTCTTGAGAGGAAAAATCTTGAAGCAGAATCAAGGTTGTGAGAGATAGTGAATGTGAAAATAGTTGATAAAGAGTTTATTTTATAGTAAGGAGATTGTATAGCAGTGTAAATTTTGGGGTCTGGATCAAAGGTCATAGTCAAGTGTATAAGAAAACATGATTGTGGTATATGCCAAAATTTGAACAAGTTGAAAATGAGTGAGTATCGATGGAGAATTTAGAGACTAGATATTATCCTTATGGAAAAAAAATTTTATTTTCAAAATTGGTTTTGTACATAAAACAAATGTTGTTAAATAGTACAAGCTAAGTGGGCTTTGATTAAAATATTACCGTTAGTTGGAGATTTCAAACATGACATTAGGTTTTGAAATCAAGGTTCTATTAAGTGATTTTTAATAGTTTAAAGCATATTTATAGAAAATCGTTTGTTACGTCAATAAATAAACAATTGAGTTTAAGTTCGAGGACATCTTTTGACAAAAATATGTACTTTGTAAAGTTTCTAGGTAATGAAAATACAACAAGATTTAGAAATCTTTAGTTTTGTGCTAGGGTATACTCAGGTTATGAGATTACAATTTAAAAATATATAATATGATTTGGGTATGGTGTTGAATATTTAAAAAGTGGCTAAGATGATAAGGTGAAGTGTGATTGTGAAATCCATAGATGGTTATGAAATGGGATTGATTTAAGCTGTAAAATTTTGAGATTTTAGAGCCTAGTTTAAGGAAAGTGAGTGTAATCATTTACTCATTTATTAAAACGAATAAACGAAAACGTTGACTTATCAAAACTTCTAGATTCTAATAACATAATGAAGACATGCTTTAGCCTATAAGTGAACACTCATCCCGAAAATTCCCATGTAGGCATCCGGGTCCCTCGTCTGATTGGGATTTATGCGTAATGCCAGTCCTAGACAGAAAATTCAGAATACAGGCGTTCACCCTTCCAGATTGCACGTGTTCGTTATTAAAATCTAGAACTTCGACGAGATCTCAAGGTGGTTCAGGTTAAACCTGAGAATTGTCCTATTAGTATAAGAGTAGATCTTGTGATGGAGAACAATCTTCTTGTAGGGACTAAAGTAGGGATAAGAAGTAGGATAGAGAATAGAAACAAGTAAGGTTGCAAGTAAAAGGAGCAAGTAGGAACGAAAACAATCACCCGCGCTCCCCATAAAAGATGGTCAACGAATCTAGGTGGGATTGTCAATCCAATAGTCTATTATTGAGTATCGCCGGCTTGGCCATAGCTAATGATTATGTATTGTTGAAACTTGTTGAAATTGTTGTTGTTGTCTAAATCATGAGGCATTAAAGTTTACAACTAGACATGTATGTAGAATTTCTTAAGTATAATGTTGCAAGTATGAAGAATTGCATAAACATGGTTACGTAAACTCACATTGGCTAAGGTGAATTATCCTCTAAGTGTTGTGAATGTATGTGAGGCGAATCCCAAAGACTCAACAACGTAGCTAGTCCAATTTGAAGAAATAAGAAATCCGAAAAAAGAGAGAATATCATGCTTCCAATTCGCCAATTACAAGAGCTTATAATCAAAGCTTCAATTGTAGAAGTAATAGACTATAGAAGAAAAGTATGAGGGAAAGTTTAATCGGATTGAAACAATCGATTTAGAGGTGGCAAGTGTAATGGTTCATAGGTGGGTTTTTATACTAGTTTTGGATTCAATTAGCCATTAAAATTGGTCAACACCATAAAGTAAGATTTTATGATGAATTGACTATTTGACTAGGACTTTGACTGTTTGACTAAGACTTTGACTAGGACTTTGACCAGGACTTTGACTATTTGACTTTCTAAAAATATCTGATTTTATTATCATCATCATTATTATTATTATTATTATTATTATTATTATTATTATTATTATTATTATTATTATTATTATTATTATTATGAGAGGAGTTTAAAATGTATAGCTGGTTGGGAAAATTTTGGGACCTATGAGCTTATTTGTTGTAAACGACGAATAATAATGGAAACATTTAATGAATAAAATTATTTGAGGAAAAATACAGGATGTTACATATGCTGGATGACCCAGGGAATTGGTAGGCATTTTCAGTGAGGGGTGTGTTTTTGGGTGATCTTTATGTTGTACAGAAGATGCCACTTTAGGGGAATCAGGGATCAAGTGGACTTTAACCTGATCTGGTGTGACCAGCTCTTTGAGCTTAGAGACACTAGGTGCAGGACCTTCACTAGCAGTCGTCAATTCAATTTTGGTGGAGTGTGAATCATCATCCAAATCAATGGAATCATCTGAATCCCTGATTACTTCCTCAATGTGGACAGTATCAGTTACATCATGAGCTGGGCCCAACCTAGTTGTCTCATGTACCTCTTTATCTTGGTTCAGAGGATTTCCTACCTCAGACATTAAGCCTTCATCAGTAGTTGCCACAAGTGAGGTCTTAGCAATGTTACTTCTATCCTCAGATCCACCACTGGGTGGTATATGAGCAGTAGCAGCCTCAAATGTATCTAGAGTTTCTAAGTTTGGGCTTAGAGACCCTGGTTCATCCTCATCTCTTGGGTCATGGCTATGGACATCCACATCCATGTCAAGTGCTGAAGGTATGTCCCCTGTTTGATGTGGTTGTTGGGGACTGACATGTACTGATGGGATGTTCTCTTTTAGCCCAGAGAGAAGTTTGGCAATTTCAAGGGCTTCAGGTTCAGAAATTTGTGGTGCTGGTTCAGTAGTTTGGTCTAAGGGTTCAGCAATTTCAAAAGAAGAGTCAATGGGGATTGTTTTCTTAAATTTCTTTCTTTTGAATAAGATGGTGATTGGTGCTCTAGTGGGGGTTTGAGATGGATGAGACTGAGAGGATGTTTCAGGCACATCTTTATCAAGTGCAGATTGCACATTAGCAAGTTCAGGCATCTCAACTTCTGAACTGCCTTTCTTTTCAGGCTGGTGGGTTTTTGTTTTTGTTGTTTGGGTTTCTTGGCCTTTTTGGGTGAAGGTTTGGAAGATGAGGGTTCCTTGGGGACTGTTGTGTGTTCCCCTTGGTCATCTTCTGGCCAGGTGGCCGGTTTATTGTGCCTAGAGTATGCTTGCGAGGTTAAAGGGTTTAAAACAGTTGTTTTACCCACAAGCACCTCTTCTCCAAGTTCCTTGATTATGAATTGCATAATAAATCTTGGATACAACAAAAACTTCTTTTTAGAATTGAGATGATGTAACACCAACTCATTAAAGAAAAGTGCTGATGCCCTGAATTTTGTTTCATTCACAATGGAATGAAAAATAAGTTGAAAAGTAGAGGGCATCTGATCATAAGATCCAGTTTTTGGACTCAAACACATTATTATATAGTGAAACAAAAGTTTGTTTTTAGGTTCAAAATATTTCTTAAAAATAGTAGCATGTGAGAGTGTACCTTGGTAACCACACTCTATCATGGTTAGATGAATTTCAGAGTTTGGAAATTGATCTGGGGCACCAACATCATCTAGACCTAGTCTTATTCCCAAAGTTTCGGGTGTGATTGCCATTCTTCTCCATTGGATGGTTGAATTGAGGGAGATCACCTTATCATTTACTGTCACCATCTCCGCATTTGCCCATAACTCTTTAAGAGTTTTAGTGTGGATTGGAGGATCAATGGTGAGGGTAGTAAAGTATTGGGATTTAACGACTAAATCAATTATTTCGTCGTATTGGGACCAGGCTTCATGTTTCTCAAAGTAGCCTCTTTGATTGTGTCCCTGTTTCAGTATTAGAGCCATGTGGTTTGTGTGTGTGGATCGAACAGTGTTTTTGTAGGTTCAGGGTTTGAGAGCTTTTTGAGAGAGAAGGAGAAAATTTTTGCTTTTTGAATGGATAAGTGTTGGAAAAGGTGTTTATCAGAAGTTTGTAACCGCCCTAGTTCAAACTTCTGAAGTGGGAAATGTCTGATTTGCCCTTAGCGACAAAACTGCTGATGAAGAACAATTGTCATCAGTAGTTCCCATTTTCTCTTCAGTAGTTTGTTAACAACTGATGAGAATGTTTATAAACACTTTATTCATAACTTCTGAAGATTATTTTATCAGAAGTTAATCATTTTTTCAGAAAATATTCCCATACTGATGTTTTTGTTCATCAGTAGTTTCTCTCTTTTTGTTTTTCAGAAGTTTTGGTCTAAATAGATGTAAGTGAAAAATAAAATATGTGCATGAAAAGTAAAAGAACACTTACAAATTTAGCATCCTAAGCATGGATACTAATTTCTAAAATGTTGATGTGTCAAGGGGTTTCGTGAATATGTCAGCTATCTGATTAGCTATTGTGACATGCTTCACTTCAATCTTTCCTTTTTCACAACAATCCCTGATGAAATGATACCTGATTTCAATATGTTTAGTTTTTGAGAACTGAACAGGATTTTGAATGATGCTAATGGCAGATTTGCTGTCTACAAGTAATGGTGTCTTGGTCTCTTTGATTCAATAATCAAGAAGTTGATATTGGAGCCATTGTATCTGTGATGTACAACTTGCAGCTGCAATGTATTCAGCTTCAGCAGTTGAAGTTACAACAAATGTTTGCTTCTTTGATTGCCAGGACACTAGACAGTTTCCTAAGAATTGACAACCACCAGATGTTGATTTTCTTGACATTTTGCACCCTGCATAGTCACTATCTGAAAAAGCTGATAACTTGGTATTGCTTGAAGCAGGATACCAAATTCCAAGTGTAGGAGTTCCTTTCAGATACCTGAAGATTCTTTTGACTGCAATTAGGTGTGATTCCCTAGGAGCTAATTGATATCTATCACAGACACATGTTGAAAACATAATATCTGGTCTAGAAGCAGTTAGATACAAAAGGGAACCTATCATACATCGATAAATGGTTTGATCAACCTGTTTTCCTTGATCATCTGGTTCAACTTGCGTGGTAGGGGTCATGGGAGTGGAACACGATTTAAAGTCTTGTAAAGAAAATTTGTTCAATAATTCTTTAACATATTTTGATTGATGTATAAAAGTTCCATTAGTTTGTTGTTTAATCTGCAGTCCTAAAAAGTACTGCAGCTCTCCCATTGTACTCATCTCAAATTTTGATTGCATGAGTTTCTTAATTTCATCACACAATTTTGTGTTTGTTGAACCAAATATGATATCATCAACATAAATTTGAACAAGTAAGACATGATTTCCAACGTTTTTAATGAAAAGAGTTTTATCAATGGAACCTCTTGTAAAGTTATTTTTGAGTAAAAAGTTGGAAAGTGTTTCATACCAGGCTCTTGGAGCCTGTTTGAGCCCATAAAGAGCTTTGTCAAGTTTGTACACCCACTCAGGATAAGAAGGATCCTCAAACCCAGGTGGCTGACAAACATACACTTCCTCTTTGATTTTTCCATACAAAAAATGCACTCTTAACATCCATTTGAAAAACTTTTATTTTGTTGGAAATGGCATAGGCCAGAAATATCCTGATGGCCTCAAGCCTTGCAACTGGAGCAAAGGTCTCATCATAATCAATTCCCTCTTCTTGAGAGTAACCTTGTACTACCAGTCTTGCCTTGTTCTTAATGATCAAACCAGCTTCATCTTGTTTGTTCCTAAAAACCCATCTTGTGCCAATTGGTATCTTGTTTGGTGGTAAGGGACAGATTTCACAAACCTGTTGCTTCTTGAATTGAAGCAGCTCATCTTGCATAGCTTCCACCCAATTGTTGTCTTTGAGGGCTTCTTGGTACTTCTTAGGTTCCAACTGAGAAATGAATGCTGAGAAGAAGCAAAAGTTGGAAAGCTGGTTTCTTGTGAGAACACCTGAAGCAATATCACCCATGATTTATTCCAATGGATGATCTTTGTGTTCAATCAGTTGTTATAAACCACTGACAAGTGTAGGTGGCTCTTGTACTTCATCAAACAAACCACTGAGGTTTATAATGTCTGGTTCAGCTATTTGAATGTCTTCAATAATTGTAGGAGCTGAAGTAGATGTTTGAGTTTGTACATTAGCAGTTGTTGAATCAGAAGTTTGTGAAACTTCTGAAGGTTTGAAAGTTGACTTAATGACTATTTGAGGAGTCCATGGTACTGGATCCTCATCATCAAACCTTTGATCACCATAATAAGTAGGTTTAGATGAAGTAATAGTCTTTTCAGGTCCAAAGTGGAAGCTGTCAAAGTCAAAGAGTTCAGCAGGATGTGCTGGAATAAGAGTGTGTTTTGACTCATTAAACTTGACATTCAGTGTTTCTTCTACTATCTTGGTTCTTGAATTAAAAACCTTGTAGGCTTTTCTAGTGGAAGAATAACCAAGAAAGTAACCTGAATCAACTTTAGCAGCAAACTTTGAAATAGAGTCTTTAATGTTTAGAATGAAACACTGACATCCAAAAGCCCTGAAAAAGGAGATAAGGGGCTTTATGCCATGAAGAACTTCATAGGCAGTCTTGGAGTGTCTCTTGTTGACAAAGACTCTATTTTGAACATAACATGCAGTGTTAAGTGCTTCAGCCCAGAAATACAAAGGTAGGCCTGAATCAGCTAACATAGTTCTTGCTGCTTCAATTAATGTCCTGTTCTTCCTTTCTACCACACCATTTTGTTTAGGAGTTCTGGGAACACTGAATTGTCTAATAATCCCTTTAGACAAACATAATTCATCAAGAGTTTTGTTCTTGAACTCTGTCCTATTATCACTTCTAATGGCTTTGACAGATAGAGAACATTGTTTCTCTACTTGTAGAATGAAAAACTTGATGATTTCAGCTGCCTCATCCTTGGAGAATAAGAAGAATACCCATGTGAATCTTGAATAGTCAACAATGATGACCAAGCAGTACTTCTTCTTACCAAGGCTCATGATTTTTACAGGCCCAAATAAGTCCATATGGAGTAGTTGAAGACATGCAATTGTTTTTTATTCTTCAATAGACTTATAGGAGGACTTATGCTGCTTTCCCTTTAATAAGGATACACAGTATTCTTGACACTGGTATACTTTCAAAGGTAGACCTCTGACCAAGCCCATTTTTGTGACTTTATTTATGGTTTTAAAGTTCACATGGCCAAGTCTCCTGTGCCAGAGATCAGTCTCTGAAGTTGATGCCTTTGAGAAGAAACATGCAGTGTTGTTCAGTACTTTGTCCTTTTCAATGTCCACTGCATAGACATTGCCACATCTTTTGGCTATCAACAAAGTATGATCTTCAATGATCTTCTCTATCAACTTATGGCCTTCTGGTGATATGATCTTGCATGTTGTCTTCGTGAAAAATGAAGAATATCCTTTATCACACATTTGAGACACACTTAGCAAGTAGTACTCAAGGTTTTCAACCAGATTGACCTTGTCAAACTGTATTTTGCCAGAGGAGACATTGCCATGTCCCAGCACATATCCCTTGGCATTGTTCCCAAAGGATACAGATCCTTCTCTTTGACTGATAAAATTGTTTATCAGGTATCTGCATCCTGTCATGGGCATTGAGCCTCCACTGTCCACATACCAAATGCTATTTAAGCCTCTGGAGACCCTCTGCACAAAGTAGCAAATTAGTTAGATTTAGGAACCCAAGCCAGTTTGGCTTTGGGTTTGCTCTTGAGAACATTAACAGTTTGTTCTTGACCAGGTTGAGGAATCCATGTCTTTTTGGCAATGGATTTTTCATTAAGAACAATGGTGGTATCCTTTTGAGGACCACCATCAACCCTGGTCAACAGTAGTTGTACCATGTTCATGAGATCTTTTATCTCAGCAGTTTGTGAAACTGCTGATGATGTAGGTCTAACTACTAAAAGAGAATTTTGAGAAAAAGATGTTTGTTGAGATTTCATCTTTTTTTGAGAAAAGGTGTTTGCTAGTTGTTGTTTCCTGGGAGAAAAAGTTTCTTTAAAATTATTTTTGATTTGTTTTCCCACAACTAGTTGTGAAATTTTCTTATTATACTGAATTCCTTTTCTATATCTGCAAAATTCTGTCTTGTGGTTAAACAGACCACAGATTTCACATTCTTTTGCCTTTTTTTTTTTCATTTAAATGCAAATTTCTGACTATCTTGATTGGTTTTAGGTCATCAGTAGTTTTCAGGTTCTCAACTCCTGATGTAGATGAAACTACTGATGGCTTAAAGTCAGATTTTATCAGTACTTCTGAAGAACTTTCTTTGTGAGTTTTTAGAAAGTTTTCATGGAAAGATGTGCATTCTTTCTCTTCAGAAATTTCACCTAAAACAATTTTTCTCCCATCTTCAGTAGTTTTGGGGGAAAAATCTGTTGGTGTTTCAGTGTGATTGTACCCTATGCCAAACCTAACATTTGAAGCACTTTGTTTGTTTAGCAGCAATTGGTACCCCATACAAGAATCTACCCATTTTTCAGAAGTAACCTTGGTGTCAGCAAGCTCTTTTCTGACAATTGCAAGGTCATCTATCATGATTTTAAGTTGTGCTTGGGTTTCAATAGCATTGTTAGTTAATTTAGAATTTTCTTTTGCCTTTGCAGCAAGTTTTCTTTCTAAATCACATTTCATCTGAGTGAATTTTCTCTCAGAGTCATTTGCTTTGCCTTGTAAGTGCACATTAGTCTCTCTTATGAGAGCAAAAGATTCTTTACATGAAGTTGAACAAAGTTTTGTTAAAGATTCTTTTGACACCTGAGACAGGGCAGATTTTGAGATTGAGCCCTCAAATGCCATTAAGGCATAATTCTTTCTGCCATTGTCAGGTTCTCACCAGTTTATGTCAAACATATTTTTGTCTGCATCAGGGTTACACTCAGTAGTGTCAAAAGGAAGATTGCTCCAATCAACATACCCTGAGGTGAACAAGCTTTCTTGTGAGGGTTGCTGAGTCTGTGGAGGTTGTTGAGCAGCTGGAATGGAAGGGATTGATTGTTGGCTCTGCATCTGTTGAGCAGGCATCTGTACATATTGTACTTGTGGCACATATTGGATTTATGGAGCTTGTGCCTGTACAAAATGTGCACTCCCCCGTGTTCCATTATTCCTATTATAACTAGGGTTATACAGATTTCCAGACTGAGATTGATTGTAGCTAGAGCTTCTACACTCTCTAGCAAAGTGTCCCAACTTCTGACACTTGTGACATCTAAGTTTAGATTTTTCAAAACCAATTTTTGTAGAATTGTTAAGTCCTGGAAATTTCCTTCCTGACCATTTGTAAAATTTGTTTGTTTTGATACTTAACATGGCCAGTTGGTGTAAGATGTCCATTTCTTCTAAGTCATCATTGCTGAAATTTTTTAAATCATCCATGATAAAACACATGTTATCAGCATTTTGACTGTTTTCTTCATTGTCATAACCTGGGAATGATCTTTCGGATGAGATCCTAGCAGTTATGTCAATGTGGTCAAAAGATCCAAAACTATTTGAACAAGTAGGTGAATCTTGTCCCAATGGTGCTGTACTACCTGGTAGATAGTCATCAGCAGTTTTACCAGAACTTTGCAATTTTTTCCTTTGATCGATTTCTCTTTCAAAAGTTAGTAACCTCCCATGGAATTTTGTAAGAGTGAGGGAGCTAAAGTCTGGTGAGGATCTAAGGACAATAGAGTATGTTTCCCATTTTTCAGGTAGAGACCTTAAAAATCTATGAAGCATAGATATAGTTATGTAGGTCTGACCATTCAATTTTAGCTCAGATATTAATGAGGAGAATCTTTCAAATTGTTGTGTTAAAGTTTCCCCATTTATATGAGCAAAAGTTTCATACTGTTGAGCCAGGATTTCTCTGGTGATGGCAATCACCTCTTCAGTTCCACCAAACTGTTCTTTGAGGCAGTCTTAAAGCTCTTTGGCACTATCACAATGTAATAGTCCAGAGTAGATTTCATTTTGGAGTGCCATTGCCAACATAGATAAAGCTTTAGCATCAAGCTCAAGTTTAAGGAAATCATCATCTGTATAGTCCTTTGGGTCTTTTGTTATTTCTTCTTTAGTTTCCAGATTAATATTTACTGGTTTGTGAGGACCATATATCACAGATTTCCAGCAACCAGTGTTGGTCTGTGATAATGTATGTGCCATTCTCCTTTGCCAGATATTATATTCATTTCTTACTAGCATAACAGGTTTATTGGCAGAACCAATATTATGAGGATCCATTTTAAAGAGTATTGATTTGTCAAGTATCTCTTAAAGTGATGGATTGTTGATAAAAGTGAACTTTTAATCCTTTATTGAATATCAATAAGAGCATGTGTCTGATTCTCAATGTGTTAGATTGATATGTGATCAGATAAACCAGTGCTCTGATACCAATTGTTGGATCAGTAATGCTCTTGATGTATTGCTTGCTAGTGAACACTTATGTGTTTAGCAAGTTCAATCAGATTTGCACAGCGGAATGATTAAGTAAAGCTACACTATCAACAAGAGTTATTAATCCCCCTGGATATTTGAAATCTAAAGACAAGTTTAATGAGAATCTAAGTATTGAATGTCAATGATAATAAATACTCGAACAGATTCTCAATAAATGAAATGGACAGAACAATAATAAGCTTTGAAGGATTCTTGTTTCAATAAAAATCAATGTCAAAAACAGAGGGATGAACCCATCTATTTATAGACTTTACATATACATGAACCTTGCCAAAAAGCAAGTCAGAAACAAGTTACAACAAGTTGCATTCTTGGAACTTGTACAAAAAGATAAAGTAATACTAAACTAATAAACTACTGAAACATAAGGCGGTGGAAAAAGATTCTTGTACAAGTGCTGATGAATGACAAACTACTGATGAGTAGTTTGTCTTCAGTAGTTCTTCAGTGAACTGTCTGGTTTAGACTTCAGAACTTCTGATACTTCTTATTCAGTACTTGTAGAATCCTTCTTCAGTACTTTAATCTTCTTTCTTCAGTAGTTCTATACTTAGGATATTTGCAGAAGTGAATTAGACTAAGGTTTACAAAAGTGGTTTCCTCAATCCTTTTTGTCCTAACAGTGTCTGGCCAGTTGCACTCTTGGAAGTAGTCCTATCTACCCAAAGTACTAATGGAAGCTCTTCTGCCCATTTTCCTTTCTTTTCTCCAAACTTCTTCTTCAAGTTGTTGACGATGATCTTATTGGAAGATTCTGCTTGTCCATTAGCTTGAGGATGGACAGGTGTTGATCTTATCATTTTGATTCCCCAGCTTTCACAAAAACTGGTTGTTCTGTTGCTGATGAATTGAGATCCATTGTCACATAAATCTTAGCTGGTACACCAAATCTTTTAGAGATGTTTCTTTTAATGAAGGATATTACTTCTTTGTTTCTGACTTGTACAAATGATACGGCTTCAATCCATTTTGATAAATAATCAGTCATAACCAACATAAACACCTTTCCACTATGAGCTTAAGGTAATTTTCCTACTATATCCATGCCCCATTTCAGAAAGGCCATGGTGAGATAATAGGATGTAAAGGTTCAGCAGGCTGTTGTAGGATGTTGCTATGTCTCTTTGACATGCATCACATTTCTGAGAATATAGCATGACATTCTTCTTCATTGTTGGCCAGTAGTATCCTGTCCTTAGAGTCTTTGAATATAAAACTCTTCCACCTGTGTGATTTCCACAATCCCCTCCGTGGATATCTTTGAGAACTTCCTTTGCTTCTTCCTTGTTATGTCATCTTAGGTATGGACCTGCAAGAGATTTTCTATACAATATGTTGTTTATAATAATAAATTTAGATACCATCATCTTGAAAGCTCCAGCATTTTATCTATTGGGAATGCCACCATCCTTAAGATACTTTATGATAGGAGTCATCCAGGATGTATCATCTTGATCCTGAGTAGCAAGGACAATGTTATCCTTAGGATGTACAGTGCTATCTTTAGGATGCACAGTGTTATCCTCGGGATGCACTTCTATAGTTGCTGGCTTCAAGATGTGAATGATAGGAATGTTGGATCCTTCTGGTAAATTTAAGGAGGATCCTAAGTTTGCTAAGGCATCAGCTTCAGCGTTTTCTTCCCTAGGTACCTGTGTTAATGTAAATTCTGCAAAACAAGATGCTAATTTTTTTTGACTATTTCAAGATATTCAGCTAGTTTTTTACCTTTGACTGCATAAGATCCATTAAAATGGTTAGCGATCAAAAAAGAATCAACAAACACTTCTAAATTTGAAACATGCATATCCTTAGCAAGTTGCAAACCAGCAATGAGAGCTTCATATTCAGCTTCATTATTGGTTGTTTGAAATGCACATCTAATCGCATGGGGTATTATGTCGGGATGTGGCGATTTAGTAGTAATCCTAATCCAGTACCCCTCATATTTGAAGCACCATCAGTGTATAAAATCCAATTTCCTAAGTTTTCATTTAGTTGTTGTACTTCTTTTTTGACTTCACTTAGGATGTCACTATTAAAATCAGCCACAAAATTAGCTATAGCCTGTGATTTGATTGCATTTCTAGGCTCATATACCAAGTCAAAAGCACTTAATTTCACTGACCATTTTGCCATTCTTCCCAACATTTTTTATTTTCTAAGCACATTTTTAATAGGGTAATTAGTTTGAACATGTATCCTATGTGTTTCAAAATAATTCCTTAACTTGGTAGATGCCATAATCAAAGCTAAAATAAGTTTTTCAAGATTTGAATACCTGGTTTCAGCATCTAATAAAGTTTTACTTACATAATAAACAGGATGTTGTTGTCCTTCAATGTCTGTTACCAAGACTACACTTATTGCATTTCTAGAAACTGCAAGGTATAACTTGAGAGGTTCACCATCCTCAGGCTTCATCAGGAGTGGAGCTGCTGCAAGATATTCCTTCAATTCTTCAATGCATCCTCATGCTTTTGTCCCCAATCAAATTTATTGTTCTTCTTCAGGATGTCATAGAACTCCTTGCATTTTTCTGAGGACTTTGAGATGAATCTGTTCAGAGCTACTATCTTGCCAGTCAACCTTTGTACATCCTTCACATTTGTTGGAGATTTAAGATCAAGGATGGCTTTAATTTTTTTAGGACTGGCTTCTATTCCTCTCTTGGTTACTAAATATCCAAGAAACTTTCCAGCACTAACTCCAAAATTTCACTTGGCAGGATTTAACTTCATATTATAAGCATCCAGGATCTCAAAGGCTTCTTTGAGATCCTGAAGATGGTCTTCAGCTTTCTAGAATTTCACTACCATATCATTGATGTAGACTTCCATAGTGTCCCCAATTTTTTCTGATGGGGTCATGAATGCAGTATCCTCTTGGTCGTCCGGTTCCATTTGGATTTGTTGAAATCCTGAGGACGCGTCCATGAAAGTTAACATTTCATGGCCAGCTGTGGCATCCACCATTGAGTCGACGTGTGAAAGTGGAAATGGATCTTTAGGACAAGCCTTATTGAGATATGTGTAATCTACACATACTCTTCATTTTCCATTCTTCTTTTGCACTACGACTACGTTGGCTAGCCATCTTGGGAATTTGACCTCCCTTATCATCATGGATTTCAGCAGTCTATCCACTTCCTCTTGTATGATGGCATTTCTTTCAGGTGAAAATTTTCTTCATTTCTGTTGGATGGGCTTGAAGCTCTTGTCAATTCCAAGCTTATGAGTAATGGCATCTTTGGAGATATCAGTCATATCCTCATGTTTCCATGCAAATGTTGACATCCTGCATTTTAAAAACGAAATTAAAGATTGTTCAATATCATTAGGGATGTTCTTACCAATCTGCATAGTGATATCCTTATTTTTTTAATCAATGTGCTTTTGCATCCCGAGGATAACACTATGCATCCTTTTGTAATTTCTATGCATGTCTTGATGAAGCCTTCATTGATGTTGTGTAACAATCCTTAGCCTCCTGCTGGTCACTGTTGATTTTGACGACTCCCCATGGTGTTGGTAGCTTTACACAGTGGTGATATGTTGATGAGACTGCTTTCATGTCGTGTATCCAAGGTCTCCCTAGGATAACATTGTAATAGGATAAAGAGTCTATCACACAAAATCTTTGGATAGAATTTACCCCCTCGACATATACAGGCAGTTTGATATCACCAACTGTGCTTTTGGTCTCTCCACTGAAGCCAACCAAGACAGATGATCTAGCCACTATCTCGGCTTCAGAGATTTTCATCCTTTTGAGGGTCTCAAGTTGTATTATGCTGACTGAACTCCCCCCATCTATCAATATCCCGCGAACAAAATGGTGGGCAATATATAATATAATCACCAAACCATCATGGTGAGGATCTAAGACATTTTCTCGATCATCTTCTTCGAAGCTGATCACTTTTGCATTCGTCAAGATGGTAGTCTTTGTAGGTCTTTCTTCTTTTTCAGATTTCATTTCCTTTGCATGTCTTTTGGCTGCTGAGTAGGATGTACCACAAATATCTGAACCACCTGAGATAAAATTAATGATGCCAACATCTTTGGGTGGAGATGCTGCCCTTTCTGGGATGCCAGTGCTATCCTGAATCTTTGGCTTCTTTTTGCCTAGCAAATCCTTAAGATGACCCTTACTTAGAAGATATGCTATTTCCTTTCTCAAGGCAATGCAATCCTCAGTAATGTGGCCAAAATCTTCATGGAAAGCACACCATTTGGATTTGTCTTTCCATCCCGACTTGTTATCTTTCCTTGGCCATCTTGCTTTATCTCCAAGATCCTTTATAGCATACATTAATCATGTTACATCCACAGAAAAACAATAATCTAAAAGTTTAGGACAATACTCTTCATCGTCATCCTCAACCACATTGACCTTTTTGTTATCAGGTCTAGCAAATAGTTTATGCTTGTATGGTTCATATGTGGGAGTAGATTTTCAATTTGGATTGTTGTATCTTGAAGATGCTTCTATCCTCTCCTGTATCTTCTTGTCATCCTCAAGACGGATGAATCTTAAAGCTCTATTTCAAACTTCATCAAGATTCCTACAAGGGTTCATCCCCAATTCTTGATAGAAAGGTGAATCCTTTTGTAGTCCCATCTTGAAGGCTTGCACTGCTGTTGTGACATCTAGGTTTGGGATGTCAAGTGCTTCCTTCACAAACCTTGTGATAAACTCCCTTAATGATTCTCCCTGTGGCTGTGTCACCCTGTACAAATCACTTGTCAAATGTTTAAACGTTCGACTACAAGAAAAATTATTGTTAAACATGTTAATTAAATGAGCAAAAGAAGTAATTGAATAGGGAGGAACACTTAGCAGTTATTTTAAGGCTGGACGAGTAAGGGTAGAACCAAATCTTTTGCATAAGCATGCTTCCTTGAGGTTTGCTGGAATGGGATTAATCTCCATCCTTTCCCTGTATTGTGCTATAAGCTCTTCAGGGCCAGTTGATCCATCATAAAGCTTTATTCTTGGAGTCTGGAATCTCTTTGGTATCTCTGCATCACATAATGGAGGTGCAAAGCGAGACACTCTATGACATGCTGAGGATACTTCTGGGTTGGGTTGTATTATCCCTTGTACACTAGATACCATATCCTTCATCTTTTGAAGCTCTCTTGCCAATTATGAACTTATACCTATATCCTGCAAAAAAGCAATATCGTTAGTAGCAAAAGTACTTGAACTTAAATTGTTACCATTGTTGTATCCTCGAAATGGCTCAGTTGCATATCCTCAAGATGGCTTAGCAGTATATCCTGAATCTCTTGTTGTTGTTATCCTAGGTGCTGTAATAGTCTCAGGAGCAGAGAATCCAGTACTCATGGGGATGAAATCTCCTTGATGAACGCCCCCAGAGATGCCAGAATTAAAATCCAACACTCTAGGTTGTAATGGTGTCCCCATGTCGTCAACCGGTCTCTTTGAGGATGTTTTGAGAGATTGTATTTCTCTCATCAGCATCTGATTGGTGTCCTGCTATTGCTTTATTTGATCTTTAACCATTGCAAACATGGAGAGGATCTCATCACTTGATACAAGAACAGGAGGAGTGGATCCAGATGTTGCCATCCTAGATCTAGCAGTATTTGGAGGAAAATTTTTTGTAACTTGTCCAGAACTTTTAGGATGTGCAGGGGGGAGGTGGTAATGTCATATTTTTGGCAGAGGTTGTGGATGGTCTGGAAGAAGACAGAGATTTTGGGTTTGAGGCCATAGTTGTCAAAAATTTTGAAATGAATTGATTGAGAAAGAATTTTAGCAAAGTTTTTGTTAAATATAGCACCACTTGCCCCACGGTGGGCACCAAATTGTTTTGGTTAAAAATTACTTACTAGAAATAATTTTGTATTCCAAATTAGTAAATGTGAGGTAGAGTGCTAAATGTGAGAAAAATGTTAAATCCTTAGTGTTATTTTCAAGATGGCAGTTTATAGTAATAAAGAAACAATAATAAGACAACTATGCTCAGGATGGCAAAGAATGAGTTCAGGATGGACAGTTACATGCTGAGGATATAACTGTCTGGCGGAATGATGAAACAAGCAATATAAGTATAAAGAAACAAAGAACAACACTTGATATACAAGGAAAGCCCTTGATCGCTTGATTATCACCGGCACAAAACCTCGGGAGGATTCTAAGCCCCTGCCTGGTTTATTAATATTAAAAAATGGTAAATAGTGTTACAACTTTGGATGAATGATAGACGAGTGTTCTAATATTACAATGATTGTGGTGTGTGTGAGAGTATTAGATGTTCTATAATGAGCAACTGAGTGTCAAGTGTTGATCAAGTGTGTATATTGTCTCCTATACTCGTCAATCATCCCCTATATATAGTTACAAAAGAATAAATAAGAATCCCATGTAATCCGCAGTCTTCAAGAAGCTTTATGGACCGTTTCAAGTTAGTAGTTAACCAACATAGACGTTGGTTAACTGTTTCCATGATTCTCGCCTACTATTAAGGCTCGTCGGTTACAAGTTTGACATCTTCTTTGGTGGTGGTTTTTGCCCTACACGCATAGCTCTTCAACGATCGACTTCTTTGACTCGTGTAGAACATTATAGTCGTTGGTGATCAGTTATAAGCCTTAATATTGATTAAGTGTACCTGCAATATCATTATAACAAGATAATTCGTTTGTCTATCCTCATGATGCTTATGGGTCAAAATGCTGTTACATCCTGAAGTCTGCTAAGTCCTTCAGTATCCTGAGGATGTTACATAGAATCTTTGAGGTAAATCCATCCTAAGGATTTCATCACCAACAGATCTGTATTATTTTTCAAAATTATGAAAGTGAGTTTCATTTATCTTCATCTGCTTATGTAGGTGGAATTGTTAATATAAGGGTAAAATAGTTAATTTGTAAAGTATTTATAATAAAATAAATTATAATGGGTAAATTTGATATTAGGGTTTGTCTTGTATTCTTCTATTATTTTCTTCTATAGCATTTGTTGATGAATCATCAGCAAACATCTTATACTCTGCATTGTTAAGATCCAGTGATTTACTGGATCTTTGGATTTGGTTTGGGTAAATAATAAAGTTTTAGTCACCATTTATGTCGTTATTTTTTTTTTGTTCTGTGTTGATTCTTGTATGTTTATGTTCGAGAGAGTTTGTGAGGGTTAGATTCATAGTTTTCTATAGTAATTCGTACGTAAATCTCTAAATGAAAATGGATTACGAGAATTTAATACGATTGTTAAGCTAAAATGTGCACAAGATACTAGGACAAATAGTTTATTATTGAGAACATTGTTGCGTAAACAAGAAAATGGCTTGTTTTTATGAGATTTTAGTATTTGTACTTTATAAAGTATATTATCTTAAACATTACCTAACTATATATATTGAACATTATGACCAAGGCATGGTACAATCATCCAAAATTACTTAGGTTGTCGGCCGCAAAATGGAAAATCATGTCACTGGAATTGAGGAAAGATACAACGATGGTCACCAGTTCCGCTAATGGGAATGAAATAATTACAAGGTCAGTAATTTAGCATGAGCTCATAACTGCTACGGGTTGTTTGTAGGTCAGTAGGAAGACTTGGTAAACGGTCTGTTAACCATTTGTTAGTTAGTCCATGACCAATCTCTCAAGCTCATCACTCATGTTCAAGCACTTCAATCGAAGATCAGGATTAAAGGATGCAATCTACCAGAATGCATGTAAAGCAATGTAAAGACTACAAAAGTTAGCTAAAAGTGGTTGTATTTGTGAGATCTAATAGATATAATTCACATATCACAAATGCCAGATGATTAGAAACAAAATATTAAAATTAAAGGTGGTGTAGATGATTAGAAACAAAATATTAAAATTAAAGGTGGTGCAGCCTTACACCAGTACACGTTAACAACATTTGTATGTTTATGTAAAAAAGTGATGTTAGTATAAACCCTATAAACCGTTGTTTTGACATTATTAAGAAATTTTTTTTTTGACATTAATTAAATAAAGCTATAATTTAAAGATTAGCACAACATGCTAATATTCTGAGTGTAAGAAAAACTGCCCTTAATGAAAGACAAAAATTCACATTGCTTTGTATGACCATGTAACAATAATTAGCTGTATGTTGCATTATGTAATAGTGCCCGTGGACATTGATCTGACCTACATACTCTCTTTGACATGCTTCCGTTGCTTTCGAAAGTGCTTTAGAAAACTTAGGGTGAGTTTGATTCGCGGAATAATTTAAAATTGGAATTGGAATTTGTTTAAGGATTAAAATTAGAAAGAATCAAAGAACTGGATTTGGAATTCAAACATTCTAATAAGAAGTTGAAATTGTTAGAATTGGACAACAATTCTATTATTATTGTGTTTGGTTGGTAAATAAACTGAAATTTACCACCCTTGCCCTTACCACCCGCACCGTTTTGACCCGTACCGGCCTGAACCATGTCGTTTCAACTTGTACCGTTTCGACATGAACCGTTTCCAACCGTACCGTTTCAACCCGAATCGTTTCAACACCCTATTTCGAACCAGACTGTTTCGACCCGAACTGTTTCCGCCCGTACCGTTTCAAGATATGTGATTAGCCAAAAAAATGGGAAGTTGTTGTCTGGGTCCCTATCGTTCGAGCCACCTCGCAAGGGTCTTTGTCGAAGGACTACAGTGGAATGCCTTTGGCCCTTTCTTCTCGAATGTAGTCATTCGTCATCCGGTGAAGTTGGGGAAAATTTGTCCTTACCATCTCTTTGGACACGCCTCCGCGAAGCAACTACGAATATAGTTCCCAGTGGGGGAAGCTCGGACGAAGACATACCGTTCGCCTCGCTACAGGGAGGGGTTGTCCCTGTGACCAAACTCCACCATGAGAGTAAGTATTCGTTCAATATAAGACTAATATTAAGACGGAAGAAGTAAATGCGAGGGCTTACCTTCAACTCTTCAAGTATCGATTAAATGTTGTATTTATAGGTGGCTTCGGAATGTTGGTGTTTGGGTGTATAAAATGTTCATCATCATGAGGAATGGTATGTAAATGCCACTGATCACTATTCCTTCATTGTCAGTTGTCTATCATATAATGGTCGCATTTACATAGACCATTGGTTTAATCAAGTCAGTTTCATTGATCCTTTGTACTGACTCGGTATTTGTACATGTTGTTTGGTTTATTTTGGTTTAGTTGACCGTCGGTTTGATCGTTTTCAGTTTCATTCATCCTTTGTATAGACTCTGTATTTGTACATGTCGTTTGGTTTATTTTGGTTTAGTTGTCCAGTTCGGGCATCTGTTACCTTTCGGCATCATCACTTTCACTATTTTTATATTTGATAACTTTAGTATTCGTATTTTTACAAGATTCTTATTCCTAATTTGTGATCAAAATACTACAACTCTTACGTTTACAACTATTTTAATAAACCACATAATTTTTTATAAACATCTAAATTAGAAGTTGAGAGATTGATCGACCGGTAGACGCCACGACATGCCTGTTGTATAGTCTTTGTTGGTTGTTGGAGAAATAGAGTGTGTAATAGTACTGAGATTGATCGATTGGTAGGCTTTAAGACGCCACTCGTATAATTCATTTATCATAAGTCATAGCCCATCAACTCATCTAATACGTTTACAATTCATTTACTACGTCCTTCAACTTCTTTGATCCATTTAAATAAATGGGTTAATTAAACGTCTTTGCTTTACATGATTTAAAGTGTGTGGATTAATTAGGTTGATGTTTTGACATGAATAAATATATGAGGCAGTCACTCAAGCAGGTTCAACAAACAACAAATATATTAACTCGTCAACCCGCCGATCTCCTTTTGGAATTTTTGGGCATCGGTGATTTCCAAATGATTACATCATTTGTACGTTAGCCCATGATCCTGAGTGCAAGAAAAAAGGCCCTTTATGGAAAACAAAAATTCCGATTGCTTTGTTTGACCATGTTGATCACAAATTAAGAGTATGATGCATTATGAGATAATGGTCGTTGACATTGACCTGACCTCCACACTCTCTTAACCAATTTGGTATACTTTTATTTGTAAAGCATTCTCTACCACCGCCAAAAAGGGACCAATTTAAAACAAAGTAGCTGACATAACAATTGCGTCAAAAAATCGTTGCAAGTTTCTAACGCAGATTGAACAGTGTAGATATTAGATATTTTTATGTGCTTACGTTTTAAATGGCTAAATGTGTAAAATGTTTCGTGAATATATGTACATTATGTTAGCGTATTATCATAAATTTTGCGGGCATATTGTAAAAACGATAGCACATTTATAATTAATCAAATATGATTACGAAGATACTTAGTTTGATTATATATTAGATTTGAGATAGTCAAAGGTATGAGAATGTGCTTTGGTTCTTAACATTCTACCTCGACACGTTGATGTTAGTTATAAGTATAACATGAAAAATAGACACGAACAACATGCGTTTTGTTTTAATGTATTGATTTAATCAAACTCATACATTGATGTTCTTCATTATTCTGTCCTTAAATTTCAAACCTCCATATATCTCCACTTGGATATGTTGTGTATCTTCCACAAACAAATGAGAACACAAGACCCTTAAAAGGTCCACAACTTTTCAACAATCCACCAACCAACTAACCATGTATTAGGCTAATTTCCATTTGTTAGTTTAAGTCTTTGCTTGATTAACCTCTATATAAACACATATTTCCAAACTTTACAAATCACAAACCAAGCTAATTCTCATTGCATTCAAGCCTCTTTTCTTCAATTTGAGAAAGCTCAAAGTGAACTAAAATGGCTTTGATAAGCACACATTCGCTACTCTCGATAACCATAATTGTTACGTTATTCACACTTGGATCAAGCCACCCGAACTTCCAAAAAGGACCACAAAATTGGAAATTCGAGTTCAACTACACCAACAATCCATTCAGACACCAGAAACCTATTCAAGATTCTAGACGAATCGTTGTTGGCGGATCTGATAATTGGCGTTTTGGTTTCAATTATACCGAATGGGCTATGACAAATTCTCCATTCTTTTTCAATGACACTCTAGGTATGTATCTTTATTATGCATGCATCTGCATGCGTTTTCGAAAAAAGTTTTTTTTCTTTCTTATCTAATTAGTAGAAACATAAGCTTTAACTTACGTTTTCATTCTATCCAAGTTGAAATTACAAGTGTATGTGATTTTTATAATTAATTGATACAAACATTTTTTCATGATTTAATACTAAACTTGTTGCAGTGTTCAAATTCGATCCACCTAGTGATACCAATATACATCCACATAGCGTTTATTTGTTTCCAAGTCTATGGACCTTTCTGAGGTGCGACTTAAGATGGGCAAAACGTGTGGCAAACACATCACAAGGCGGAGGAGAAGGGTTTGAGTTTGTGCTCAACAAATGGAAGCCTTATTACTTTGCGTGTGGAGAAAGTAATGGTTTTCACTGCCAATCTGGAATGAAGTTTTTTGTGATGCCATCGTTTCGTTGGTTCTAACTAATCTTTTTAATGTTGTTTACTTTGAATACTATTCGATGAAGGACTAGTCGGTTGTCTTGTTTTTGTTTTGGATTGAACACTTATAAAAAAGGTAAGAAAATAAAGGGATGTCAATATATACTTGCCTACAATTTGTGTTTTGGCTACAGTCTACTTCATCTATCCCCTATATATTGTTGATTTAACATCGTGCTACACGCTATGTTGTATAACAAAAGTCCTTGCACCTTGATACAATTGTAACATAGAAAGTGATACAACATATTCAATACAATATTTAAACTCGTGGACATACTATGAACTAAAACCTGAAAGAGTAACGTCTATAAGCAGGAATAATTATAAGTATTGTGTACATGTTCTGTATGTTCTGATGAAACATGCAACTAGTGACTATATTAATCTGGAGATTATTTAATTTTCTAAACCTATACTTTAAATCATTAAAATATAAAATGCCATGCCTTTTTTTCTTAATCGTATATGTAAATTTGATTAAACATATAGACTAGGATTGCTTGGATTGATGAAATTGTTGCTTAGACCCAGAATCCCACCTCTTATTAAAATCTGATCGAAATTACACATTGGCGAAGCATAAAAAAATACATTCACTTCAAAGTAGTAATGTAAAATTAGTCTTGTTTATAAAGTTTTTATTTCAATTAGAAATTTAGTAGGTTTATGTTTCCCATTTTAACGTTTTATTTTTAACTTTAAACTTCATTAAAAACACGGTCCAAAAGAACTTTTTTTTTGATCGGCGAACAACTGTGTGGTAACCACCCTTGCGGGGCGCCGTGCCCAAGAATCGACTACTCGACCTCCAGCAGCCCCCGCCTTCTCCCGATGCGCGGAAACCCGAGCCCCACCCGCCCGAAGGCACGACAGTGTTATAGAACTCGGTAAAACCTTGCCGCCCGTCAGATTCGAACCGGCGCCACCCGTATTCAATCTTCACCCAGATACCAAACCATAAATGATGGAAGTGGGGATTGAACCTTTGATCACATAGGTGAAACAAAAGCCACTCCACCACTATGAATGGATCACGGTCCAGAGAACTTCAAGAAGGGAGTGCAACACCAAACAAAAACTACATCATATACAAGGGGTTCCAACGTAAATTTTTATCCCAAGCTAGACCTACTTTTAAACATAAATTACATATTTCCTTCATGTAGCAAAATGACACATACGTTCTCAAACATAAAAAAATTTACTATGATCAATCCCCTTGCCCCTCATTCTTCGAGAATAAGAAAGATCATTTTCAAGTTTGAATTTGTTCATTTGGAATCTGTGTTCTTTTACTTCATTTTTATTTACTTATTTTATTGATTTTGATTTATTTAATATGAATCTTTTCCCTCTCTTTTTTTTATATTATTCCTTAAGTCCTATAGGAAGTCCCATAGGTTTGATCCCTTAGAATTGGACTCATTTTCTCATTGAGCGAAGAGTACGAAATAAATCAGATTGATTAAAAGCACTATGTGAAATATTCGGTTTTTTCCTCTTCCTCTATCCCATAGGTACAGTGTTTGAATCAATCGAGAACCTTTTTCTTCTGTCTGAATCGATATTATTCCATTCCAATTACTCTTACTTCTATACTTAATTTAATTCTATTGTGCTATTTCGTGATTGTGTTCACTTTTGTAATTCTTATTAATTTGTTTCTAAGAATTTGTGTTATTGTCCGATTTGCGCCAGACAAATATTTGAATTCCATTTATGCTTAGCAATTTAGGGGATGACTTTTAGTAATTTGTCTCTATGTTTGGTTTATTTTGTGATCTGTATTATTTTTCAAAATTATAAAAGTGAGTTTCATTTATCTTCATCTGCTTATGTAGGTGGAATTGTCAATGTAAGGGTAAAATAGTTACTTTGTAAAGTATTTATAATAAAATAAATTATAATGGGTAAATTTGATATTAGGGTTTGTCTTTTGTTCTTCTTGTAAGTCTGTTCTTCTTGTAAGTCTGTTCTTCTATTATTTTCTTCTATAGTGTTTGCTGATTAATCATCAGCAAACATCTTATACTTTGTATTGTTAAGATCCAGTGATTTACTGGATCTTTGGGTTTGGTTTGGGTAAATAATAAAGTTTTAGTCACCGTTTTTGTCGTTATTTTGTTTTGTTCTGTATTGATTCTTGTATGTTTATGTTTGAGAGAGTTTGTGAGGGTTAGATTCATAGTTCTCTATAGTAATTCGTACGTAAATCTTGAAGAAAAATGGATTACGAGAATTTAATACGATTGTTGAGCTAAAATGTGCACAAGATACTAGGACAAAAAGTTTATTATTGAGAACATTGTTGTGTAAACAAGAAAATGGCTTGTTTTTATGAGATTTTAGTATTTGTACTTTATAAAGTATATTATCTTAAACATTACCTAACTATATATATTGAACATTAGTTTTTGTTTTTGTGATTAATGGATGCCCAAGGCATGGTACAATCATCCAAAATTACTTAGGTTGTCGGACGCAAAATGGAAAATCATGTCACTGGAATTGAGGAAAGATACAATGATGGTCACCAGTTCCGCTAATGGGAATGAAATAATTACAGGGTCAGCAATTCAGCATGAGCTCATAACTGCTACTGGTTGTTTGTGGGTCGGTAGGAAGACTCGGTAAACGGTCTGTTAACCATTTGTTAGTTAGTGCACGACCAATCTCTCAAGCTCATCACTCATGTTCAAGCACTTCAATCGAAGATCAGGATTAAAGGATACAATCTAGCAGAATGCATGTAAATCAATGTAAAGACTACAAGTTAGCTAAAAGTGGTTGTATTTGTGAGACCTAATAGATATAATTACTACAAGAAATGCGAGCAATAGAGGCGACACCATTAGAGGCGACGCGTAAAAAGTCGACTCTATTGCTCAGCTTTGGTTGTGGACCGTCGGATCACATTGATGATCTACCGGCTGGTATAGATTTAAATAATTAAGCATTAGAGGCGACATAATGTCGCCCCTAAAGCTTTAAGTTGTCGCTAATAGTGGTAACCCGAAAGAGGGTTCTTGAACGATTTAACACCGTTGATCAAGATGAGGGATCAAAGGGCTGTTATTTTATTGTACTAGATTTATCAATAGAGGCGACACAAATGTCGCCTCTAATGCCCAATTTTCCACAATTAGGAGGGTAAAAGCTTTCTTCCCCATTCATTCCCTCCAAATCTGCTCTCTTTCTCTCTCTCTCTCTCTCTCTCTCTCTCTCTCTCTCTCTCTCTCTCTCTCTCTCTCTCTCTCTCAAGACCTTCTCTCTCTCAGACGATCGATCGACAACTCACCACCACTCCGGCTCACCCATTTCACCATCACCCCACCACTCCGGCACCTATAAACCGGCACCGTCAGCTCCCTCTTCTGCTGTCTCACCGTCACCTCCTTCTTCTCCCGTCTAACCGGCTCATCTCTGCTCCCTTCTCGCGGCTCCCGTAAGTTTCTTATTTTTTTAATTGTTAATTTCTCCCTTCTCATGATGAGTATCCGCGGGCGTTTAAAGAGTAGGGGTTTGGTTGAATGGTAGTGATTTAGCTTAATTGGTTATTATGAAAATATTAGGGTTTTGGTTGAATGTTGGTTTAGCTTTATTGGTTATCATATGAACAGTACGGTTTAAGTTAATTAGAAAGTTATTAAGTTTGGTTTACGAATCTGAACTCGATTTTGTCCTCAATGATGTTTTGAACGTACTAATATTTTTGGTTTAATTTCTTATTGTGTGTGTTTACGGGAGCACCGATCTACGACCACAACCACCAGAAAACAGCTTGACCAACAGCGTTTGTAAGTTTTTTTTAATATTTTGTTAGTCACTGCTAATGGTATGTTTAATTTATTTTTGCTCATGAGTGAAAATATAATTATATTCAGTAGTTTGTTTATTGTATGTGTATGTTGGGTATATGTATGTCTCAAATTGTTTATTTAGGCTGCAATGTTTTGGTGACTTAGACTTACTGAGTTAGCTGCTTCTGTGACAAAATGGTATCAGTTTTAGGGCCTGTTTGGTAGCCTCTTAACGAGCTCTGAACCATTCAGTTCTGAATGATTCAGCATTCAGACTGTTTGTTTCAACCTAAAAAGGTTCTGAATGGAATGGTTAAGAGCTGAATCATTCAGACTTGGTACATAGCTGAACCATTCATCACTTAATCATTCGGAGCCTCTTAACCATTCAGACCTCTTAATGATTCGGCACTTAATCAACCAAACAGCCCCTTACTTTGCTTACCATGATCTTCATTAAACAATGATGCTGAATTTCTTGTATTGCTTCTGTGACAAAATGGTTTTGTTGCTTATTTAATAAAACCTTAATCTAGTCAACCTGCATCAATGAGTACACATGTTGCTTATTTATATTCAAACTTGGATTTTGAATATACATGCATGTATATCAACTTTGGGATGTTAATATATATGGTTAACTTTAATATTTTGTAAAGCTATTTCAAAGAGATGTTTAAGAACAAGGAATTTCGAGCCAAACTCAAAGTCTTTTTAAGTGAAGAAACCGATGTTGATAATGGTGAAGATGAAAATGGCGATGATGGAAGCGAGGATTATGGTAGCGGCGATTATCTTGATTTGAGATAGTTATGTTGTAAAACAATTTGGGTTAGGATGATTGTAGTGTTATGTTGGTTCGTAAAATGATTCGTGTTTGAAAACTAGGATCATTGTAATGTTATATATGTTTAATTATGTGATATTTGTTATTATGGTTTGCCGTAACCGAAAAATAGCAGGTTTTTAAAAGGTTTGAAATGGAAAGAAAAACGCTGGAGAAATAAGCAAAAAAAAAAAAAAAAAAAACCAGTCGCCTCTATTGCTCCAGGAATATTAGTGACAAAAAAGCAATAGAGGCGACAAAAGTCGCCTCTATTGCTCTGTTAGTATTAGCGACGAAAACCATTAGAGGTGACTTTCAATAGCGACGAAAAAATGAGCAATAGCGACTAACCTTTAGGGGCGACCCAATAGCGACGACATGTCGCCTCTATTGCCTTTAGCGGCGACAGATTGGAGCAATAGAGACGACAAAAGTCGCCTCTATTGCTTAAATGTCGTCTCTATTGCTCAGTTTTCTTGTAGTGAATTCACATATCACAAATGCCATATGATTAGAAACAAAATATTAAAATTAAAGGTGGTGTAGCCTTACACCAGTACACGTTAACAACATTTGTATGTTTATGTAAAAAAGTGATGTAAGTATAAACCCTATAAACCGTTGTTTTGACATTATTAAGAATTTTTTGTTGACATTAATTAAATAAAGCTATAATTTAAAGATTAGCACACCATGCTAATATTCTGAGTGCAAGAAAAACTGCCCTTAATGGAAAACAGAAATTCAAATTGCTTTGTTAGACCATGTAACAATAATTAGGTGTATGTTGCATTAAACTATAATAATAAGCCTTTGGGTTTGAACAGTAAATTTAACTCTTGTGTTTTTTGAAATCAAATAAGTATTATTATTTGTGAAGTGATTTCAGGTATTGTCCTCATGGTGTGGTGGTTTGGTAGAAGGTTTGTTGTGTGTAGGGCGCCGGTTCAATTCTCTGTTAGGTGGTTTTTTTATTTTTTTTAAGACGGTAGTAAATGTCAAGGGCATTTAAGTCAATTGCAATATTGCACAGCTCATTTGTTTATCATAGGTGTCTTCTCCTGATGTCTTCTGCTTTCTTTGCAACACGTGTTTGCCTAAATAATAGAAACCCTTTTTTTACACACACACACTCTCTCTCTCTCTCTCTCTCTCTCTCTCTCTCTCTTAATAAATCATCTGAATAACCCACACACATACAAATGAGAGAGAGGGGCCGAGGAAGGCTTCCGGCCACCGCTTCCCCAGCGGCGTTACCCTTCCCGTCACCACCCTACCTACTGCCACACCCCCACATCTATGATTAATCGTAAGATAAGAAGGGAGAGAGAGACAGAGGAACAGATCTGTTAGAGAGAGAAAGTTAGAGAGAGGAGAGAGAGATGTAGATCTGCAATCGTAGCGTGCGGTGTTTAGGGTTTCATTTCATCTACGAGAGCGCCAAGGGTTTCATCAAAGGGTGGTACTTATTTCATATTCTTGATTCAAATTAAATAAATTGCATGCGATTAACTAACTGATTGTGATTTGCTAATTAATTGTTGATCAGATGGCATCATATGATAGGAAGAGGAAGAGGATATCTCATAATGTAAGAATGTTATGCCTCGAATGTCATTGTTTTGTTTACTCATCGTTCGATTTACACTAATTATTAATTATTTTGATCTGAAACCAATATTTAGAACATTTATTCTAATGACCTGTTTATTCTGATGATCAATCTTATGATTAATTATAGATAAATTTGAATTAGTACTGCTAAGCAGGGGGGACTAATTGTTTGTTTGTTTAGCTGAGGTTAAAGTACATGAAGAAGCTTAGTACTAATGATGAGGCTTTTCATTATAATAATATAGATACAGTACAATACAATTATAATCAAACAAGAATGCAACATCAGAGGCTGAAGCAACAACAAGCTTTGATGCAACAAGCCCTCCTTCAACAACAATCGCTCTATCATCCTGGCCTCTTAGCTCCTCAACAGGTTTGTTTCCACGCATCATTTGTTTGATTTTTCGTGTTAAAGTTGTCATTTTTTGAGCTTAGGGATTTGGGTTTGTGATTGATCATCTAATTATGACCGCTGTGTTTGTAATTCGATGTTGGATGAGATAATTTTATGGAAATCTTAAAGTGTTTGTTTCTTTGTTTATCTGTGAAATGTAACGTTGTGGATGGTCTGGTCTTATCACAATTGGAAAAATGTTTTTTTTTCCTTTGGTGGTCTGATTGCGTCATGGGGCGCCGATGTCGATGTTAAAATGGCGGGCGACATGTCCGATTTGTGCATCGGTGATGTCTACGCCGCCCTTTAAGGTTTACTTACAGTTCCGGCGAAGGACGGGAATAGTGATTCCGACAAACTGAGGTATGGGTGTTAATTTGGGGTTTCCCCTATGTATAAATAGATAATTTTTTTAAGTGTTTGGACAGATCTGGTTGCTATTGTATATCATTTACTATATCTTGATCACATCATGTGTATAGTATAGCAACCTTTATGTGTGTGTATCTGTATATATTTATAGGCAGCAAATTAGCAACTTTTATCATGCATAAGTTAAAATTTAACATACTCACGTTTGGTGTTATTACTTAATGCAATTTTCTTATTTCATTTAGATTAAGGACTTATTCATTTTGTTTAACATAATTAGACTATAAAAAGCTAGAGTTGTATGAATTTCGGTTTCTATACCAGACCAGTTTTTTTTTGGATTGGACTCAAACCGATTTGGCGCAAGCAGGTATGAGCTGAGAAGCACATGTACCTTTGTATTAAAAAAATTGCATTGTTATTTCTTGGTAGGTTGGATGGTGAACAACCCTGTCACAGCTGTGTACATTTTTACATTAATTAGCAAAGTAAAAGAAGGTGTTCTTCCTTTTGTTTACAGAAGATAGGTTGAGAGGGAAGCTTAGAAAAGCAGAAATTTTGGAGGACTGGATTACCACAGTAAGCCTTGTCCCAGCTGGGGTATCAACGTATGAAATCACATTTGAGTGGGATGAAGAGATAGGACTGCCAGGAGCCTTTTTACTAAAAAATTCTCACCCCAATGAATTTTATTTTAAAACACTCACTTTAGAGGATGTTCCTGGTCACTGTCAAGTTCATTTCGTTTGTAATTCATGAGTTTATCCAGAAGAAAAGTACACCATGGATCGCATATTCTTTGCGAATAAGGTACTATTTAACATTTAAATTTGGTTCCATACATCTTTTTTATTTTATTTGATAATTCATGTATGCTTTGATGATATGATTCCAGGCTTATCTCCCTGGTGAGACACCTGAATCACTTCGTCCTTATCGAGAGGATGAGTTAGTAGTCTTGAGAGGTATTTACTTGCAACCCGCCTTGCAGCCATGTATTTTTTTTGGTAAACTCTGAACCACAGAAATTTCACTTTGTTTTGGATTGTTGTTGTGTTTGTTTTATTCGGATTTTTGTTATGGTTGTTTGATGGTAGGTGTTTGTTTTGGGTCACTTGATTTGTTTCTCTGTTTGTTTTTTATGTTTTCATCTGATTGCTAATTGGATATTGCTAATTTCAAACTTATGTTTTGACTGGTGTTTACTAGCTACCACAGGAATGACAAAAAGGCATTTATAATTATGAGTCTTCTGCATCCGAGAGATTGTTAGATTTGTATTACACTGATCACTAATGCCTTCTATGTGTTTGATGAAATGCAATATGCGTGTTCTTATGATTTTTGTGTTTCCTATGTGTTTTCAATTCGATAACTTTGGCGGTGGCAAGTGCGTTTAGTGACAAGAGAATGAAGGCATTGACCAATTATGCAGATCTGTTTAGTTCTCCCAAAAAGGTAACTTTAGTTGAATTAACATCTATTAAATAAATCCATCAAATGCTTATATTTGCATATGCACTACAGTGCAGTCAACCTTACTTGCTATAGCTGCTCATGCTTCTGATGCCGCTGAAGCTGATCGACTAAAATTTCTTGCATCTCAGCAACAGAACGAGCCCGAAAAGATGAATCGGGCGAAAATCCGGTATTACTCCGGCAAACAGAAAAGAAAGATTAAACATTGATTAATTTTGTTTTCTTTTGTAACTTTTACGATACAATGTAGCATACTTGATTAGCATTTGAATGTCTTTCGATTTGGGATGGGATTTGGGTTCGGTATGTGATTACTTATATTCAAAATCAGGTTGATGCCGCCGCAACGCGCGGCCTGACAAAAACCTAGTTATGTAATAGTGTCTGTGGACATTGATCTGACCCACATACTCTCTTTGACATGCTTCCGTTGCTTTCGAAAGTGCTTTAGAAAACTTAGGGTGAGTGTGAATAAGTCAAACCTCAATGAAATGTATTGAGGTGGGGAGCTCTTTATATAATTGAAATAATACAACAATCTCTCCTAGAAATTAGCACATAAGTAATTACAATTTATTATTACATATTGACCAAATATTCTCATCTAATACCCCCTTCAATCGAAACGGTGGCGGTCCAAGACGAAGCTTTGCTCGAAAGAGTTCAAACTGAGCGCGCGAAAGACTTTTAGTAAAAATGTCAGCCACCTGAAGATTGGTTGGAATGAATTTTGTGTAGAGCTTCCCAGAGTTAACTAGTTCACAAATGAAATGGTAATCTAGATCAATGTGTTTTGCTCGTTTATGTGAAACCGGATTTTGAGTCATAAAAAGAGCACTTTTGTTGTCACAAAGTAACATTGGCCGATCCGGTGGTAAAGCATGCAACTCATGTAATAGATGAGTAATCCATACAATTTCAGCTGCGGTGTTAGCCATAGCACGGTATTTGGATTCACAGCTAGAATGGGAGACGGTGGGTTGCTTCTTTGCACTCCAAGACATGAGATTCCCACCAAGAAAGATCGAGTACCCATAAGTAGACCGGCGTGTATCTAGACAGCGAGCCCAATCGGCGTTCGAATAACCAAGAATAGAATTCTTGTGTGGACGACTAAATGTAAGACCAAAGGAAATGGTACCTTTAACATAGCGAAGGATATGCTTGACAGCTTGAAAGTGATCCGTGTTGGGTTCATGAAGAAATTGCGATACTTGGTTCACCGCATAGGATGAATCCGCTTGAGTAATCGTCAGATATTGTAAGGCATCAACAAGGGAGCGATAATGCGTTGGATCTGAAAATGGCAAACCGTTGGTGGTAAATGACTCATGAGTTGCAAGCGGAGTACTTACCGGTTTCGAATCATAAAGATGTGCTCACTGAAGAATATCTTTGGCATACTTGGACTGAGTAAGAAAGAGTCCTGAATCGGTATAGGCAACTTCTAGTCCCAGAAAATAAATTAAGTCCCCAAGATCTTTGAGCAAACTCACTATGTAGACGTGAGATAAAGGAGGTGATAGTGGTTTCGTTATTGCCTGTGAGTATCAAGTCGTCAACATAGACAAGTAGATACATGATGCATGAATTATTCTTTAGGACAAACAAAGAAGTGTCAGCACAGCTACACATGAAACCGTAGGCTAGAAGAAAGTTGCTTAATCGAAGAAACCATGCCCGAGGGGCATGTTTTAAACCATAGAGAGCCTTAGATAATTTGCAAACATGATTAGGGTACTGCTGGTTAATGAAACCTGGTGGTTGCTCCATAAATACGGTTTCTTGCAAATGTCCGTTTAAAAAGGCATTTTTAACATCAAGCTGCTGCAATCGCCAGTTGTGCAGAACCGCAAGGGATAAGACAATGCGAACAGTTGACGCCTTAACGACTGGACTGAACGTGTGAGAATAATCTAAGCCATGAATTTGGGTAAAACCTTGAGCTACCAAACAAGCTTTGTAGCGTTCAATACTCCCGTCAGAATGATACTTGATCTGATATACCCATTTGGATCCAACTGTGTTGGCTGAAGTAGGTCGAGAAACCAGGGTCCAAGTTTTATTTTGGAGTAAAGCCTCAATCTCATTAACCATCGCTGCCGTCCATTTTGGATCCTTGGCGACAGTTTTAAAACCACGAGGTTCAGTAATAGTGGATAAGGCCACGTGTAAGGAATGAGTAGTAAACGAAGGAAAGTTCGTTGGATACTTGGGTTTAAACACTCCTGCTTTAGACCTTGTATTCATTGGACGAGAGTTGATATTTTCTTGAGTGGGAACATCAGTAGGTGGGACATGAGATGTGGTAGGAGTTAATGTGGGTGATGTGGGTTGGCCATTGGAGGTGGGGTAGGTACTTGGGCCGTAGGATTTATAGGTGGGGTGGGTGTAAGGGATGTAGGTGGAATGGCTATTTCGGCCGTAGCTGATGGAGGTGGAGTGAATATTTGGGTCATAGGTGGTGTAGAGGAGTTAGTTGATGGGCTGTTGGTAGTGGAAGAATTAAGATGTGGAGTATGGGAGGCTTGGCTAGGTAGATTTTGCGAAGGACAAATGGGACAAGAGGTAGAGACGAGATTGGTTTGTTTGGGTACAATGGGTTTTGAAACATTCGGTGAAATTGATTCAGGAGTGTCATCAAGAAAGGTGGTCAAATCCAAAGTGTTGAGATCCAAATTTGAAGATGTGGTTTTAAAGGGAAAAAAGACCTCATTGAATTGAGCATGGCGAGTGATAAAAACACGAGAAGAGGCTGGATCAAGGCACCTGTATCCCTTATGTTGAGTGCTGTAGCCAATGAAAACACAAGGAAGACTACGGGGTTCAAGTTTATGTTTGGCATAGTCTCGTAAGTACGGGAAAACTTGGCAACCATAAACCTTAAAGTTGGAGTAATAAGGCTCTTGATTAAAGATGAGTTGAAACGGAGACTTATTGTTCAGAGTAGTAGATGGTAGACGATTAATAATATATGTGGCTGAAACAAATTCATCTACCCAAAAACAGGCTGGCACATGAGCATTAAACAACATTGCAAGGCCCGTTTCAACTATATGTCGATGTTTCCGTTCCGCACGACCATTTTGTTAAGGCGTTTATGGGCACGAGAAACAATGAAAAGTGCCATTATCTGTAACACCCCGCCCCTCTCACCACTAATATTGTCCGCTTTGCCCATCCAGAGCTCACGGATTTGTTTTTGGTTGCCCAAGTGGAGACTTCCCAGGAGGTCACCCATCCTGAAATCTCTCCAACATGAGCACGCTTCACTGTGGAGTTCTCCTCTCATCCACTAACATTAAGCCCCAAAACGCGTTGGTGATTTAAGAGGCAAGACATTACTTATGAACCAAGGATCTCTCCTGGCCACGGCCGATGTGAGATTTTCCTGGGGTGTGGTGAGAGGGGCGGGGTGTTACATTATCCTCCAAAATTTTTCGCACAGTATGGTTCACAAATTCAGTGCCGCCATCACTTTGCAATGTTTTGATTTTTCTTGCACATTGTGTTTGGACAAGATTAATAAAAGCCGATAAAACGGAGTAAAATCTTGTTTTGGTTTTAAGTGGATAAAATCACGTAAACCTGGAATAATCATCAATAAAAATAACATAATAGCGATATCCATAGGTAGATGTAATCAGTGCGGGACCCCATAAATCACAATGAACCAAACCAAGCAAATTAGAAGCACGTTTTATATTTAAATCAAAAGACAAGCGTTGTCCCTTTGCAAGTTGACAAGAGGAACATATAGTAGGTTTTGGCAATAACGAATTAACAGATAAAACACCAAAGTTTTTCAAAATGAAAATTAACATCAAAAGAGACATGGCCCAAACGAGCATGCCATAACTCGTATGAAGCTTTATTCGAAACTGAAGTAGCAACAAAGGCTTTTGGTTCTTCCTTGAGCAAATAAAGACCATTCTCACATATTCCTTTAGCGAGTACCTGCTTTGTTTTCCGATCCTGAATATGGAAAAAATGTTCAGAGAATAAAACATCCACCGAATAATCACCAGTTAATCTGCTTATGGATGAAAGTGCTAGTAATACTATTTGAATGAATGAATAATTACATAGGAGATGATCTTTATATAGAGATTACAATATAACAAACCCTAGCACTATATAAGGAAACAGATTATTCTAGAATAAAGTTACTATCTATCTATAAATATAAAAGTCAACCGGATAATTATGGTATCCGCAATAATCTGCTAATAGCCCCCCAGCAGTTTGATTGGTCGTAGGACAGACGGTTAAACTGGAATGAAACGATTGAAAATGTTGTCTCGAAAGACCCTTCGTGAAGATATCCGCATACTGATGAGCGGCGGGAACATGCAACACCCGAATGTGACCAATGCGAACTTTCTCGCATACAAAATGAATATCAATCTCGATGTGTTTAGTCCGCTGGTGCTGCACTGGATTGTCAGATAGATACACGGCAGAGACGTTGTCGCAGTAAACGATAGATGCCTGTTGTAAAGGAACCCGTAATTCAAGCAACAAATTTCGAAGCCAAGTGGCTTCAGCCAATGCATTGGCAACACCTCTATATTCTGCTTCGGTGCTTGATCTTGATATTGTGGGTTGTCGTTTGGAAGACCATGATATTAAATTGGAGCCTAGGAAAACACAATACCCGCTTGTCAATCTACGGGAGTCTGGGCAGCCCCCCCAATCCGCATCTGAATAGGCTACCAAAGATGTCACATCGGACTTAACCGTACGAATACCATAGTCCACAGTACCCTGAAGGTATCTAATAATGCACTTCATGAACGCGTAATGAGGGTCATGTGGTTCATGCACGAAGAGGCAAACCTGCTGCACGGCATATGAGATGTCAGGACGAGTAAATGTCAAATATTGAAGAGCACCCGCAAGACTACGATACAAGGTTGGATCATGGAAAAGTGGGTCGTCCAATGTACTTAGCTTAGAGGACAGATCAACCGGAGTTGCACATGGTTTGCAATTGGTCATACCGGCTCGAGCTATGATTTCTTTCGTATATTGCGATTGATCCAAAAAGAGACCCGTCGGTTTCCTGGTTACTTTAATCCCCAAAAAATGATGTAGGTGGCCCAAGTCGGACATGGCGAATTCGCGTGAAAGTGTCATCAACATAAAGCAAGAGATAGGCTGTATGAGCACCATTAGAGTAGACAAACAATGAATTATCACAAGCACTACTCCGAAACCCATTGGCTGAAATATAATTTGCAAAACGGGTGTACCAAGCCCGGGGTGCCTGTTTAAGACCATAAAGTAATTTCATCAACCTACACACAAAACCTGGATAACGCTTGTCAAAGAATCCTGGAGGTTGATGAATAAATACTGTTTCATTCAGGTGCCCGTATAAAAAAGCGTTTTTAACATCGAGCTAGTGAATGGGCCAATCCCTCGAAACAGCAAGTGATAAAACAGTACGAATGGCAGCCGGTTTAACAACCGGGCTAAAAGTGTCCTCACAGTCAATCCCAACTTTCTGGGATTTGCCATTAACAACTAATCTGGCTTTATATCGTTCTAAGGTGCCATCAGATTTAAACTTATGCCGAAATAACCACATACATCAAATGACCGGTCTATCAACCAGTCGAGGGACTAAGTCCCAAGTCTCATTTTCCTGTAACACAGTAAACTCAGCCTGCATGGCGCGCGACCAATTCGGGTCGGCAAGGGCCTGGGTAATAGTTTTGGGTACGGGTGATATGGTAGTGGTATGTAAGGTCGAGTAAAGGGGGGTTTTAGGCTGCCGGTTTTCGACCGGGTAGCCATGTGATGGGTCGGGTTAGGTCGAAGGACCGGATGGTGAGGGGTAGTATCCGGCTGAGTTGGATTAATGGGCTGGGGCTGCTTGGTGGACGGGCCAGGGGATGGTGGAATTTGGGCCGATGATGGGGTAGGAGGTGTGGGTTGACGCAAGTGGGTGGTATGGGTAGGATGTGCGGAAGTGGGTGGGCGGTAACAACGTGAGTAAGTATCCGGATACGGTGTGGTGGGTGATGGCCGAGGCGGAGAGGGTGGGTGTGGAGGTGTGGCCGGTTAGTGTTGAGCAGGGGGATTTGGGTGGCCGAAGGTAAATCCGGGTGGTGGGGAGTCGTCAAGGAATTGGTAGTAGGTGGGTTGTGTGGGGAAGGAATATGGGAAGAGATGCTCGTCAAAGGTAACGTGTCTAGAGATGGAGACTTTCCTGGTTAAGGGGTCTAGACATCGGTATCCCTAAAAGTCAGGAGGATAACCCAAAAAAATGCATCTACTAGACCGGGGATGTAATTTGTGGGGTTGGGTGGCAAAGGTATTCTGGTAACAAGCACAGCCGAACACCCGTAGGTGGTCATATGTAGGGTGGCGTAAGTAAAGTGCGAAGGTAGGGGTAAAAAAGTTTAGGCGTTTGGTTGGGAGAATGTTATGGAGATACGCAGCGGTGTGAAGAGCTTCAACCCAAAAACCGGGTGGAAGGTGGGCATGGATGAGGAGGGAGCGAATGATGTCATTAAGGCGACGAATCATCCGTTCAGCACGACCGTTTTAAGAGGAGGTTTGAGGGCATGAGAAACAGAACAGAAGGTCGTGCTGGGAGGCGAAGGCTTTAAAAGCATTGTTGTCAAATTCGCCTCCTAGGTCACATTGGAAGGTTTTTATGTTACAGTTAAATTGGGTTTGAATGTGTAACACCCCAACCGATGGTGGAAACATCGAGGTATCGCGTAGTGACGATTGTTCAACAGCTCATGGACTAAAAGTGTAAATATATCAATTGATTAAATAGTTTATTACATTGAAAGGAAAATTACATAATACAAGAATTCTAAAGCGTCAAGTCTAACTAAAATACAATAAAGTCAAAGCTTAAATATAAATCCAAAAGCTTAAAAGAAGCGTCTCAAAATAACCTGAAACATGTACGAAAATAATATATGTCAATACAAAAATGTATTGGTGAGCATACCCTGTTTGAATACATATAATAGAAAAAGAGTTTCGCAATTCACGTGTTATACTGTCTACAATTTAGTGTTCAAGCTATGTACAAATTCTACCCAAAATCAAACCTTTATTTAATGAATCAAGAGTCACATATATATAGTATTCGCTCATAGTAGTCGATGAATAATTGTTCACACATAACAATAATTAAGTACTATTTATTGCTATGCTAGGCCGCCCAGCGGTTAATGATTAAGGTCATAAGTACACACTATCAGCGAATCAACAAGTAAAACACATACAAGAATTGCGATTTTGAATATAGAATAAACCATGATTAAGTGAGTGAAGTAATAAGCGTACATGAGTCACCCCAAAAGTGTAAAGCATGAAAAAGGGGAAAGATATACTCACCTATTGCGAAAATTTACACCAAGTTGATGTTGATGAACTTGTAAGGAATCAACGAAAATCAATGAATTATGCTTGAACCTAAGTAATTTAAGAATGTTGATTTAGTGTCAGCAATAGTCATTTTATAGTTATAGTGTTCGTGTAAAATATATTATGTTTGATTATCTAATTTAGTATTATATTTTATTATTTGTTACAACGTAACCATTATAAATGTACTTAGTACTTATGAAATTTGAACATGGCAATTAGCCAATAATCCATTAAATAATATTAACTTAATATATGGTGAATGAATATAGTAATATGAACTATCGGAAAAATATATACAGTAGCCATGTTTCATAAGCCCAATTTTTAAATGAAAATTGTCACAAAGTTTTTATATTAAACCTTGCATGTGGAACACTTATTACCGGCACTAAAAAAACATGGCAATCTAGAATCCATTGCTTCTCATATTTTAGATTCATATAGTATATTAAGCTTATGTCTCTATTATGAACCATGCTATGTCTCTTCTTGAAGAAGCTTTATATTTTATATGGTTACTCAACTTTTAGAATATAATGAAGATAATATATTGAAAACAAACCAGAATGAGTCGCATGCGGTGGTTGTCCAAAGCTCCGATAGGTAAGGTGGCGACATCGTGAGGTTTAAGTCGGTGGTTGGTAACGGTGGATTCTAGAGTGATCCAAAAGACGTTCGGAGAAGTAAAGTGGCGATAGGAGGTTGGTTGTGTGGTGGTTGTTTCGATGGTTAATTAGTATGTGTTACAAGCTTCCCAATTACGGTTTTCTTATAACTTAATTTTTTTGTTGATGATGATTAAAGTGCATTAAAATGCGTTGAATGGTTGCGGTGGTTATGGAATTTGAAGGGAACCGTTTCGTTTTGTTGAATGCAGGGAAATGAATGTTGAAGATGAAGTTTCATGACTTTGTCTTATGTGAATTAAGTACGACATGATTTAATCAAAAGAAACTTACTACACCACAAGTTTATCCTTTCTAAACATTTAGATTTTAAAATTAATTAATTAATTAATAATAATAATAATAATAATAATAAGAAGAAGAATAAGAAGAAGAATAAGAATAAGAATAACAACAATTTATAAATGTTAGTACACGACGCTAGAATTGATCGGTTATACGACTAAAAGTGGTTTATGGTATTAATCTTCAATGAATGAATTACAATAATATGGCCCCTATATATAGAATACAAACCATAACCACCCTAGCACAATTTTAGGGATTACACACAAGGTCAACCAATCTATACAATGGTTTCCTAAAATAAGATAATCATACTAATAATAATATGTGCTAATATTCCCCCGCAGTTTGAACGGGCGCCGAGCAAACGGTCAAACTGGATCTGAAATCTTGAAACAGTTGTCTTGAAATCCCTTTGGTAAAAATGTCTGCGAACTGTGAGGATGAGGGAACGTGAAGGACTTTGATGTGACCGAGGCGAACTTTTTCCCGAACAAAATGAATATCTATCTCAATATGCTTCGTCCTTTGATGTTGAACGGGATTGTTGGACAAGTAAACTGCCGAGACGTTATCACAATATACTACGGACGCTGTGCGTAACGGGACATGAAGCTCTAATAATAAATTTCTGATCCACGTTGCCTCGGCAACCGCATTAGCTACCGCCCGATATTCGGCCTCAGCACTAGACCGAGAAACTGTAGGCTGTCTCTTTGATGACCATGAAAGAAGATTATCGCCTAGAAAAACACAATAACCACTAGTGGATCGGCGGGAGTCCGGACAACCCCCCCAGTCAGCATCAGAATAGGCTACCAGTGACTGAACCGCTGATTTTACAATCCGTATGCCATAGTCGATCGTTCCCTGCAGGTAGCGTATAATACGCTTCATAAAGGCAAAGTGAGGGTCGCGTGGTTCGTGCATGAATAGGCACACCTGTTGGACTGCATAAGATATATCTGGACGAGTAAATGTAAGATACTGTAAAGCTCCAGCAAGACTACGATATAACGTAGGATCATGAAATAAAGGTCCGTCAGAAGCACTAAGCTTAGCAGAGAGGTCAACTGGTGTGGTACATGGTTTGCACTCTGTCATGGATGCACGACTAATAATATCCTTAGTATATTGTGATTGGGACAAAAAAATGCCATTAGTGGACTGAGTAACCTTGATCCCCAAAAAATGATGAAGACGTCCCAAGTCGGTCATAGCGAACTCTCGTGAGAGTGAACCGATGATTTCCTGTAAAAAGGCATCCGTGGATGCAGTAAGGATAATGTCATCGACGTAAAGTAACAAATACGCCGTGAGATCCCCGCGCCGATAAATAAACAAAGATGTATCACAAGCACTGCTAACAAAACCCTGCGAGACAATATAATTAGCAAACCGCATATACCAGGCACGTGGTGCCTGTTTAAGCCCGTACAACGATTTCTTGAGACGACAAACATGGTTGGGAAATCGTTGGTTTACGAATCCCGGTGGTTGGTGCATGAAGACCGTTTCCTGTAAGTTACCGTGTAGGAAAGCATTCTTAACATCCAGCTGGTGAATAGGCCAGGAACGGGAGACAGCCAATGACAGAACAGTACGAATAGTTGCCGGTTTAACAACCGGGCTAAAAGTGTCATCACAATCAATACCAACCGTTTGAGATTTGCCGTTTACAACTAACCTCGCCTTATAACGTTCCAACGACCCATCGGACTTAAATTTGTGCCGAAAAAGCCACATGCATCGAATAACCGGGCTGTCCGTAGGTCTAGGTACCAAATCCCATGTATCATTTTCCTGTAAAGCATTAAACTCGGTTTGCATGGCGTGTACCCATTGCGGATCGGAAAAGGCTTTGGCATAGGTGTTAGGTATAGGGGAAATGGTGGCGGTATGTAGGTTAAGAGGTGTTTGAGGTTTCAAGTTGCCGGTTTTGGAACGGGTATTCATCGGGTGAGTGTTAGAGGTGGCGGGCTGGGAAGGTTGGGCTAAGGGTTGGAGAGGCGGAAATCCAGGTGGAGGGCCAGATGGGCCGGCATTGTTTTTGGGCCGGCGATGATAGGTGATTGGGGTAGTGGGCCGGTGAGAAGTGGAGGGTCCGTGGGATGAAGGTGGGCTGCGGCTTGGGCTGGGCAAGACAGGAGAGTGTGGGCCAGAGGCTGGTGGGCTTGGGGAAGGAGGATGTGGGGCCGCAGGGGAAGGGGTAGGCTGAGAAAATTGGAAATGGGCCGGAAGTGGGTCGTCAAGGAAACGATAAGTAGATGTCGGGGCAGGCATGGTGTAGGGGAAGGAGGACTCGTCAAAGGTGACGTGTCGGGAAATATGAACGCGACCTGTGGTCGGGTCCAAGCACCGGTAACCCCGGAAGTCCGGGGGGTATCCAAGAAAAACACACCGAATGGATCGAGCGTGTAATCTATGAGGTTGGGTAGCAGAGGTGTTTGGGTAACATGCACATCCGAACACTCGTAAGTGGTCGTACGTTGGATGTCGCAGGTAAAGGGCAAAGGTGGGGGTGTAGAAATTAAGGCGTTTTGTGGGTAGGATGTTGTGTAGGTAAGCGGCAGTGTGAAGAGCTTCCACCCAAAACGCGGGTGGAAGATTCGCATGAATGAGGAGAGCGCGAATGATGTCATTTAGGCGACGAATCATGCGCTCGGCTCTGCCGTTTTGAGAGGATGTCTTGGGACATGAGAAACGGAAAAGTAGGCCATGTTGATGGGCAAAGGTTTTAAAGGCATTATTGTCAAACTCACCTCCCAAATCACATTGAAATGTTTTAATGGGTCGATTAAATTGGGTGGCAATTAATCGATGAAATTTGACGAATGTGGGAAACGTTTCAGATTTATATTTTAAGGGATATACCCAAATAAAGTGTGAAAAGTTGTCAATTAAAACCATGTAATATTTGTAACCAGATTTACTGACCACTGGGGAAGTCCAAAGATCACAATGAACAATATCAAAAGGGGCAAAAGTATAAGAGTTTGAAGCATGAAAAGGTAATCTTTTACTGTTTGATAATTGACAAGAATTGCAAACATTAGACTTATGGTCTTTATTACATGGAAAATTGAAATTGCGAATTAAAATATCTAAAACTTGATTCCCTGGATGTCCGAGACGATCATGCCAAGGAAGGGAAGTAGTGGTGATGAAGCAGGCTTGAGGCGGAAGCTGTGGTGGTGTGAACGGATAAAGGTCCCCGGTGCTATTGTGGCGGGAAAGCAGTCTTCCATTGTGGAGGTCCTTCAAAGAAAAACCAAATGGGTCAAATTCAACCGAAACTTGGTTATCACGAGTGAATCGTCTAACCGAGATTAGGTTTTTAATAATTTTAGGGCTGTAAAGTAAATTGGGAAGGATATAGGTTCGGTGTGGGGTTGGATAAAAACCGGTTCCGGACCGAACAATGGGTACAAGTTCACCATTACCAACCAAAATTTTATTGTAAACAGGAGATGATGAAGGGATTCGAATTTTACCTTGGTTTTGAGTCACGTGAGCCTCAGCACCAGAATCCATATACTCCGTGTTGTCCGGTGGTTGCAGATTCATAGCCGAGAGGGCTGCACCAATGTCTGAGGGGCATAAAGCATCATAACCGAACTGTGCGGTTGGTGCAGAAGGCTGGGCAGCAGCAGAGTAACCGGTGTAATGGGCCGAAGCGGGCTGCTGCTGTTGCTGTGAGGAGTGCTGCTGCTGGGCCGAAGCCATATAGTGCTGGGCTGGATTTTGCGGCTGCTGTGGGCCTGATTTCCAGGCTGGTTGAGTCGGATAGGGACAAGGCGGGACATTCCACCATGCCCACTGAGGATAGGCCTGCATCTGAGGAGCCCAAGATTGACCAGACCTGCCGTTCCCACGTCCGCGTCCTCTGGTTCCACGATAAGTATTCTGGCTGCGTCCGCGTCCGCGTCCGCGTGACGAGTACTGATAGTTGGATGGCTGCTGTGAACTGTTTGGGTTTGAAGAGGGGTGCGGCGGGTTTGAGGGCTGCTGTGAGGGTTGATTTTGTGCAACAAGAACAGACGTGTTTGAAGATTGCCGAGCCTCAAGGCGTATAACTTCTTCTTGTAGCATAGTGCACGCGGTATCCCAATCCGCGTTTTGCTGATTAATCAGGGAAGCAGTTGTGTCGTATTCGGCCGGGAGACCGCGTACGAGTTGAAGGACGAGGCGTGATTCCGTAATGGGCTGGTCAACATCTTCGAGTTGGTTCGCGAGTTCTTGGAGTCTTTGGCAATAATCGTCAACCGAGGAGCAGTTGGCGAGGGTCAGATTGCAGAATTGGGTCTCGAGAGCCGCGGCCCGAGCCTTTTTGTTGCTGAGATACGTCTTTTCCAACTTCACCCAAGCGGCACGTGCGTTGTCAACCTTGCCAAGGATACGCGGCAGAATGCTATCGGCAATCGTGCTGCATATCCACTGCAGTACCAAGGCATCGATCTCCAACCATTGCGCGTATTCAGGGTCTGTTTCTGCAGGGGCTTCGGTTCCGTCAATATGGTTCAAAACTTTGTAAGCAACGGCGTGCATACGAAACAAACGGGTCCAGGCCGTGTAAGTGACCTGTTTGCCATCTAAGGTGCGGACTTTTGATTGTATATTGGTTACGGAATAGGCTGGGTGTAAGGGAATGGGTTTCGCAGCAGCAGCAGATTGTTCAGATGAGTCTTCCTTAGCCATGATCGAAACCGGATGGCACAACAGGAAGAAGAAGAAGACGGCTGCCGGCGATTTAGATTATTAGGGTTTATTTGAGCCAAAGCTCTGATACCATAAAAGTGGTTTATGGTATTAATCTTCAATGAATGAATTACAATAATATGGCCCCTATATATAGAATACAAACCATAACCACCCTAGCACAATTTTAGGGATTACACACAAGGTCAACCAATCTATACAATGGTTTCCTAAAATAAGATAATCATACTAATAATAATATGTGCTAATAACGACGCCTTACATTTGATTATGATAAAATTAAAATAATCGGGTGTTTATTGTTCTAACGTTTTAGGATCTTAAGGTATTTCAACTTTGGGTTATTTTCACTTTAGGTCCCCAAAGTTATCGTTACTTTATTGAAGGAAAAAAAATAACGAATGTTACAATCTCCCCTAGTTTAAGAAATTTCGTCTCGAAATTTGTTTACAAGACAACTTTTCAAGTGGTTTGAGAAACATTAAGATATTGCTATTAGTTTTACGATCTAATGAAGAGGTAGTTACAAAGTAATGGGTAGGTTCTTGGTTAGACTCCTAGTTCGATCCCGTAGTATCGTTTATGCTTATATATAGGGTGTACCGCAGTTGACCCACCACACTCACGATACTTTGGACTCGTACTGATTGTTTACCAACAGCCTAAATAGAATTTGTTAGGACAAAAAGGATTGGTGAAACCACTTTTGCAAACCTTAGCCTAATTCACTTCTGTCAAATTATTCTAAGTATAGAACTACTGAAGAAAGAAGACTAAACTGCTGAAGAAGGATTCTACAAGTACTGAAGAAGAAATGCATCAGAAGTTCTGAAGTCCAAACCAGACAGTTCACTGAAGAACTACTGAAGATAAACTACTCATCAGTAGTTTGTCATTCATCAGCACTTGTTCAAGAATCCTTCCACCGCCTTATGTTTCAGTAGTTTATTACTTTAGTATTACTTTAACTTTTTGTACAAGTTCCAAGATTGCAACTTGTTGCAACTTGTCTCTGAACTTGCTTTTTGGCAAAGTTCATGTATTTGTAAAGTCTATAAATAGATGGGTTTATCCCTCTGTTTTAGACATTGATTTTTAATACAGAAATCCTTCAAAGCTTATCATTGTTTTTTCCATTTCATTTACTGAGAATCTGTTTAAGTGTTCATTCTCATTCAATGCTTAGATTCTCCTTAAATACTTGTCTTTAGTTTTATCAAACATCCAGGGGGAGTAATAACTCCTGTTGATAAGTGTAGCTTTAACTTATATCATTCCGCTGTGCTATTACTGATAAAGAACTTGCTAAACACTTAAGTGTTCACTAGCAAGTTCATACAAAGAGCAATACTGATCCAACAATTGGTATCAGAGCACTGGTTTATCTGTTCACATATCAATCTAACACATTGAGAATCAGACACAAGCTCTTATTGATATTCAATAAAGGATTAAAAGTTCACTTTTATCAACATCCATCACTTTAAGAGATATTTGACAAATCAATACTCTTTAAAATGGATCCTCATAATACTGGTTCTGCCAATAAACCTACTATGCTAGTAAGAAATGAATATAATATCTGGCAAAGGAGAATGGCACATACCTTATCACAGACCAACACAGGTTGCTGGAAATCTGTGATATATGGTCCTCATAAACCAGTAAATATCAATCTTGAAACTAAAGAAGAAATTCCAAAAGACCCAAAAGACTATACAGATGATGATTTCCTAAAACTTGAGCTTGATGCTAAAGCTTTCTCTATGTTGGCAATGGCACTCCCAAATGAAATCTACTTTGGCCTATTACATTGTGATAGTGCTAAAGAGCTTTGGGACTGCCTCAAAGAACAGTTTGGAGGAACTGAAGAGGTGATTGCCAACACCAGAGAAATCCTGGCTCAACAATATGAAACTTTTGCTCACATTAATGGGGAAAATTTAACACAACAATTTGAAAGATTCTCCTCATTAATATCTGAGCTAAAATTAAATGGTCAGACCTACACAACTATATCTATGCTTCATAGATTTTTAAGGTCTTTACCTGAAAAATGGGAAACATACTTTATAGTCTTAAGATCTTCACCAGACTTTAGCTCCCTCACTCTTACAAAACTTCATGGGAGATTACTTACTTTTGAAAGAGAAATTGATCAAAAGAAAAAGTTACAAAGTTCTGGTAAAACTGCTGATGACTATCTACCAGGTAGTACAACACTATTGGGACAAGACTCGCTAACTTGTTCAAATAGTTTTGGATCTTTTGACCATATTGACATAACTGCTGGGATCTCATCTGAAAGATCATTCCCAGGTTATGACAATAATGATTTTAGTCAAACTGCTGATAACATGTGTTTTATCATGGATGATTTAAAAAATTTCAGCAGTGATGACTTGGAAGAAATGGATATTCTACACCAACTGGCCATGTTAAGTTTAAAAACAAACAAATTTTGCAAAAGGTCAGGAAGGAAGTTTCCAGGACTCAACAGCTCAACAAAAGTTGGTTTTGACAAATCTAAACTTAGATGTCACAAGTGTCAAAAGTTGGGACACTTTGCTAGAGAGTGTAGAAGCTCTAGCTTTAACCAATCTCAGTCTGGAAATAATTTTAACCCCAGTTATAACAGGAATAATGGAACACAAGGGAGTGCACATTTTGTACAGGCACAAGCTCCACAACACCAATATGTGCCACAAGTACAATATGTACAGATGCCTGCTCAACAGATGCAGAGCTAATAATCAATCCCTCCCTTTCCAGCTGCTCAACCACCTCCACAGACTCAGCAACCCTCACAACAAAGTTTATTTACTTCAGGGTATGTTGACTGGAGCAGTCTTCCTTTTGACACTACTGAGTGTAACCCTGATGCAGACAACAAGATGTTTGACATCAACTGGGGAGAGCCTGACAATGGCAGAAAGAACTTTGCCTTAATGGCATTTGAGGGATGCACCTCAAAATCTGCCTTGTCACAGGTATCAAAAGAATCTTTGACAAAACTTTGTTCAACTTCTTGCAAAGAATCTTTTGCTCTCATAAGAGAGACTAATGTGCACTTACAAGGTAAAGCAAACGACTCTGAGAGAAAATTCACTCAGATGAAATGTGATTTAGAAAGAAAAATTTCTGCAAAAACAAAAGAAGTTTCTAAATTAACTAACACTGCTATTGAAACCCAAACACAAATTAAAATCATGATAAATGACCTAGGAAATGTCAGACAAGAGCTTGCTGACACCAAGGTCACTTGTGAAAAATGGGTTGAATCTTGTAAGGGGTACCAACTATTGCTAAACAAACAAAGTGCTTCAAATGTTAGGTTTGGCATAGGGTACAATCGCACTGAAACACCAACAGATTTTTCCCCAAAAACTACTGAAGATGGGAGAAAAATTGTTTCAGGTGAAACTTCTGAAGAGAAAGAATGCACATCTTTCCATGAAAACTTTCTAAAAACTCATAAAGAAAGTTCTTCAGAAGTACTGATAAAATCTGACATTAAGCCATCATTAGTTTCAACTACATCAGGAGTTGAGAACATGAAAACTACTAATGACCTAAAACCAATCAATACAGTCAGAAACTTGTCTTTGAAAGAAAAGACAAAAGAATGTGAAATCCGTGGTCTGTTCAACCACAAGACAGAATTTTGCAGATACAGAAAAGGTATTCAGTACAACAAGAAAATTCAACAACTGGTTGTGGGAAACCAAATCAGAAATGATTTTGTAGAAACTTTTTCTCCCAGGAAACAAAAACCAGTAAACACCTTTTCTCAGAAAAAGACAAAATCTCAACAAAAATCTTTTTTCTCAAAATTCTCTTTCAGTAGTTAGACCTAAATCATCAGTAGTATCACAAACTGCTGAGATTAAAGATCTCATGAACATGGTACAACTACTGATGACCAAAGTTGATGGTGGTCCTCAAAAGGATACCACCATTGCTCTTAATGAAAAATCCATTGCCAAAAAGACATGGATTCCTCAACTTGGTCAAGAACAAACTGTAAATGTTCTTAAGAGAAACCTGAAGCCAAACTGGCTTGGGTTCCTAAATCTAACTAATTTGCTATCTTGTGCAGAGAGTTTCCAGAGGCTTAAATAGCATTTGGTATGTTGACAGTGGAGGCTCAATGCACATGACAGGATGCAGATACCTGATAAACAATTTTATCAGTCAAAGAGAAGGATCTGTATCCTTTAGGAACAATGCTAACGGATATGTGCTAGGACATGGCAATGTCTCCTCTGGCAAAATACAGTTTGGCAAGGTCAATCTGGTTGAAAACCTTGAGTACAACTTGATGAGTGTGTCACAAATGTATGATAAAGGATATTCTTCCTTTTTCACAAAGACAGCATGCAAGATCATATCACCAGAAGGCTATAAGTAGATAGAAAAGATCATTGAAGATCATACTTTGTTGATAGCCAAAAGATGTGGCAATGTCTATGCAGTGGACATTGAAAACGACAAAGTACTGAACAACACTGCCTGTTTCTTCTCAAAGGCATCAACTTCAGAGACTGATCTCTGGCACAGGAGACTTGGCCATATGAACTTTAAAACCATAAATAAATTCACAAAAATGGGCTTGGTTAGAGGTCTACCTTTAAAGGTATACCAGTGTCAAGAACATTGTGTATCCTGTTTAAAGGGAAAACAACATAAGTCCTCCTATAAGTCTACTGAAGAATCAAAAACAACTGCATGTCTTCAACTACTCCATATGGACTTATTTAGGCCTGTAAAAATCATGAGCCTTGGTAAGAAGAAGTACTGCTTGGTCATCATGGATGACTATTCAAGATTTACATGGGTATTCTTCTTATTTTCAAAGGATGAGGCTACTGAAATCATCAAGTTCTTCATTCTACAAGTAGAGAAACAATATTCTCTATCTATCAAAGCCATTAGAAGTGACAATGGGAGAGAGTTCAGGAACAAAACTCTGGAGGAATTCTGCTTGTCTAAAGGGATTATTAGACAATACAGTGTTCCCAGAACTCCTGAACAAAATGGTGTAGTAGAAAGGAAGAACAGAACCTTAATTGAAGGAGCAAGAACAATGGTAGCTGATTCAGGCCCACCATTGTATTTCTGGGCTGAAGCAGTTAACACTGCATGCTATGTTCAAAATAGAGTCCTTTTCAACAAGAGACACTCCAAGACTGCCTATGAAGTTCTTCATGGCATAAAGCCCCTTATTTCCTTTTTCAGGGCTTTTGGATGTCAATGTTTCATTCTAAACATCAAAGACTCTATTTCAAAGTTTGCTGCCAAAGTTGATTCAGGTTACTTTCTTGGTTACTCTTCCACTAGAAAAGCCTACAAGGTTTTTAACTCAAGAACCAGGATAGTAGAAGAAACACTGAATGTCAAGTTCAATGAGTCAAAACACACTCTTATCCCAGCACATCCTGCTGAACTTTTTGACCTTGACAGCTTCCATTTTGAACCTGAAAAGACTGTTACTTCATCTAAACCTACTTATTATGGTGATCAAAGGTTTGATGATGAGGATCCAGCACCATGGACTCCTCAAATAGTCATTAAGTCAACTTCTAAACCATCAGAAGTTTCACAAACTTCTGATTCAAGAACTGCTGATGTACAAACTCAAACATCTTCTTCAGCACCTAAAACTACCGATGACACTGAAACTGCTGAACCAGACATTATAAACCTCAGTGGTTTGTTTGATGAAGTACAAGAGCCACCTACACCTATCAGTGGTTTACAACAACTGATTGAACACAAAGATCATCCACTTGAACAAATCATGGGTGATATTGCATCAGGTGTTCTTACAAGAAACCAGCTTTCCAACTTTTGCTTCTTCTCAGCATTTATTTCTCAGTTGGAACCTAAAAAGTACCAAGAAGCCCTCAAAGACAACAACTGGGTACAAGCCATGCAAGATGAGTTGCTTCAATTCAAAAAACAACAGGTTTGGGAAATCTGTCCCTTACCACCAAACAAGCAACCAATTGGCACAAGATGGGTTTTTAGGAACAAACAAGATGAGGCTGGTATGATTATAAAGAACAAGGCAAGACTGGTAGTAAAAGGTTACTCTCAAGAAGAAGGAATTGATTATGATGAAACCTTTGCTCTAGTTGCAAGGCTTAAAGCCATCAGGTTATTTCTGGCCTATGTTATTTCCAACAAAATCAAAGTTTTTCAAATAGATGTTAAAAGTGCATTTTTGTATGGAAAAATAAAAGAGGAAGTGTATGTCTGTCATCCACCTGGGTTTGAGGATCCTTCTCATCCTGAGTGGGTGTACAAACTAGACAAAGCTCTTTATGGGCTCAAACAGGCTCCAAGAGCCTGGTATGAAACACTTTCTAACTTTCTACTCAAAAATAACTTCACAAGAGGCTCCATTGATAAAACTCTTTTCATAAAACATGTTGGAAATAATATCTTACTTGTTCAAATATATGTTGATGATATCATATTTGGTTCAACAAACACAAACCTGTGTGATGAATTTAAGAAACTCATGCAATCAAAATTTGAGATGAGTACAATGGGAGAACTGCAGTACTTTCTGGGACTGGAGATTAAACAACAAACAAATGGAACTTTTATACATCAATCAAAATATGTTAAAGAATTATTAAACAAATTTTCTTTACAAGACTGTAAATCATGTTCCACTCCCATGACACCAACCACACAAGTTGAACCAGATGATCAAGGAAAACAGGTTGATCAAACCATGTATAGATGTATGATAGGTTCCCTTTTATATCTAACTGCTTCTAGACCAGATATTATGTTTTCAACATGTGTCTGTGCTAGATATCAATCAGCTCTTAGGGAATCACACCTCATTGCAGTCAAAAGAATCTTCAGATATCTGAAAGTAACTCCAACACTTGGAATTTGGTATCCTGCTTCAAGCAATACCAAGTTATCAGCTTTTTCAGATAGTGACTATGCAGGGTGTAAAATGTCAAGAAAATCATCTGGTGGTTATCAATTCTTGGGAAACTGTCTAGTGTCCTGGCATTCAAAGAAACAAACATCTGTTGCAACTTCAACTGCTGAAGCTGAATAAATTGTAGCTGCAAGTTGTACATCACAGATACAATGGCTCCAGTATCAACTTCTTGATTATGGAATCAAAGAAACCAAGTCACCATTGCTTGTAGACACGCAAATCTGCCATTAGCATCATTCAAAATCCTGTTCAGATTTCAAAAACCAAACATATTGAAATCAGGTATCCTTTCATAAGAGATTGCTATGAAAAAGGCAAGATTGAAGTGAAACATGTAGCAACAGCTAATCAAATAGCTGACATATTCACTAAACCCCTTGACACATCAACATTTCAGAAGTTAGTATCCATGCTTGGGATGCTAAATTTGTAAGTGTTTCTTTTTACTTGTCTGCACATATTTTCATTTTTCACTTACATTTGTTTTTAAGTCTGAAAACTTCTGAAAAACAAACAAGAGAGAAACTACTGATGAACAAAACATCAGTATGGGAATATTTTCTGAAAAATGATTAACTTCTGATAAAATAACCTTCAGAAGTTATGAATAAAGTATTTATAAAGCATTCTCATCAGTTATTCAAAACTACTGAAGAGAAAGTGGGAACTACTGATGATATTGTTCTTCATCAGCAGTTTGGTCAAAAAGGGTAAATAAGACTTTTCCCACATCAGAAGTTTGACCTAGGCGGTTAAAAACTTCTGATAAATACCTTTTCCAACACTTATCCTTTCAAAAAGCAAAAATTCCCTCCTTCTCTCTCACAAAACACTCTCAAGACCTAAACCTGCAAAAACACTGTTCGATCCACACACACACAAACCACATGGCTCTAGTACTAAAACAGGGACACAATCAAAGAGGCTACTTCGAAAAACAAGAAGCCTGGTCCCAATACGACGAAATCATTGATTTGGTCGTCAAATCCCAATACTTCACCGCCCTCACCATCGACCCTCCAATCCACACTGAAACTCTAAATGAGTTTTGGGCAAACGCAGAGACGGTGACGGTGAACAACATAGTGATGTCCCTCAATTCAACCATTCAAGGGAGAAAAATGGCAATCACGCCGGCTATTTTGGCAATTAGGCTGGGTTTGGATGATGTAAATGCCCCAGACCAATTTCCAAACTCTCAGATTCACTTAACCATGACAGAGTGTGGTTACCAAGGTACTCTCTCACATGCTACAATCTTTAAGAAATATTTTGAACCAAAGTATAAACTGCTTTTCATTATATTATTATGTGTTTGAGTCCAAAAACTGGATCTTATGATTAGATGCCCTCAACTTTTCAACCTATTTTTCATTCCATAGTGAATGAAACAAAATTCAGGGCATCATCACTTTTCTTTAATGAGTTGGTGTTACATCATCTCAATACTAAAAAGAAGTTTTTGTTGTACCCAAAATTTATTATGCATTGCATAATAAAAGAACTTGGAGAAGAGGTGCTTGTGGGTAAAACTACAATTTTAAACCCTTTGTCCTCACAAGCATACTCAAGGCACAACAAACCGGCTGCCTGGCCAGAAGATGACCAAGGGGAACCAGAAACAGTCCCCATGGAACCCTCATCTTCCAAATCTACACCCCCAAAGGCCAAGAAACCCAAGCAACAAAAACAAAAACCCACCAACCCAAAAAGAAAAGCAGTTCAGGAGGTTGAGATGCCTGAACTAGCTAATGTGCAATCTGCACTTGATAAAGATGTGACTGAAACATCCTCTCAGTCTCATCCATCTCAAACCCCACTAAGAGCACCAATCACAATTCTTTTCAAAAGAAAAAGACTTAAGAAAACCATTCCTATTGATGCTTTTTTGAAACTGCTGAACCCACTGCCCAAACTACTGAACCAGCACCCCAACTTTCTGAACCAGATTTTGAAATAGCCAAACTTCTCTCTAGGCTAAAAGAGAAAGTCCCATCTACACATGTCAGTCCCCAACAACCACATCAAACAGGGGACATAGCCTCAGATTCTGACATGGATGTGGACACTCACAGCCCTGACCAAAGAGATGAGGATGAACCAGGGTCTCTAAGCCCAAACTTAGAAACTCTTGGTACTTTTGAGGCTGCTACTACTCATTTACCACCCACTGGTGGATCTGAGGAAAGAAGCAACATAGCTAAGACCTCAACCGTGGCAACTACTGATGAAGGCTTAATGCCTGAGGTAGGAAATCCTCTGAACCAAGACAAAGAGGTACATGAGACAACTGAGTTGGGCTCAGCTCATGTTGTAACTGATACAGTCCTCATTGAGGATGTAATCAGGGATTCAGATGATTCCATTGACTTGGATGATGATTCACAACACAAAACTACTGAATTGACGGCTACAAGTGAAGGTCCTGCACCTGGTGTATCTAGGCTCTAGAAGCTAGTCACACCAGATCAGGTTAAAGTCCACTTAATCCCTGATTCCCCAAAAGTGGCATCTTCTGTACAACAAGAAGATCTCCCAAAAACACACCCCACACTACAAATGCCTACCCAATTCCCTGGGCCATCCAGCATAGACATGAACCAGCTATGCAGCCCAGATGGTCCCTTATATCACATGATGCACACCCTCATCAAAAATCACTTCCAAACCTACACAGCTGACTTGGAGTTGTCCATCAAAAACCAATTTGGAGTGATACAGACTAAGATGAACGATCTGTCCAACAAGATTGACTTCAACTCCAAACAGATTGCTACTCCTACAGGTCATTTCTCTGAACCCTCAAAGAAAAAACTTGATGAATACAAAAAGGGGGAGAAAACTAAGGAACCTAGCGAGTCATTCGAAGCCAGGATAAGGGCAAGAATGGCTATTCAAGAAAGAGAACAGAGAAACCAAGCCAGAAGAGAAAAACTGGCCCAATAGTTTGGTGTCTCTGTACAAGAAATAGAAGATGCTGAAAAGCCTGATGAATCCCAAGGCCACAATGAAGAAACTTCTGATGTTAAAAGTTCTGATGAAGACTCAGAAAATACTAAAGACAATCCTTCAGTAGTTGACAGACCTTCAGTAGTTGTCAACCCATCAGAAGTCAACACTTCCAACATTGAAACTGCTGAACAGCCTTCCAGATCAACTGAACCTACTCAACCAACTCCTATTCCAAAGCCTACTACAACTACAACAATGACTGTGCTGAACCCTTCTTCTCTATCAATGTCCAAAGAACTACTTGAGAAGAGTTTAATTGCAGCCGAAAGAAAGGCTAAGGAAGATGAGATCTGGAGTGCTTTGGAAGCAAGGGATGACTTAAGCCTCAATGAAAAGCTACAGGCTTATGAAGCAGAACTTCAAAGGCAGGCTAACCTGGAAAGAATTGCTGAGGAAGACAAAAGACAACAACTGATGTCTTACATCACCAAGAACCGCAAGACCAAAGCCTATACATTGAAGGGACTCTCCATGGAAGAGCTAACAAGAAGAGCTCAACTTGTTGCAGACAAACTTGCAACAAGTAAAGATGGAAAAGCCAAGAGAGCCCAGATGATTGAAGAATTAGTAGCAAATGGTTATGGTTCAAAAGCCTCTCTGTCCAAATGGAAAGAAGAAAGAATGAAGGACACTTATAGAAAATACAAGGCTGCAAGGGCTGCAAATCCAGAGAAGTTTGAAACTGCTGAAGTGTCAACTTCAGTAGTTAGAACTTCTGGTGTTTTAAGAAAACCTGCTACAAAGAAAAAGACAGAGGAGAATGTGAAGACTGATTTCAGGATGGTACTACTAGAAGAAAGTACAGTAGTCCATTCTGACTTCGACATTGAAGAGAAACCTTTGCTAACCAAATTCAGGGATCCTTCCACCTTTGCCTATCAAATTCAAAAGACCATTAAAGACAAACTGCACACTAAGGTAGTTACTGAGCATCACTTGCCAACCTTTCAACTACCTAATGTGATGCAACAAGAACAAGGAAGAGAATCCCACCTGAGAGTCACTGAAATCGAAGACATCCAACACTCAGGAGCATCCCAGGGTACCAGCATGGTTCCCTATACTTTAGACTTTGACAAGTCTAAAGTGCCTATCATCAGATGGTCCTTTACTGATGACAACTCAGTACAAGTGACAAGAAGAGACCTCACAAGCAGAGCCTATAAGTCGATGAATGATCTGAAGAAGCTATCAACTCAAGACCTGCTTACAATCCAGCGTCTAAAACCACAAAAAGGATCTCTCACTGATGAACAGCTGAACCAGTTGAAGAATTCCATGTTCAAAGGGATACGGAAGATTGTGAATGATAGAAGAAAACAATAAGGAATTAGAAAGGTTTTGGCTTCATCAATCCAGGGGGAGATTGTTAGGACAAAAAGGATTGGTGAAACCACTTTTGCAAACCTTAGTCTAATTCACTTATGTCAAATTATTTCAAGTATAGAACTACTGAAGAAAGAAGACTAAACTACTGAAGAAGGATTCTACAAGTACTGAAGAAGAAATGCATCAGAAGTTCTGAAGTCCAAACCAGACAGTTCACTGAAGAACTACTGAAGACAAACTACTCATCAGTAGTTTATCATTCATCAGCACTTGTTCAAGAATCCTTCCACCGCCTTATGTTTCAGTAGTTTATTAGTTTAGTATTACTTTAACTTTTTGTACAAGTTCCAAGATTGCAACTTGTTGCAACTTGTCTCTGAACTTGCTTTTTGGCAAGGTTCATGTATTTGTAAAGTCTATAAATAGATGGGTTTATCCCTCTGTTTTAGACATTGATTTTTAATATAGAAATCCTTCAAAGCTTATCATTGTTATTTCCATTTCATTTACTGAGAATCTGTTTAAGTGTTCATTCTCATTCAATGCTTAGATTCTCATTAAATACTTGTCTTTAGTTTTATCAAACATCCAGGGGGAGTAATAACTCCTGTTGATAAGTGTAGCTTTAACTTATATCATTCCGCTGTGCTATTACTGATAAAGAACTTGCTAAACACTTAAGTGTTCACTAGCAAGTTCATACAAAGAGCAATACTGTACCGCAGCTGACCCACCACACTCCCGATACTTTGGACTCGTACTGATTGTCTACCAACAGCCTAAATAGAATTACACACCACCCTCATGTACCTGTAAACCCATGATTGCGTTCCGGACCGTAATCATAGATTTACCTTACACTAGGTTGTTATGTTTTTCCATAACCCTATCCTAAGTAATACTAGAAACAAATGCGTGCAATCAGGATATGCTAAGTAATTGATACTGCAATGAAACAATGACATGGTTAGAGGTCCTTCCCTTTCGGGTTTACCCTTTAACCGTAATGATAGTAACATGTAAGTAATAGACATGGCTAGAGGTTCTTCCCTTTCAGGTTCACCCTTAACCGGTAACTTCTGTTCACATCGTTGGCTCTAAACACTCATATTGATAAACTCTAAGGTTTACAGTGTTTCCCGCGGATTAAAGAAATACTCTACTCCGAGTCGTACGTGGGCACTGGCTTAGATCTCATACGAGTCATCAACTAGTATGTTCATTGGCCATGATGATGAACAAAATAATGTAAAGTATAACAGGGTTTTGCTCAAAACAGGAAAGAAAATATGCATACCAAATATGTGTTCAAGTAAGTATATAAGTATAGCATAAAATTTCGATTGAAAGAATAGTATAATATAAATCAAGTAAATCGCACAATTTCGCAAAGTGAAAGTAAACGAGTTAAATTAATGCTCAAAACCATTGTTGTAAGAGTAACTACTAATAACTAGTGCGAGTGAAATAAGATAAATTTTCGTAGTTAGCTCAATCTTTGTGATATAGTTGAAAGAATAGTAGTAATGCATGAGAATAACTCTTTAGTAACCGAAGTGTGTTTTAGATTCAAAACAGATTTATTTGAAAAATCTTCGTAAATACACAAAGTCGAGTTTGAAAAATGTCATAAGGCTTATTATTAGTTGCAAGTTTCTTCCGAAAACATATATTGGATACGTCATATGAAAACAAAGGATTTACATTTGACCTTTAAAATATTCGATACAAGTTTGTAAAATGCAAAATGAAACCATTTCATGAAGTATTTGTAAATCTAATGTGTTTTAAAAGACCAAGCTTTAAAATGACGTGAATGATAAAAATCAACGTATGTAATATGAATAGATTACCAATATTTAAGAAAATTCATAATTTATCATTTGAGTCTTCAAATGATGAACAAAACATAAATATCAATATCATAAAACGTTGAGATTGTTTCCATAGGAAACTTTGACTAACTAAAGTAATTGAAATGTTATTAGTGACTTGTGGGGGTGTACTTTAGCCTATAAGTGAATGCTCATCCCGAGAGTTCCAAGGTCGGCATACGGGTCCCTCGTCTGATTGGGATTTATGCGAAATGCCAGGCCTAGATAGAAAACTTAGGATACAGGCGCTCACCCTTCCAGATTGCACGTGCCCCATCACTAGTAAATTCCAAAACTTTAGCGAGATTAAAAACGAGATGCAAAAATAGATCCTTGAGATGTGGATTTCACTCCTAACTCAAAGATGTATTTCAAAATTGAAAACGATTGTGGAATGAAACCAATCACTAAGTTAAGGATATCACTCCCAGCTTAGTGGTTAAGTTCCTTTTTGAAGGAAATACTCTTTGAGGTGTGGATGTCACTCCTATCTCAAGACTTATTCCTAAGATAAATAACATATAGAGGAGTGAAACTACTTACCAAGGTATGGATGTCACTCCTAACTTGGTGATATCGTTTCGTTTGTGAAATACAAGTGTCTTCTACTCCAAGCAAAATACCAAAAGAATAACGAGAAAGAATCATAACGAAAATATCGCGGGGGAAAATATAAAGGCAAAGAGAAATATATACGAGAGGGCTCGCGAAAGTAAGCTTAGTTATAGACTAGGCTAAAAGGCATTCTAATAACCTAATTCCCTATAACCATGGCTTTAATACCAATCTGTAACACCCCAACCGATGGCGGAAACATCGAGGTGTCACGTAGTGATGATTGATTAAATAGTTTATTACATTGAAAGGAAAATTACATAATACAAGAATTCTAAAGCGTCAAGTCTAACTAAAATACAATAAAGTCAAAGCTTAAATATAAATCCAAAAGCTTAAAAGAAGCGTCTCAAAATAACCTAAAACATGTACGAAAATAATATATGTCAATACAAAAATGTATTGGTGAGCATACCCTGTTTGAATACATATAATAGAAAAAGAGTTTCGCAATTCACGTGTTATACTGTCTACAATTTAGTGTTCAAGCTATGTACAAATGCTACCCAAAATCAAACCTTTGTTTAATTAATCAAGAGTCACATATATATAGTATTCGCTCATAGTAGGCGATGAATAATCGTTCACACATAACAATAATTAAGTACTATTTATTGCTATGCTAGGCCGCCTAGCGGTTAATGATTAAGGTCATAAGTACACACTATCAGCGAATCAACAAGTAAAACACATACAAGAATTGCGATTTTGAATATAGAATAAACCATGATTAAGTGAGTGAAGTAATAAGCGTACATGAGTCACCCCAAAAGTGTAAAGCATGAAAAAGGGGAAAGATATACTCACCTATTGCAAAAATTTACACCAAGTTGATGTTGATGAACTTGTAAGGAATCAACGAAAATCAATGAATTATGCTTGAACCTAAGTAATTTAAGAATGTTGATTTAGTGTCAGCAATAGTCATTTTATAGTTATAGTGTTCGTGCAAAATATATTATGTTTGATTATCTAATTTATTATTATATTTTATTATTTGTTACAGCGTAACCATTATAAATGTACTTATTACTTACGAAATTTGAACATGGCAATTAGCCAATAATCCATTAAATAATATTAACTTAATATATGGTGAATGAATATAGTAATATGAACTATCGGAAAAATATATACAGTAGCCATGTTTCATAAGCCCAATATTTAGATGAAAATTGTCACAAAGTTTTTATATTAAACCTTGCATGTGGAACACTTATTACCGGCACTAAAAAAAAACATGGCAATCTAGAATCCATTGCTTCTCATATTTTAGATTCATATAGTATATTAAGCTTATGTCTCTATTATGAACCATGCTATATCTCTTCTTGAAGAAGCTTTATATTTTATATGGTTACTGTTGGATCAGTTTTGCTCTTTTATTTGAACTTGCTAGTGAACACTTAGGTGTTTAGCAAGTTCTTGATCAGTGATAGCACAGCGGAATGTTATGAGTTTAAAGCTACACTTATCAACAGGAGTTATAACTCTCCCTGGAATGAAAAACTAATAAATGATAAGTATTTATTGAGAATCTAAGTATTGAATGAGAATGAAACACTTAGACAGATTCTCAATAAATATGAAATGGAAATAACAATAATATGTGTTGAAGGATTTCTGTATTAAAATCAATGTCTAAAACAGAGGGATGAACCCTTCTATTGATAGACTTTACAAATACATGAACCTTGCCAAAAAGCAAGTTCAGAAACAAGTTGCAAACAAGTTGCAGCATTGGAACTTGTACATAAAGTAAAAGTAATACTAAAGTAATAAACTACTGATACAAATAGGCGGTGAAAAAGATCTTCACATAAGTACTGATGAATGACAAACTACTGATGAGTAGTTTGTCTTCAGTAGTTCTTCAGTAGAAGTGTCTGGTTTGAACTTCAGAACTTCTGATGACTTTTCTTCTTCAGCACTTGGGGAATCTCTTCTTCAGCAGTTTGATCTTCCTTCTTCAGCAGTTCTATACTTAGATTATTTTGACAGAAGTGAATTAGACTAAGGTTTGCAAAAGTGGTTTCACCAATCCTTTTTGTCCTAACAATCTCCCCCTGGATTGATGAAGCCAAAACCTTACTAATTCCTTATTGTTCTCTTCTGTCCTTCACAATTTTCCATATTCCTTTGAACATGGAATTCTTCAGCTGGTTCAGCTGTTCATCAGTGAGAGACCCTTTCTGTGGTTCTAGATGTTGGATTGTAAGCAGGTCTTTAGTTGATAGCTTCTTCAGATCATTCATCGACTTATAGGCCCTGCTTGTCTGATCTCTTCTTGTCACAAGTACTGAGTTGCTATTAGTAAAGAACCATCTGATGATAGGTACTTTAGACTTGTCAAAGTCTAAAGTGTAGGGAACCATGGTGGTACCCTGGGTTTCTCCTGAGTGTTGGATGTTTTCAACTTCAGTGACTCTCAGGTGGGATTCACTTCCTTGTTGTTGTTGCATCACATTAGGTAGTTGAAAGGTTGGTAAATGTTGTTCAGTAACTACCTTAGTGTGTAGTTTGTCTTTGATGGTTTTCTGAATTTGGTAGGCAAAGGTGGAAGGATCCCTGAATTGTGTGATCAGAGGTTTTTCTTCTATGTCAGAGTCAGAATGGACTACTGTACTTCCTTCTAGTAGTACCATTCTAAAATCAGTCTTCACATTTTCCTCTGATTTCTTCTTTTGAGTAGCTGGTCTTCTTTGAATACCAGAAGTTCTAACTACTGAAGTTGGTACTTCAGCAGTTTGAAACTTCTCTGGATTTGCAGCCCTTGCAGCCTTATATTTTCTATAAGTGTCCACTAATCTTTCTTCTTTCCATTTGGACACAGAGGCTTTTGAACCATAACCATTTGCTACTAACTCTTCTATCATCTGAGCTCTCTTGGCTTTTGTATCTTTGCTTGTTGCAAGTTTGTCTGCAATAAGTTGAGCTCTTCTTGTTAGCTCTTCCATGGAGAGTCTCTTTAATGTGTGGGCTTTGATCTTGCTGTTCTTAGTAATGTAAGACATCAGTTGATGTCTTTTATCTTCCTCAGCAATCTTGTCTAGGCTAGCTTGCCTTTGAAGTTCAGCTTCATAAGCCTGTAGCTTTTCATCTAGGCTTAAGTCTAAGTCATCCCTTTCTTCCAGAGTTTTCCAAATCTGGTCTTCCCTGGCTTTCTTCTGAGCTGCCACTAAGCTCTTCTCAAGAAGTTCTGCTGATTGAGAGATTGGAGAAGGGTTTAGTACAGTCATTGTGGTAACTGTTGTAATAGGCCTAGGAGGAACAGGAGTTGGTTGAATAGGTGCAGTTGATCTGGAAGGCTCTTGTTCAGCAGTTTGAATGTTGGAAGTGTTAACATCTGATGGGTTGTCAACTACTGAAGGATTGTCTTCAGTATTTTCTGATTCTTCATCAGAAGTTTGTCCATCAGAGGTTTCTTCATTGTGCCCTTGGGATTCATCAAACTTTTCAGCATCTTCTACTTCTTGAATAGAGATACCAAATTGTTGGGCCAGTTTTTCTTTTCTGGCTTGATCTCTTTGATCTCTTTCTAGGATAGCCACTCTTGCCTTTCTTCTGGCATCAAGTGACTCCATAGGTTCCTTAGTTTTCTCCCCCTTTTTGGCTTCATCAGTTTTTGAGGTTGAAGCTTGGGAGAACTAACCTGTAAGATTAGCAATCTGTTTGCTGTTGAAGTTAATCTTGTTGGACAGATCATTCATCTTTGTCTGTATCACCCCAAATTGGTTCTTCATGGACAACTCCAAGTTAGCTGTGTATGTTTGGAACTGATTTTTTATGAGGGTGTTCATCATGTGGTATAAGGGACCATCTGGGCTGCATAGCTGGTTCATGTCTATGCTTGATTGCCCAGGGAATTGGGTAGGCATTTGTAGTGAGGGGTGTGTTTTTGGTTGATCTTCTTGTTGTACAGAAGATGCCACTCTAGGGGAATCAGGGATTAAGTGGACTTTAACCTGATCTGGTGTAACTAGCTTCTTGAGCATAGATACACCAGGTGCAGGACCTTCACTTGTAGCCGTCAATTCAGTAGTTGTGTTTTGAAACATCATCCAAATCAATGGAATCATCTGAATCCCTGATTACATCCTCAATGAGGACTGTATTAGTTACATCATGAGCTGAGCCCAACTCAGTTGTCTCATGTACCTCTTTGTCTTGGTTCAGAGGATTTCCTACCTTAGGCATTAAGCCTTCATCAGTAGTTGCCACAGTTGAGGTCTTAGCTATGTTGCTTCTATCCTCAGATCCACCACCGAGTGGTAAATGAGTAGTAGCAGCCTCAAAAGTACCAAGAGTTTCTAAGTTTGGGCTTAGAGACTCTGGTTCATCCTCATCTCTTTGGTTAGGGCTTTGAGTGTCCACATCCATGTCAAATTCTGAGCCTATGTCCCCTGTTTGATGTGGTGGGGACTGACATGTGTAGATGGGACTTTCTCTTTTAGCCCAGAGAGAAGTTTGGCTATTTCAAAATCTGGTTCAGAAAGTTGGGGTGCTGGTTCGGTAGTTTGGGCAGTGGGTTCAGCAGTTTCAAAAGAAGCATCAATAGGAATGGTTTTCTTAAGTCTTTTTCTTTTGAAAAGAATTGTGATTGGTGCTCTTGGTGGGGTTTGAGATGGATGAGACAGAGAGGATGTTTCAGTCACATCTTTAAGAAGTGCAGATTGCACAATAGGTTGTTCAGGCATCTCAACCTCCTGAACAGCTTTTCTTTTAGGTTTGGTGAGTTTTTGTTTTTGTACCTTGGGTTTCTTGGCCTTTGGGGGTGTAGGTTTGGAAGATGAGGGTTCCATGGAGACTAGTTCTGGTTCCCCTTGGTTATCTTCTGGCCAGGCAGCCTGTTTGTTGTGCCTAGAGTATGCTTGTGAGGTTAAGGGTTTCAAAATTTCAGTTTTACCCACAAGCACCTCATCACCCAGTTCTTTTATTATGCATTGCATAATGAACCTTGGATATAACAAAAACTTCTTTTTAGTGTTATTATGATGTAACACCAACTCATTAAAGAAAAGTTTTGATGCCCTGAAATTTGTTTCATTCACTATTGAATGAAAAATTGGTTGAAAGGTTGAGGGCATCTGGTCATAAGACCCTGTTTTAGGACTCAAACACATAATTATATAATGAAACAAAAGTTTGTATTTTCGTTCAAAATACTTTTTAAAGATGGTAGCTTGTGAAAGAGTACCTTGATAACCACATTCAGTCATGGTTAGGTGGATTGCAGAGTTTTCAAACTTTTCAGGGGCATTCACATCATTCAACCCTAGTCTGTTTGCAAGTGTGGCCGGTGTGATGGTCATTTGTCTCCCTTTGATTGTTAAGTTGAGAGAGATAACTTCATCTTCCACCATCACTGTCTCAGCGTTAGCCCAGAACTCATTAAGAGTTTCAGGATGTATTGGTGGGTCTATTGTGAGAGCGGTGAAATATTGGGATTTGACGACGAGATCAATGATCTCATCGTATTGGGACCAGCCTTCTTGTTTTTCTAAGTAGGCTCTGAGATTGTGTCCCTGTTTAAGAACTAAAGCCATGTGGTTTGTGTGTGTATGAATCGAACAGTGTTTTGGCAGGTTCAGGGTTTGAGAGCTTTCTTGAGAGAGAAGGAGGGAATTTTTGTTTTTGAATGGATAAGCGTTAATAAAGGTATTTATCAGAAGTTTTAAACCGCCTAGAACTTCTTTATTAGAAGTTTTAAACCGCCTAGGTCAAAACTTCTTTATCAGAAGTTTTGAACAGCTGATGAGAAATACTTTATAAATACTTTATTCATAACTTCTGAAGGTTGTTTATCAGAAGTTAATCACTTTTCAGAAAATATCCCCATACTGATGTTTTGTTCATCAGTAGTTTCTCTCTTGTTTGTTTTTCAGAAGTTTTTCAATTTTTGAAAACAGATGTAAGTGAAAAATAAAAAATTTGTGCAGAAAAGTAAAGAGAAACACTTACAAATTTAGCATCCCTAGCATGGATACTAACTTCTGAAATGTTGATGTGTCAAGGGGTTTAGTGAATATGTCAGCTATTTGATTAGCTGTTGCTACATGTTTCACTTCAATCTTGCCTTTTTCATAGCAATCTCTTATAAAATGATACCTGATTTCAATGTATTTAGTCTTTGAAAATTGAACAGGATTTTGAATGATGCTAATGGCAGATTTGCTGTCTACAAGCAATGGTGGCTTGGTCTCTTTGATTCCATAATCAAGAAGTTGATATTGGAGCCATTGTATCTGTGATGTACAGCTTGCAGCTGCAATGTATTCAGCTTCAGCAGTTGAAGTTGCAACAGATGTTTGTTTCTTTGATTGCCAGGACACTAGACAGTTTCCCAAGAATTGACAACCACCAGATGTTGATTTTCTTGACATTTTACACCCTGCATAGTCACTATCTGAAAAAGCTGATAACTTGGTATTGCTTGAAGCAGGATACCAAATTCTAAGAGTTGGAGTTCCTTTCAGATATCTGAAGATTCTTTTGACTGCAATAAGGTGTGATTCCCTAGGAGCTGATTGATATCTAGCACAGACACATGTTGAAAACATAATATCTGGTCTAGAAGCAGTTAGATATAAAAAGGGAACCTATCATACATCTATACATGGTTTGAGCAACCTGTTTTCCTTGATCATCTAGTTCAACTTGTGTGGTTGGTGTCATGGGAGTGGAACATAATTTACAGTCTTGTAAAGAAAATTTGTTTAATAATTCTTTAAGCAACCTGTTTTCCTTGATCATCTAGTTCAACTTGTGTGGTTGGTGTCATGGGAGTGGAACATAATTTACAGTCTTGTAAAGAAAATTTGTTTAATAATTCTTTAACATATTTTGATTGATGTATAAAAGTTCCATTTGATTGTTGTTTAATCTGCAGTCCCAGAAAGTACTGCAGTTCTCCCATTGTACTCATCTCAAATTTTGATTGCATGAGTTTCTTAAATTCATCACACAATTTTGTGTTTGTTGAACCAAAAATGATATCATCAACATATATTTGAACAAGTAAGACATGATTTCCAACATGTTTTTTGAAAAGAGTTTTATCAATGGCACCTCTTGTGAAGTTATTTTTGAGTAAAAAGGTTGAAAGTGTGTCATACCAGGCTCTTGGAGCCTGTTTGAGCCCATAGAGAGCTTTGTCTAGTTTGTACACCCACTCAGGATGAGAAGGATCCTCAAACCCAGGTGGCTGACAAACATACACTTCCTCTTTTATCTTTCTATACAAAAATGCACTCTTAACATCCATTTGGTAAACTTTTATTTTGTTGGAAATGGCATAGGCCAGAAATAACCTGATGGCTTTAAGCCTTGCAACTGGAGCAAAGGTTTCATCATAGTCAATTCCTTCTTCTTGAGAGTAACCTTGTACTACCAGTCTTGCCTTGTTCTTTATTATAATACCAGCTTCATCTTGTTTGTTCCTGAAAACCCATCTTGTGCCAATTGGTTGCTTGTTTGGTGGTAAGGGACAGATTTCCCAAACCCGTTGCTTGTTGAATTGAAGCAATTCATCTTGCATTGCTTGCACCCAATTGTTGTCTTTGAGGGCTTCCTGGTACTTCTTTGGTTCCAACTGTGAAATAAATGCTGAGAAGAGACAAAAGTTGGAATGCTGGTTTCTTGTAAGAACACCTGATGCAATATCACCCATGATTTGATCAAGTGGATGGTCTTTGTGTTCGATCAGTTGTTGTAAACCACTGACAGGTGTTGGTGGCTCATGTTCTTCAAACAAACTACTGAGGTCTATTATATCTGGTTCAGCAGTTTCAGTGTCTTCAGTAGTTGCGGGTGCTGAAGCAGATGTTTGAGTTTGTTCCTCAGTATTTGTTGAATCAGAAGTTTGTGAAACTTCTGATGGTTTTAAAGTTGACTTAATGACCGTTTGAGGAGTCCATGGTGCTGGATCCTCATCATCAAACCTTTGATCACCATAATAAGTAGGTTTGGATGAAGTGACAGTCTTTTCAGGTCCAAAATGGAAGCTGTCAAGGTCAAAAAGTTCAGCAGGATGTGCTGCAATGAGAGTGTGTTTTGACTCATTGAACTTGACATTTAGTGTTTCTTCTACTATCCTGGTTCTTGAGTTAAAAACCTTGTAGGCTTTTCTAGTTGAAGAATAACCAAGAAAGTAACCTGAATCAACTTTGGCAGCAAACTTTGAAATAGATTCCTTGATGTTCAAGATGAAACATTAACACCCAAAAGCCCTGAAAAAGGAGATAAGGGGCTTCATGACATGAAGAACTTCATAGGCAGTCTTTGAATGTCTCTTGACAAGAAGGACTCTATTTTGAACATAACATGATGTGTTAACTGCTTCTGCCCAAAAGTATAATGGTAGGCCAGAATCAGCTAACATTGTTCTTACTCCTTCTATTAAAGTTCTGTTCTTCCTTTCTACCACACCATTTTGTTCAGGAGTTCTGGGAACACTGAATTGTCTAATAATCCCTTTAGACAAACAGAATTCATCCAGAGTTTTGTTCCTGAACTCTGTCCCATTATCACTTCTAATGGTTTTGACAGGTAGAGAGTATTGCTTCTCTACTTGTAGAATGAAGAACTTGATAATTTCAGCAGCCTCATCCTTGGAAAATAAGAAGAATACCCATGTAAATCTTGAGTAGTCATCAATGATGACTAAGCAGTACTTCTTCTTACCAAGGCTCATGATTTTTACAGGCCCAAATAAGTCCATATGGAGTAGTTGAAGACATGCAGTTGTTTTTGATTCTTCAATAGACTTATAGGAGGACTTATGTTGTTTTCCCTTTAAACAGGATACACAGTGTTCTTCACACTGGTATACTTTTAAGGGTAGACCTCTGACCAAGCCCATTTTTGTGACTTTATTTATGGTTTTAAAGTTCACATGGCCAAGTCTCCTGTGCCAGATATCAGTCTCTGAAGTTGATGCCTTTGAGAAGAAACAGGCAGTGTTGTTCAGTACTTTGTCTTTTTCAATGTCCACTGCATAGACATTGCCACATCTTTTGGCTATTAACAAAGTATGATCTTCAATAATCTTCTCTATCAACTTCTGGCCTTCTGGTGATATGATCTTGCATGCTGTTTTTGTGAAAAAGGAAGAATATCCTTTATCACACATTTGTGACACACTCAGCAAGTTGTACTCAAGGTTTTCAACCAGATTGACCTTGTCAAACTGTATTTTGCCAGAGGAGACATTGCCATGTCCTAGCACATATCCCTTAGTGTTGTTCCCAAAGGATACAGTTCCATCTCTTTGACTAATAAAATTGTTTATCAGGTATCTGCATCCTGTCATGTGCATTGAGCCTCCACTGTCTACATACCAAATGCTATTTAAGCCTCTGGAAACTCTCTGCACAAGATAGCAAATCAGTTAGATTTAGGAACCCATGCTTTATATTTTATATGGTTACTGTTGGATCAGTTTTGCTCTTTTGTTTGAACTTGCTAGTGAACACTTAGGTGTTTAGCAAGTTCTTGATCAGTGATAGCACAACGGAATGTTATGAGTTTAAAGCTACACTTATCAACAGGAGTTATAACTCCCCCTGGATTGTAAAACTAATAAATGATAAGTATTTATTGAGAATCTAATTATTGAATGAGAATGAAACACTTAGACAGATTCTCAATAAATATGAAATGGAAATAACAATAATATGTGTTGAAGGATTTCTGTATTAAAATCAATGTCTAAAACAGAGGGATGAACCCTTCTATTTATAGACTTTACAAATACATGAACCTTGCCAAAAAGCAAGTTCAGAAACAAGTTGCAAACAAGTTGAAGAATTGGAACTTGTACATAAAGTAAAAGTAATACTAAAGTAATAAACTACTGATACAATAAGGCGGTGGAAAAGATCTTCACATAAGTACTGATGAATGACAAACTACTGATGAGTAGTTTGTCTTCAGTAGTTCTTCAGTAGAAGTGTCTGGTTTGAACTTCAGAACTTCTGATGACTTTTCTTCTTCAGCACTTGTGGAATCTCTTCTTCGACAGTTTGATCTTCCTTCTTCAGCAGTTCTATACTTAGAATATTTTGACAGAAGTGAATTAGACTAAGGTTTGCAAAAGTGGTTTCACCAATCCTTTTTGTCCTAACAGTTACTCAACTTTTAGAATATAATGAAGATAATATATTGAAAACAAACCAGAATGAGTCGCATGCGGTGGTTGTCCAAAGCTCCGATAGGTGCAGTGGCGACATCGTGAGGTTTAAGTCGGTGGTTGGTAATGGTGGATTCTAGAGTGATCCAAAAGACGTTCGGAGAAGTAAAGTGGCGAGAGGAGGTTGGTTGTGTGGTGGTTGTTTCGATGGTTAATTAGTATGTGTTATAAGCTTCCCAATTACGGTTTTCTTATAACTTAATTTTTTTGTTGATGATTAAAGTGCATTAAAATGTGTTGAATGGTTGCGGTGGTTATGGAATTTGAAGGGAACCGTTTCGTTTTGTTGAATGCAGGGAAATGAATGATGAAGATGAAGTTTCATGACTTTGTCTTATGTGAATTAAGTATGACATGATTTAATCAAAAGAAACTTACTACACCACAAGTTTGTCCTTTCTAAACATTTAGATTTTAAATTTAATTAATTAATTAATTAATTAATTAATTAATTAATAATAATAATAATAATAAGAATAATAAGAATAAGAATAAGAATAAGAATAAGAATAACAACAACAATTTATAAATGTCCCGTACACGACGCTAGAATTGATCGGTTATACGACGCCTTACATTTGATTATGATAAAATTAAAATAATCGGGTGTTTATTGTTCTAACGTTTTAGGATCTTAAGGTATTTCAACTTTGGGTTCTTTTCACTTTAGGTCCCCAAAGTTATTGTTACTTTATTGAAGGAAAAAAATAACGAATGTTACAGAATGAGACGGTGAAATTTAACAAAAGATGAGAATGTTTCAGATTTAAATTTAAGTGGATAGACCCATATAAAATGAGAAAAATTATCAATAAGCACCATATAATATTTGTATCCCGATTTACTAGGAACGGGAGACGTCCAAAGGTTACAATGAATAATATCAAACGGGCTAAAAGTAAATGAATTAGAATCATAAAATGGCAATCGTTTGCTTTTTGAAAGCTGACATGAATGACAAAGACCAGAAGCTTTGTTCTTATTACAAGAAAAATGAAAATTACGACTTAACACATCTAAGACTTGATGTCCAGGATGTCCAAAACGTTCATGCCAAGGTAGAGAAGTGGTTGTAACAAAGGATGCTTGAATCGGGAGTTGAGGAGGGGTGACTGGATAAAGGTCTCCGGTGCTATTGTGGCGGGAAAGTAGGCGGCCAGTGTGAAGATCCTTCAAAGAAAAACCATAAGGGTCAAATTCAATTGAAGCATTATTATCACGACTAAACCACCTAACAGAGATAAGCTTTTTTATGATTTGTGGTGAGTAAAGGATATGTGGTAAAATGTAGGTGCGGTTGGGTAGGCGTAAATATCCTGTTCCAGACCCAAGAATTGGTATGGACGCGCCATTACCGACTAATAATTTACTAGTATAAGGAAAAGAGTCAGGGGATTCAATTATACCTTGCTCATCTGAGGAGTGAGCTGAAGCGCCAGTATCTATGAAGGAGTTCGGGTCCGGAGTATTGAGATTTAGAGAGGACATTGCAGCACTGACGTCAGACAGACATAAGGCGTTCAGTCCTGTATAGTAAGACTGGGCTGAGGCAGGAGGCTGTGATGGGCCGTAGGCCTGCTGTGATGGGCTGTAAGCAGGCTGGTAAGGGTAGAAGGTTAGGCCGAAGGTGCTGGGTAGTTGGGTGTGTGTATGGGCTGCTGTGATGGTTGGTATTGGCTGTAAGAATAGAAGGCAGATTGGGTATTTGGTGATGGTTGAGAAAATGGAGTGGTGGGCCGGTAGTTGGATAGGGATGGGTATGGACATGGTGGAGTATTCCACCACGCCCATTGAGGATAAGGTGAGTTTTGGGGAGGCCAAGGCTGTTGGTATGTTGGTTGTCCACGTCCAGAGCCGCGGCCACGGCCACCACGAGAAGAGCGGCCGCGACCTCGACACCGGTTGCGGGTATAATAGTGGGTTTGAGGCTGGCCGGTTGGGTGATATGTGGGAGGTTGCTGGGATTGTTGTTGTGTATGGTTAGTTTGAGCCATGAGAACCGTAGAGGATGTCTTTTGTCAAGCCTCCAATCGAATGACCTCATCCTGAAGCATACTTTTAGCCATATCCCAATCTGCGTTATTTGCATTAATCAGTGCTGCAATGGTATCATACTCGACGGGCAGTCCTCGAACCAACTGTAAAACTAGTCTATCTTCAGAGATTGGATGATCAACATCCTCAAGCTGATTGGCAAGTTTCTTGAGGCGTTGACAGTAGTCATCCAAAGAGGTACAGTTGGATAACATCATATTACAGAACTGTGTCTCTAGTGCACCTGTGCGAGCTTTGTTGTTACTTAAGTAAATCTTCTCCAGTTTAGCCCATGCAAGACGGGCCATAGGGTCCGGACCTATGTCAGAGACACTGGGCAAAAGATCATCCGAAACAGTGGCATAAATCCACTGCAACACCAGTGCATCCAATTCTTTCCAAGTGGGGTATTCTGGATCAGTTTCTGCAGGGGCAGGGGAGCCGTCTATGTGGTGTAGAACTTGGTATGCAGTTGCATGGAAACGAAATAGCTTCGTCCATGAGGTGTAGTTTACTTTCTTGTCGTATAAGGTGCGGACCTTAGACTGAATTTTGGTAACTGAATAAGCAGGGTGCAGGCTGGATTTGACAGGTTTTTCAGATGATTTAGGGGTTTCAGGTTTGCCTGTGGTCATGTTTAATGATTCAGGACAGGGAAGGCAGTATTATAGGTGCAGGAAAGATGGAAATAGAGATGCCGAAGCAGACTGTTATCAGAAAAAAAAACAGGAAGAAAAGAAGTTGTTACCAGCCGAAGCTGGTTAATGATGATGGATCGAGATCCGACAGGTATAGAGCCAGGGTGGCTGCTGATACCATGAAAGTGCTAGTAATATTATTTGAATGAATGAATAATTACATAGGAGATGATCTTTATATAGAGATTACAATATAACAAACCCTAGCACTATATAAGGAAACAGATTATTCTAGAATAAATTTAATATCTATCTATAAATATAAAAGTCAACCGGATAATTATGGTATCCGCAATAATCTGCTAATAATGGATAATAGCTTTTTGGTGAGATTCGGAACAATAAGTACATTGCGTAAAGGAATAGTATTAGAAATTGTTGTTGATCCTGTATGTCTAATTGGTAATTTCTTACCGTTACCAAAAGCAACTTGGTGTGTACATGTATAAGGAGCCTTGCTTTTCAGAGAATCATGAGGAGGAGACATGTGATCCGTGGCCCCGAAATCACCAACCCAATCTGGGGAATCGTCAGTAACGTGACACTGGGCATGGAATGCTTTTGCTAGGGACTCGTCTGAAGGACGAGATTGAGAGGCATATGTATGCAAACTAGGACAGGTAGATGCATAGTGTCCATTTGTATGACATAGTTGACAGTGAGGGGCTCTACGAGAAGAAGATGCACGTCCATGGCCACGAGCAGAGGCACCCCTAGCAGTATAGCCACAGCCTCGGCCCGGATTAGAGCCGTCACGCCTGTTTTGAGCGTGAAAGATTACTGGTGGAGTAGTAGTCCCATGAAGCGACTGAAGAAATAGTTCGTGACTTTCAGCTTGAGCCACTAAGTTGCGAAACACAGGGGCAGGTTTGGTGGCACAAATGGCCGTGGAAAAGACCTCAAAATATGGAACGAGATCGCATAAAAACCAATGGAGTTTGTCAATGTCCGCCACCGGGTGACCAATGGCGACTAGTTGTTCACAGATAATACGAAATCAACGAGAGAAGTCTGTGACAGAGGTGGTAGCATTTGTGAGTTGACGTAAGGAGTCCGTCAATGACTAAACACGCTCAACTGAGGCATTTTTGTATGCATTCTCGAGAGCTAACCAAATATTACAAGCTGTAGAAATATCAAGAATTCAGAGGCAGCCTCCTCTGTGAGAGAAGAAAGAAGAAGAAGCGCGACTTTTTGATCATTAGATGTCCATTTGACAAGATCTGGGTTGGGTTGGGTTGGGTTGGGTTGGGTTGGGCATGGACTTATCATTAACAATAATAGTGGCCGGCGACTGTGGTAAGGTACCATCAATATGAGCAGTAAGATGATGAAGGGCAAGGAGAAGATGCATATGATTGCACCATACAAGATAGTTTGTGGCTGATAATTTTAGGGTTGGTAAGTGAGGGATGGTATTGGGGAGAGAATGGTTGTCGGCAGCCATGAAAGGTGGGCAGGAAAAGAATTCAGGTTAGAGGATTGAAGAAGATGAAAAAAAGAGAGAGAGGTTTTGATATATGGCTGATACCATGTGAATAAGTCAAACCTCAATGACATGTATTGAGGTGGGGAGCTCTTTATATAATTGAAATAATACAACAATCTCTCCTAGAAATTAGCACATAAGTAATTACAATTTATTATTACATATTGACCAAATATTCTCATCTAATAGTGAGTTTAATTCACGGAATAATTTAAAATTGGATTTGGAATTTGTTTAAGGATTAAAATTAGAAAGAATCAAAGAACTGGATTTGGAATTCAAACATTCTAATAAGAAGTTGAAATTGTTAGAATTGGACAACAATTCTATTATTATTGTGTTTGGTTAGTAAATAAATTGAAATTTACCACCCTTGCCCCTACCACCCGCACTGTTTCGACCGGTACCGGCCTGAACCATGTCGTTTCAACTTATACCGTTTCGACATGAACCGTTTCCAACCGTACCGTTTCAACCCAAATCGTTTCGACACCCTGTTTCGAACCATACTGTTTCGACCCGAACCGTTTCCGCCCGTACCGTTTCAAGATATGTGATTAGCCGAAAAAATGGGAAGTTGTTGTCTGGGTCCCTATTGTTTGAGCCACCTTGCAAGGATCTTTGTCGAAGGACTACAGTGGAATGCCTTTGGCCCTTTCTTCTCGAATATAGTCATTCGTCATCTGGTGAAGTTGGGGAAAATTCGTCCTTACCATCTCTTTGGACACGCCCCCGCGAAGCAACTACGAATACAGTTCCCAGAGGGGGAAGCTCAGACAAAGACATATCGTTAGCCTCGCTACAGGAAGGGGGTTGTACCTGTAACCAAACTCCAGCGTGAGAGTAAGTATTCGTTCGATATAAGACTAATATTAAGACGGAAGAAGTAAATGCGAGGGCTTACCTTCAAGTATCGATTAAATGTTGTATTTATAGGTGGCTTCCGAATGTTGGGGTTTGGGTGTATCAAATGTTCACCATCATGAGGAATGGTATGTAAATGCCACTAATCACTATTCCTTCATTGTCAGCTGTCTATCGTATAATGGTCACATTTATATGGACCATTGGTTGGATCAAGTTAGTTTCATTGATCCTTTTTACTGACTCGGTATTTGTACATGTTGTTTGTTTTAGTTGACCATCGGTTTGATCGTTTTCAGTTTCATTCATCCTTTGTAGTGACTTTGTATTTGTACATGTCGTTTGGTTTATTTTGGTTTAGTTGTCCAGTTTGGGCATCTGTTACCTTTCGGCATCATCACTTTCACTATTTTTATATTTGATAATTTTAGTATTTGTATCTTTTACAAGATTCTTATTCATAATTTGTGATCAAAATACTACAACTCTTACGTTTACAACTATTTTAATAAACTACATATTTTTTTTATAAACATCTAAATGGACCGCCATGAATCGGCAAATGAATGCGTTCAATGGACTTCATCAGCAAGCGGTAACAACTATGATATATTTAACTTACTGTTTTATTTAATTATACAAATTTCATCAAATTATATTTAATTTACGGTTTTATTTAATTATATAGGAGCGCCAACGAGGGAGTGGATGTAGTGATCTAAACGTCTTGCAAACGGCGTTGAACGATTACAGAAGAAGTCATCCTTCCGGTTTTAATCATCAAGCGGCATAAGAGATTGTAAAAGATCACGACAAGTGAAAAAGGCAAGTGTTGATGGGTGAAGAACCGTCCGACAGACATTCCGACAATAGACGGAAGTCTTCAGAAAGCGGCAACTATCAGGCGACTGCCTTTTCTACACAGGACGAGACCACCCCCACTAGCCACATGTCGGATCTCAATGAAGATACCAACCCAACGAGGCACAAACGAAAAAATAAGAAAGCCACCGCCGAGTCTTCAAGCAAATCATCATGGGTTGACGAATTTTGGTCATACCGAGCGATGAAAGAAGAGAAACTGAACCAGTTGGTCACCCTACAATCTCAACAAGGCGAACAAACAATTGCGTTTTTAGAAGAACAACGCGACTTGTTGAGACAAAGGCAGTATGACCACGACTTGCATATGTATTCAAAACCGCAAGACCACCTCAAAGGTAAATCTCTGGCCTTGGTTTTGAAACGTAAAGAAGAAAAAGCGGCGAAACACAACTGGGAGCGTTATTGGGTTGAAGGCGACGAGGATGATGAAGGCGTCGAGTAGGATGAAGGCGTTTATATGTTTATTTTAGTTGATGTTTCTTGTAATTTTTTTTAATTTTAATGGAACGATTTATTTTTTAAAATTTTTATAAACGGTCATTTAAAAAAAACGGTAATTAAAAAAAGAAAACTAAAAAAATAAAGATTTCAGTGAAGTGAATCAGTTAAGTGTTGACTCCAAAAAAGTGATTCAGTGAAGTAAATCAGTGAAGTGATGTGGCAGTGCAGGATTAGTTAAAATCAGTTAAAGAAAAAACCAAACACTAGTAGTGCCCCTTCCCCCTAATACGTTTACAATTCATTTACTACGTCCTTCAACTTCTTTGATCCATTCAAATAAATGGGTTAATTAAACGTCTTTGCTTTACATGATTTAAAGTGTGTGGATTAATTAGGTTGATGTTTTGATACGAATAAATACATGAGACAGTCACTCAATCAGGTTCAACAAACAACAAATTAACTCGTCAACCCGCCAATCTCCTTTAGGTATTTTTGGGCATCGGTGATTTCCAAATGATTACATCATTTGTACGTTAGCACATGATCCTGAGTGCAAGAAAAAGGCCCTTCATGGAAAACAAAAATTCCAACTGCATTGTTTGACCATGTTGATCACAAATTAAGAGTATGATGGCATTATGAGATAATGGCCGTTGACATTGACCTGACCTCCATACTCTCTTAACCAATTTGGTATACTTTTATTTGTAAAAGCATTCTCTTCCACCGCCAAAAAGAGGACCAATTTAAAAGTAGTTGACATAACAATTGCGTCAAAAAATCGTTGCAAGTTTCTGACGCAGATTGAACAGTATAGATATTAGATATTTTTATGTGCTTACGTTTTAAATGGCTAAATGTGTAAAATGTTTCGTGAATATATGTACATTATGTTAGCTTATTATCATAAAATTTGCGGGCATATTGTACAAACGATAACACATTTATAATTAATCAAATATGATTACAAAGATACTTAGTTTGATTATATACTAGATTGGAGATAGTCAAAGGCATGAGAATGTGCTTTGGTTCTTAACATCCTACCTCGACACGTTGATTTTTTTTTTTTTTTTTTTTTTTTGAACGGCCAACTAAATAACGCCGGGTACTTCGTACGCGGCCCCCCAGTGGCAAAGACAGGGGCACAGCCCGGCCCACCCCGGACGCACGAAGCTCCTAGCCCGCCTGACAGCCCACTTCCAGGGAAAACCCGACCCGCATACCCACCCGAATGCACGACAGTAGTGACCGGTAAAACCTGGCGAGATCAAGACTCGAACTCATGACCATAGGCCATGAGTCATCCATCATTTCTCATTATGTCCTTCGTGGGAATCGAACCTGAGACCTCCAAGAGAGATCCCTGGTCCATTCACCAACTGAGTTACCCGTAAAGGACCACATTGATGTTAGTTATAAGTATAACATGAAAAACAGAGTTTTGTTTTAATGTATTGATTTAATCAAACTCTAACACATTGATGTTCTTTATTATTCTGTCCTTAAATTTCAAACCTCCATATATTTCCACTTGGATATGTTGTGTATCTTCCACAAACAAATGAGAACACAAGACCCTTAAAAGGTCCACAACTTTTCAACAATCCACCAACCAACTAACCATGTATTAGGCTAATTTCCATTTGTTAGTTTAAGTCTTTGCTTGATTAACCTCTATATAAACACATATTTCCAAACTTTACAAATCACAAACCAAGCTAATTCTCATTGCATTCAAGCCTCTTTTCTTCAATTTGAGAAAGCTCAAAGTGAACTAAAATGGCTTTGATAAGCACACATTCGCTACTCTCGATAACCATAATTGTTACGTTATTCACACTTGGATCAAGCCACCCGAACTTCCAAAAAGGACCACAAAATTGGAAATTCGAGTTCAACTACACCAACAATCCATTCAGACACCCGAAACCTATTCAAGATTCTAGACGAATCGTTGTTGGCGGATCTGATAATTGGCGTTTTGGTTTTAATTATACCGAATGGACTAGGACAAATTCTCCCTTCTTTTTCAATGACACTCTAGGTATGTATCTTTATTATGCATGCATCGTGCATGCATTTTTGACAAAAGTTTTGTTGTTTCTTATCTAAACAGTAGAAATATAAGCTTTAACTTATATTTTCATTCTAACCGAGTTGAAATTACAATTGTACATGATTTTTATAATTGATACAAACAATTTTTCATGACTTAGTCTTGAACTTGTTGCAGTGTTCAAATTTGATCCTCCTAGCGATACCAATATACATCCACATAGCGTTTATTTGTTTCCAAGTCTATGGACCTTTCTGAGGTGTGACTTAAGATGGGCAAAACGTGTGGCAAACACATCACAAGGTGGAGGAGAAGGATTTGAGTTTGTGCTCAACAAATGGAAGCCTTATTACTTTGCTTGTGGAGAAAGTAATGGTTTTCACTGCCAATCTGGAATGAAATTTTTTGTGATGCCATCATTTCGTTGGTACTAACTAAACATTTTGATGTTAATGGCTTTGAATCGTATTTGGCTAAGGACTTTTCAGTTGTCTTGTTTTTGTTTTGGGTTGAACATTTATAAAAGTAAGAAAATAAACGGATGTCGTTATATACTTGTCTACAATTTGTGTTTTGGCTACAAATTATCTTTGTTGTCTTAAGTTTTCGCACAAAGAGAAATATGTTGTCTACAGTCTACTTCATCTATCCCCTATATATTGTTGATTTAATATCGTGCTATGTACAATTGGACCTTGATACAATTGTAACATAGAAAGTGATACAACATATTCAAGTACGCTATGCCGTATAATAATAGTCCTTCAAAGTTCAAACAAATGTAACATAGAAAGTGATACAACATATTCAAGTACGCTATACCGTATAATAATAGTCCTTCAAAGTTCAAACAAAATGTAACATAGAAAGTGATACAATATATTCAACACATTTAAACTCGTACACATACTATGAATTAAAATCAGAAAGAGTAACATCTAGAAGACTAGAAGCAGGAATAATTTTACGTATTGTGTGCATGGACTGATGAAACATCCAACGTGTGACTATATTAATTTGGTGATTATTTAATTTTCTAAACATTTACTTTAAATCAGTAAAATATAAAATGCCATGCATTTTTTCTTAATCATATATGTAAATAAGAGTAACATATTTGCGATTGCAAGTAGATAAAGTCTTTAGAATAATTGATTAGTTAGACTAAGGGGCTGTTTGGTTGATTAAGTGTTGAATTATTAAGTTAGATCTCTTAATGGTTAGTATTCTTGTCTCACATTGATAGGGGAACCTCATTAAGGTTCAGCCTAGTTCAGCGCTTAATGGTTCAGTGCTTAATGGTTCAACAACATCCCAAGTTTTAATGGTTCAGCCTTAACCATTCCATTCAGAAGCTGAAACAAAGGCGCTGAATGCTGAATCATTCAGCGCTGAATTGTTCAGAGCCTCGTTAAGAGGCTTACCAAACAGCCCTAAGCTTGCTTGCAGGGGCGGATCTAGCATGTAACTAGGGGTAGCCTGAGCTACCCCTCAACTTTGTCGGCAAATTACAAAATTAGTTTAAATTTTTTTTTTCATGTATCGTATATCTTTGAGCAAATATTAGGATATCCCTAGGTCCAAAGAACGGTTTTAGGATACTCCTGATTTTTTTCTTTTAGATCCGCTATTGCTAGTTGCTTGGATTGGTTAAATTGTTGCTTGGACCCAGATCCCACCGCATGTTAAAATAACATGTATTTATTCGATTAAAGATAAAATGAATATCTCGTTTTCTCAAAAAATTCTGATAGAAATTACTAACATTGCCGAAGCATATGGGCAGACGGGGCGCTATCAGAATTGGGCACGGGTACCTCACTAATAAGAGAAAACAGAGAGAAAGGAATAATATCAACTCAAACGTGAGTGATCGTTTATTATTAACGGTATTTATGCTATTACAGGGATGACAGTTAATTCTGTTACAACTATCACAATAGTACAAAACTAGTCTCTGTACTTCTATTATTATGACAACTAGACAATTAACTTGTAACTAACTTTTAACGACTATCAATACATTCCCCCCAATTAAGAGTCTTGTCCTCAAGACTCAGGTTCCATGTTAAACGCAGGGAATCGAAGCTGCAACTCTTGTAAATCTTCCCAAGTGGCTTCTTCTTTTGATAACCCTTTCCATTGAATCAAAACTTGATAAGCTCCCTTATAGCCTTTCTTGACCCATCTTCTTTCTAGGATTGCAGCTGGTTCATAATGAAATCTGGGCTCCTTTGGTAAAGGGATTATCTGGGATGGAGGACCTTGGGCTTGTTTCAGAAGGGAAACATGGAAAGTTGGATGAATCATAGCATCACTTGGAAGATCCAACTTATAGGCAACAGTTCCAACCTTTTCCACAATCAAAAAGGGTCCAAAATATTTAGGAGCGATCTTGGAATGTTTAGATGGTCTAAGAGTGGTCTGAGCATAAGGATGCAATTTTAGAAAGACCCAAGTTCCCACCTCAAAATGCCTTTCTGTTCTGTTCTGTTCTGTTCTGTTCTTATCTGCCAATTGTTTCATCCTATTCTTTGCTCTATCCAAGGTTTGTTTCAGAACCTGTATCATACCTTCTCTGTCTCTGCACAGGTCATCCACTGCAGCTACCTTAGCATCCTTTTGAATGTAAGGTATGAACACTGGTGGTGGATATCCAAAGAGTGCCTCAAAAGGACTCATCCTGATGATGGAATGGTGAGTAGAATTGTACCACCATTGAGCCAGTGGTAACCATTTACACCAGTACTTAGGAGAATGCATTGTCATGCATCTAAGGTAAGTCTCTAAGCATCTGTTAACCACTTCAGTTTGTCCATCAGACTGGGGATGGTAAGCTGTTGATAAGGCTAGAGAGACACCATGCAATCTGGTAAATTCCTTCCAGAAGTTGCTGACAAATATAGGGTCCCTATCTGATACTATGGTGTTTGGCCAACCATGGTATTTAAAAACCTGATCAAGGAATACCTGAGCCACCTGTGCAGCTGTGAAAGGATGTGTCAGAGCAATGAAATGACTATACTTGGTAAGTCTATCAACCACTACCAAGATAGTATCTTTTCCACTGGATTTTGGTAAGCCACCAATAAAATCCATGGAAATGTCTGTAAAAATATGCTGAGGTGTTGGAAGAGGTTGTAATAACCCTGGTGAGGCTACAGTTTCATATTTTCCTCTTTGACAGACTTCACAACCTTTAATGAATTGCCTCACATCTTTGGACATTCCTTTCCATATGAAAAATTGTTTCAACCTCTGTAATGTCACATGGACCCCTGAATGGCCAGCAGCAGGTGTGCTATGACATAAAGGTAATAACTTTTGTCTAACAATTTCCACCTTGCCCACCATAAGTCTGCTCTTCTTAGTTAACAATTGACCATCCCAGTTAAGTTTCTTGACAGTTTTGCCCTTCTTAAGGTTTTCCAGTTTTTCATTAAGTTCCAAATCAGTTATCCAAGTGGCCTTGATTTCATCTAACAATGATGGGTCAAAAGTGGATAGAGTGATGGGTAAAAGGGTAGGTCCATGGACTCTGGACAAGGCATCTGTAGCCACATTTTCTTTTCCTTCTTTGTAAACAATGTCATAGTCCATTCCCATCAACTTAGACAACCAAATATGCTGTAAAGTAGTGTTCACTTTCTGATCAATTCAGTATTTCAAACTTTTTTGATAAGTTTTGATAAGAAACTTGTTGTTGCTCAAATAATGTCTCCAATGATGAACAGCAAACATAATAGCAAGCAACTCCTTTTCATACACTGAAAGTGTTTGTTGTCTTGGAGATAATGCTTTGCTAATGTAAGCAATAGGGTGCCCTTGCTGCATCAGTACTGCCCCTATCCCTAATGCAGAAGCATCAGTTTCCAAGATAAAGGGTAGGTTAAAATCTGGTAAGGCTAAAACAGGAGGGCTGCTCAGGGCTTGTTTTAAAGTTTCAAAGGCAGTAGTTGCTTGTGAGGTCCATTGAAATGCATCTTTCTTGAGAAGGTCTGTTGATGGTTTGGCCATTTAACCCATATGCTTTGATGAACCTTCTGTAATAGCCAGTTAAACCCAAGAATCCCCTAAGTTGTTTGACTGTAGTAGGTAAAGGCCATTCTTGAATAGCAGCCACCTTTAAAGGATCAGTTGATACCCCTTGAGCAGAAATCAAATGGCCCAAATACTCAACAGTATGGCCACCAAAGCTGCATTTAGATCTTTTGGCAAATAGGTTGTGAGTTTTAAAAAGGTCAAGGGTAAGTTTCAAATGGTATAGATGGTCATCCACTGTTTTGCTGTAAACAAGGATGTCATTAAAGAATACTAGGATGAATTTTCTTAGGTAGGGTTGAAAAATGGAATTCATAAGGGACTGAAAGGTAGCAGGTGCATTTGTGAGGCTAAAGGGCATAACAGTAAATTCATATAAGCCTTGATGGGTTCGAAAAGCAGTTTTATGGATATCCTCAGTATGCATCCTCACCTGATGGTAGCCACACCTTAGGTCAAGCTTAGAAAAGATAGTGGCCCCCTTCAGTTCCTCAAACAGCTCATCAACAAGAAGAATTGGAAATCTGTTCTTCACTGTTGCATTATTCAGCTTCCTGTAGTCTATACAAAGTCTCCAACTACCATATTTTTTCTTTACCAAGACAACTGGAGAAGCAAATGGGCTTGAACTGTTTCTTATAACTCCTGTTTGCAACATCTCTTGTACAGTCTTTTCAATGACATCTTTCTGCAAAGCTTGATATCTATAGGGTCTCTCGTTGATCACAGTTTTCTCATTTTCAAGAATAAACCTATGATCACACTCTCTAGAAGGAGGTAATCTAACAGGTTCTTGAAATACTTCTTGATACTGATCTAACAACCCTTCAATGCCCTCATTCTTTTCTTCATTGATCACTTTTGTAGCATGTTGAAAGTGTTCTTCCTCTGTCCCTACTTGTAGACTCAACAATTGTGCCTCTACTATTGTATCATTATGCCCCATTAATGCAAACAACTTGTCTGGTGAACAAAGTTTCACTTCATTGTTTGCATATCCTTTCAACTCACGCCAAGAATCACCCACTTGATATTTCATTGTAAGATCCTTAAAATTCCACATGATGTCTCCCAGTGTCATTAGCCATTGAATGCCCAACACCATATCATAGCTTTGTAATGGCAGTACCAACACATCTGTTTTGTACCAAGATCCCTGCATGGCCCATTCAAAGTTGGGACACATGTCTACACAATCAAGGGATTTGCCATTTGCTACTGAAACTTTCATACCAAGTATCTTTTTTCTGAAACACTTGAGTTTCTTGGCTAAGTTCTCATCAATGAAGTTATGAGTTGACCCTGAATCAATCAATATATGTAACTGTCTTGTACCAATAGTACCAATTATTCTCATGGTAGAATAAGAAGGTACACCAGTCATGGCATGGATTGATATTTGAGGTTCAGATTTAGTCCATTGTTTTGCCAATTCTTCTGTATCAGCCCCAACAGTCATGAACTCTAATTCATTATCATCTTCACCATCTAATTCCAACACAAACAGTTGTTTGTTTTTGCATTTATGAGATGGTGTGTACTTCTCCCCACAACCAAAACATTCCCCTCTTGCCCTCTTTTCCTCAATTTCTTTTCTGGTTAAGGTTTTATAAGTGTTGTTATTATCATTATGAAATTTACTAGTGCTACTATTATTATCATTATTAAAGGGTATTTTCTTGAAAGGGGATGGGCTAGGTAGTAAGGGTAAATGGTTAGTATGAACAGGAGGTTTGTAAGTTGAAGTGGAAAGTTTATTATTATTATTATTATGAGTACTAGTGAATCTGGTGAAAGGTTTTGGGTTAGTCATACTGATTGCTTTGTTTGTTGCATTTTGAATTTTTGCCAAATGATAAGCTTGTTTCATGGTTGTGAGTTGGAACATCTTAACATGCCCCCCAATTTCTGGCTTAAGAGCCTTCAAAAATATACTAACAACATAGATCTCAGGGATTCATACCTTTAGAAGATAAGAATCAAACAATGTGCAGAAATCATCCAATTCTCCTTCTTGTACAATAGAGGTCAAAGTACCCATAGCATCTTCAAGCATTATATCAGAAAACCTTGCTACTATTGCTTCACAATAATCTTTCCAACGAATTTCAGAGATTGGAAATCCTTGTGTCTTCATGAATGACTGATACCATTTCACAGCATTGCCTTCCAGGTGAATAGCAGCATACCTCACCTTACAGTTATCAGGAGTATCATCAATGGTAAAAAAGTGCTCACACTTATAAACCCAGTCGTCCACATCATCACCATCAAATTTGGGAAAATCTATTTTTCCAATTCTGTGGATTCTTTGTTGTTAATTCTTTTCAGTTCTTGATCCTGAAGTGCCTTGATCAGTGGTGATCTTGGACACTGTACCACCATTATTGATTTTTGCAATTTCTTCAGTTAATTTCGAAAACATCATGTTAATATTTGTAAAGTTTGTGTCATTTTTTTGTAACTGTGCATCTACTCTTAGTAGAGTCACTGCATGTTCATCAAGAGTCTTCTTGATTACATTTTCATTATCAGCTTCAGCTCTATTGCGTGTTGTCATGGTAGATTGTTTTGAATTGAAAAAATTAGGAATAGAATTGAGTAAAAGGATTGGACAAATTGCAAATCAATCGATCCAAAGAATGAATTAATCAACAATGACTAATTCGGGTTCAGAAATGAAAAAGATCATATGAATTCGAAAACAGAGTATGGAATATTATGAACGGAATTAATGGAGGAACGGTGGTTATGGTGGTAGTTAAAGCTCCGGTGAGGTTGTTGGTGACGGTTGAGAAGGTACGAGTGGCCGAGAATCGGCTGCTCTGATACCAATTGATAAGAGAAAACAGAGAGAAAGGAATAATATCAACTCAAACGTGAGTGATCATTTATTATTAATGGTATTTATGCTATTACAGGGATGACAGTTAATTCTGTTACAACTATCACAATAGTACAAAACTAGTCCCTGTACTTCTATTATTTTGACAACTAGACAATTAACTTGTAACTAACTTTTAACGACTATCACTCACTACCAGCACGGTAACACCGCCGCCACCCATGCTGGTAGTGGTCCCGTGAGCCAAATTTTGGTTCTAGTTAACGGGCTGGTACCCGTGATTTTTCTCTCTCTCCTCTTTGTCTCTATCTCTCTCTAATTGATTGTTGGTAAATAATCAGTGAAGCATTGCCTTCAAAAAAATGTTTCAGTGAAGGAAATCATTAAAGTGACGTGAAAGTGTAGGATTGGTTAAAATCAGTGAAGTTTAAAAAACTCACGGGTAGTGTCCCGTCTGCCCTAACAAAATAGTTGATCTCATGGGTGGTAGAGTAGATCATCTAGACTTCAAAGTGGCAATAGTAAAATTAGTCTTGTTTATGAAGTTTTTATTTTAAGAGTAAAGATCAAATATAAAGTGTTTTTCGGTAAGAACTGTGAGAATCAAAGGGGGTAAAAAAATTTATTTTTTGTTTTAGAATTTTTTTTCCCATGTGCTTAAACATACTTTCTAGATGAATAATACAAAAAAAAAATAAAAAAAAAAAATTTAGTGTAATTACGTCATTAAAGTAAATACACTACTTTACACTAGAGTAATTATGTAATTACTCTACACCAAATTTTTTTTTAGTTTTCAATACTATAATACATATTTAACAATATGGGAAAAAAAATTCGAAAAAAAATAAAAAAAAATACCCTCCTTTGATTCTCACAGTTCTTACCATAAAACAGTTTGTACAGGATCTTTCCCATTTATTTTAATTAGAAGTTGGTAAGTTTACGTTTCCATTTTAATGTTTTTTTTTAGTTTTGAACTTCATTAAAAACACGAAAGCGCCCCAAGAAGGGAAGAAGGGAGCGCAACGCCAAACAAAAATTACATCATATACAAGAAGTCGTATTTATGAAGTTTTTATTTTAATTTTTATGTATGAAAGCGTATGTGTCATTTTGCGTTAGACAAATATTTGAATTCCATTTATGGTTAGCAATTTAGGGGATGACTTTTAGTAATTTGTCTCTATGTTTGGTTTATTTTGTGATCTATGTTATTTTTTAAAATCATGAAAGTGAGTTCAATTTATATGCATCGATCTGCAGATAGATGTAGGAGGAATTTATAAAAGTATCTGTTTTTTTTTTTTCATTGATTTGGAGATGTCAATATATACAATAAAAGAGTCTAAAAACTAGTGAATACAAAGCTAGAAATTAGGAACTACATTGACTTTGACTAGACATTAAATAAATACAAAAGACCTTAACTTTGACTATACATTAACTAAATACAAAAGATTTTGACTTTGACTATACATTAACTAAATACAAAAGACTTTAACTTTGATTTTGAAATTTAATTTGATTTGGTGGAAAACTCGGTTTTGACCGAGGTGGGTTTGATATGCCCTCGCAAGATAGACGAGCGTGAGAGGAGACCAATCTTGGAAGTAAGAAACTGGAATCGTTGTCTGAGTAAAGGTTTGGTTAAAGCATCCTGAAGAAACAAATAATCTCACCACCGGGTGGGGATGATAAGATTATGAGTATCTACAGGGTTGATCCTTCATTAGCAGCTACGGATTGAGGAACCTGCAAACAAGAGTTGATTGTGGATGCGGATACGACTACACAAGGTAGTTGTTTATGACAAAAACGGGGTGAATGGGGATACTATCTTTTAGTGTAGCTCTCCGGGTTAGCAGAAAGTGTCTTCTCCTACTAGGGATATGATCCCTTTTATAGGAGAGTTTGTATGCCACCATTACCCAAGTCCTAACCGTGGTTAGGTTGTCTCCATCACCCTTAATTGTGTTAGTATAGTGATATAAGGAAAGCTAAATCAATGGGAATGATGGAACGTTGTACCGCCTTTAATATTGAGTCTACGTGATTTATGCATGGTAGTTGACCATGCATGATATCCGCCTTTGACCAAAACTTGACTTTTGACCAAGCATTAACGTGCTTTGACGATCGCGTATCGAAGTGCGAATCAAAAACTAAATAAAAACCACTCCTTAGCTACAACTGACTGCAGTATAGGAAGTAGGGTTGTCGAACCTCAGGGAGTTTGTGGAAAGTGCTAAGTTACTGATTTCTAATTAAATTAAGATTAACTAAAATAATTTTATGAAGTTTAATGTAAAAGTGCTGCAAAACAATTGATAATAGAGTTTATAAAAGACAATAATATGGAAAAAACGGTCGCTCCGGGTTTCTGACTCGATAACTGTAAAAACAATCTGAATTAACCTAGCTAGGCAATCACATAGACATGATTCTGTTTAAATTGTTCAACCCTATTCAACATCAAAACACAAATCACAAAGTTAAATTATTCCTAGTGCAAGAAAACCAAGAAACGATAACGAATTGTAATTGTGAAAATCAGTCAAACTGTTCAAATCAGTCAAACATACAACCAGATTCAAAGACACATAAGTATGTTCATGAAACCTGATCCTAAAACATAGTTCAAAACAGATAAGTCCTTACAAAATAACCGAATCTTTCACTCGGAGAAAACACAGGATATTTAGCCGTGCATAATCATGATTTCGGCTTCAAAACTTGTTCTGGATTGCTCTGGCATCAACCGGAATGAATGGAACTGCAAAAAGTCTTCAAAATCGTCCCTGAGAAGCTCTGGAAGTCGAAGATAACCTCCCCAAACGGCTGATTAGGTTTTTATTGCGAAAATGGGCTTTTTATGGGCTGAAGAGTTATTCGCGACCCCACGAATAACTTCCTGACTTATACGCGTGGCAGGAATAAGTCATAACTTCGCGAGGGTAACAAGGGTAAATAGCTGGATTCATTAAGGGCGGTATAGTCATTTTGCAACCCAATTCAGTTATTCGCGGGGCATGAATAACTCCTAAGGTTATTCATGGGGCATGAATAAGTGATCTGACATATTTTATTTTCTTTTTATCCCTTATTAATCCGTGCACTCGTTTCACCTCCAATTAGACTCTTTTTCTCTCGTTTTAGCCCACGAACACCTGCTTAACACCAAGACACAAATAAGTATCTAAGACACGATTTAAACGAACGTTAAATGATTAAAAACTATACAAAACTACTATCTAAATGTGATGCATTTGGCAACACATCACACCCCCACACTTACCTTTTGCTTGCCCTCAAGCAAATCTGCTCAGAACCTTACCACGAACAAGTAACAAATACCTCAAACGCCCCCGCCATGCACTAGTTAGGGTCCAAAGTCATACCCCATTCATAGATCATCATTAGATGTGTTTATTCAACAGGCAACCATGATGCACAACTTTGAAAACAGAACTCACCCAATTAAGTCTAACATGCTTTCGGTTTTTATTCTCATGCAACACACCCCTCACAATTTTTCACTCCACTCGGTTTAATATCTGGACTAGCATGTAATGCGCTAGTATTATTCACTCAAAACCAAACATGTAACTCTGTTATCATAGGCTTGTATAACAATCACACCTCAACTATAGACAATGCACATATCTAAAGGACTTACGGGTTTTGGGCTTCGGGTAAAGGTATGATAGATTTGGCTAACAATTGGTTTAAAAACAAAGGTTTCAACACGCTTGAATGATCATCCTTATTCACTAAGCATCGTAATACAATAATCACACAACTTTGGGCATATTTGACCCATAACACATACTTCTATTTTTTTTTCTTCTTTTTTTCACTTTTTTTTTTCATATATATTTTTTTTCTTTTTTTTTTCTTTCATAACTTAAACATAACTCAATTAGTTGAACAAAACATAAACACGATGGATGTCATCAATTTATTACACAAAGGTAAACAGGTCAATTTGGTTAATAGGTTTAATCAAATGAAAGGGTATAGGCTCAACATTGGCTACTAAGGGTTATTTTAGGTAAACGGGTCAAACATAACAAATAAGTGGGTATCAAAAGAAAAAGGGAAAACCTAAATTGCCTTTATCATCTATGCGCATATCTAGTCTACAACCTCGGCATGTATCAAATCACACAAGTTCTGCAACAGAGAAACATCTGGCCTACACTCAACAAATGAAAATATATATGTATCAATCTATCATCTAGTAGGCTCAAGATCTCACCAAAGTGTGGAAATGGGTTACCGATGTGTGCATGTATTTATTACCGACAACTCGTTACACCTAATCGGGCAAATTCTAAACATTTTCTCTAAAATACCAACTGAAAACGATTCATATTTCTGTTCTAAAGAATTGGACCATGATTAAGGACCCACACACCACAAGCAGAGATAGAATGAGAGCATTGAAACAGTCGCTTTCATGCCCGATCAAACCGCTTTTAGGACATTTTTTAATTTTTTATTTTTTTAATTTTTTTTAATGACTCAAAACTAAATAAAAAAAATGAAGTTTCCCCATCCCCACACTTGAATGACACATTGTCCTCAATGTGAACTAGGGAATAAGATAAAACAGAAATAAAAATAATTTACAACAATAATAAAAAGGAACAGACTCCCCTGGATATATGCAGTGCGTGTATGAGTCTTGTTCAGTTCCTCCCACTGTCGTCCGTATAGCATTTCATTCGCGGCCGATAAACAAGGAATCCTAAAACAAAGAAAAAAAACAAAACAAACAAATCGGGATGCCTGCAAATATTAGTGGCCTCCAAATCGTCCCCGCCCGAATGGAGATTGAGTACGGGTGGGACAATCTGTCCTTACAATTCAAGTCATATCAAGTAATCCCATGACTCCAACAAAAATAAAACTGACCCAAACACACTTGAAAATAAAAATAAACTAAAATAAAACAACATAAAAACAAATAAATATACAAAATATACAAAAATCATACCTGATGTTTATTCATGGTGGTCTCAAAGAACATTTGCCTACCGAATTCCCAATGTATGTTCGGTAGTTGACATGTCGAATCTTTATCTTCTTCCTTATCTTTGACATGTCTGCAAGATCATTGCTGGGCCACTTGACTATACTTTGTCCAAGGTCTTCAATGCTCACCTTCCTCTTTTGACCACTCAAGCCATCATCTTCAACTTTGTCTATTTTCCTCATAAATATGGGAGGAAGGTTAGGATACACCAAGGTTACCCGGTTCACAGGATCTTCAGCAGGTGTGTCTACAAGTCGTTGTACGCACGAAGTCACGTCTACTTTAAAGCTTGTAGCTTCCTCCATCACAACCTGGTCCACATGTGCCTCTTCAACGTTTTCAGCCACATCAACGTTAACTATATCCGGTTCAACTGTCACATCTTCAAGGGCTAATTCTGCTTCCATCTGACCAACCAGCTTAAATAGTTTCTCCACAGTTTTGTCCCTAACCTCATTGTCCTTTCGGATCACCTTAACATCTTCTTGGATAGCCTTTACATCTTTCTGAACTGCCTTTATGGCCTCCAAGATCGCATTCAGTTGGGCATTGTTTCCCTCTTCACTATCCTGCTGCGGTTGATAACCGTAGTCAACACTCTGGCTTCCAGTAACAACTAGATCAGGATTCATGTAGCAACATGTAGTTTGTTCCCTAGGATGATAAATGCTTATCTTGTAGTATCTTTGTTGACAATTCTGATATTGTGGCCAATAATATGAGGATGATAAATATGACCCTTCATGTTTTTCTAGCTCAAAGATAATACGATCCTGTCGAGCATTATATGCTGCAATTCTCTGACGGGTAATTGGACAATCTTGCATCACATGATATGGGCTCTTGCAACACCCACATGCATCATAATCCACCCACTTCATCTTTAATTCATTTTGCCTGCAAAACTAATATACCAAGCGTAATACTGAACAAAAAAGAGAAAAATATAAGACAAGAAAAAAATTAAATTTTTTTTTTGGTTTTTTTTTAATTTGAAAAAAATAATAAAACTAAAAACACTAAGCGCACGAATTCCCCGGCAACGGCGCCATTTTGATCGCGTGTCGAAGTGCTAATCAAAAACTAAATAAAAACTACTCCTTAGCTACAACTGACTGCAGTATAGGAAGTAGGGTTGTCGAACCTCAGGGAGTTTGTGGAAAGTGCTAAGTTACTAATTTCTAATTAAATTAAGATTAACTAAAGTAACTTTATGAAGTTTAATGTAAAAGTGTTGCAGTGCTGCAAAACAATTGATAATAGAGTTTATAAAAGACAATAATATGGAAAAAACGGTCGCTCCGGGTTTCTGACTCGGTAACTGTAAAGACAATCTGAATTAACCTAGCTAGGCAATCACATAGACATGATTCTGTTTAAATTGTTCAACCCAATTCAACATCAAAACACAAATCACAAAGTTAAATTATTCCTAGTGCAAGAAAACCAAGAAACGATAACGAATTGTAATTGTGAAAATCAGTCAAACTGTTCAAATCAGTCAAACATACAACCAGATTCAAAGACACATAAGTATGTTCATGAAACCTGATCCTAAAACATAGTTCAAAACAGATAAGTCCTTACAAAATAACCGAATCTTTCACCCAGAGAAACCACAGGATGTTTAGCCGTGCATAATCATGATTTCGGCTTCAAAACTTGTTCTGGATTGCTCTGGCATCAACCAGAATGAATGGAACTGCAAAAAGTCTTCAAAATCGTCCTTTAGAAGCTCTGGAAGTCGAAGATAACCTCCCCAAACGGCTGATTAGGTTTTTATTACGAATATGGGCCTTTTATGGGCTGAAGAGTTATTCGCGACCCCATGAATAACTTCCTGACTTATTCGCGTGGCATGAATAAGTCATAAATTCGCGAGGGTAACAAGGGTAAATAGTTGGATTCATTATGGGCAGTATAGTCATTTTGCAACCCAATTCAGTTATTCGCGGGGCATGAATAACTCCTGAGGTTATTCATGGGGCATGAATAATTGATCTGATATATTTTATTTTCTTTTTATCCCTTATTAATCCGTGCACTCGTTTCACCTCCAATTAGACTCTTTTTCTCTCGTTTTAGCCCACGAACACCTGCTTAACACCAAGACACAAATAAGTATCTAAGACACGATTTAAACGAACGTTAAATGATTAAAAACTATACAAAACTACTATCTAAATGTGATGCATTTGGCAACACATCACACCCCCACACTTACCTTTTGCTTGCCCTCAAGCAAATCTGCTCAGAACCTTACCACGAACAAGTAACAAATACCTCAAACGCCCCCGCCATGCACTAGTTAGGGTCCAAAGTCATACCCCATTCATAGATCATCATTAGATGTGTTTATTCAACAGGCAACCATGATGCACAACTTTGAAAACAGAACTCACCCAATTAAGTCTAACATGCTTTCGGTTTTTATTCTCATGCAACACACCCCTCACAATTTTTCACTCCACTCGGTTTAATATCTGGACTAGCATGTAATGCGCTAGTATTATTCACTCAAAACCAAACATGTAACTCTGTTATCATAGGCTTGTATAACAATCACACCTCAACTATAGACAATGCACATATCTAAAGGACTTACGGGTTTTGGGCTTCGGGTAAAGGTATGATAGATTTGGCTAACAATTGGTTTAAAAACAAAGGTTTCAACACGCTTGAATGATCATCCTTATTCACTAAGCATCGTAATACAATAATCACACAACTTTGGGCATATTTGACCCATAACACATACTTCTATTTTTTTTTCTTCTTTTTTTCACTTTTTTTTTTCATATATATTTTTTTGCTTTTTTTTTTCTTTCATAACTTAAACATAACTCAATTAGTTGAACAAAACATAAACACGATGGATGTCATCAATTTATTACACAAAGGTAAACAGGTCAATTTGGTTAATAGGTTTAATCAAATGAAAGGGTATAGGCTCAACATTGGCTACTAAGGGTTATTTTAGGTAAACGGGTCAAACATAACAAATAAGTGGGTATCAAAAGAAAAAGGGAAAACCTAAATTGCCTTTATCATCTATGCGCATATCTAGTCTACAACCTCGGCATGTATCAAATCACACAAGTTCTGCAACAGAGAAACATCTGGCCTACACTCAACAAATGAAAATATATATGTATCAATCTATCATCTAGTAGGCTCAAGATCTCACCAAAGTGTGGAAATGGGTTACCGATGTGTGCATGTATTTATTACCGACAACTCGTTACACCTAATCGGGCAAATTCTAAACATTTTCTCTAAAATACCAACTGAAAACGATTCATATTTCTGTTCTAAAGAATTGGACCATGATTAAGGACCCACACACCACAAGCAGAGATAGAATGAGAGCATTGAAACAGTCGCTTTCATGCCCGATCAAACCGCTTTTAGGACATTTTTTAATTTTTTATTTTTTTAATTTTTTTTAATGACTCAAAACTAAATAAAAAAAATGAAGTTTCCCCATCCCCACACTTGAATGACACATTGTCCTCAATGTGAACTAGGGAATAAGATAAAACAGAAATAAAAATAATTTACAACAATAATAAAAAGGAACAGACTCCCCTGGATATATGCAGTGCGTGTATGAGTCTTGTTCAGTTCCTCCCACTGTCGTCCGTATAGCATTTCATTCGCGGCCGATAAACAAGGAATCCTAAAACAAAGAAAAAAAACAAAACAAACAAATCGGGATACCTGCAAATATTAGTGGCCTCCAAATCGTCCCCGCCCGAATGGAGATTGAGTACGGGTGGGACAATCTGTCCTTACAATTCAAGTCATATCAAGTAATCCCATGACTCCAACAAAAATAAAACTGACCCAAACACACTTGAAAATAAAAATAAACTAAAATAAAACAACATAAAAACAAATAAATATACAAAATATACAAAAATCATACCTGATGTTTATTCATGGTGGTCTCAAAGAACATTTGCCTACCGAATTCCCAATGTATGTTCGGTAGTTGACATGTCGAATCTTTATCTTCTTCCTTATCTTTGACATGTCTGCAAGATCATTGCTGGGCCACTTGACTATACTTTGTCCAAGGTCTTCAATGCTCACCTTCCTCTTTTGACCACTCAAGCCATCATCTTCAACTTTGTCTATTTTCCTCATAAATATGGGAGGAAGGTTAGGATACACCAAGGTTACCCGGTTCACAGGTTCTTCAGCAGGTGTGTCTACAAGTCGTTGTACGCACGAAGTCACGTCTACTTTAAAGCTTGTAGCTTCCTCCATCACAACCTGGTCCACATGTGCCTCTTCAACGTTTTCAGCCACATCAACGTTAACTATATCCGGTTCAACTGTCACATCTTCAAGGGCTAATTCTGCTTCCATCTGACCAACCTGCTTAAATAGTTTCTCCACAGTTTTGTCCCTAACCTCATTGTCCTTTCGGATCACCTTAACATCTTCTTGGATAGCCTTTACATCTTTCTGAACTGCCTTTATGGCCTCCAAGATCGCATTCAGTTGGGCATTGTTTCCCTCTTCACTATCCTGCTGCGGTTGATAACCGTAGTCAACACTCTGGCTTCCAGTAACAACTAGATCAGGATTCATGTAGCAACATGTAGTTTGTTCCCTAGGATGATAAATGCTTGTCTTGTAGTATCTTTGTTGACAATTCTGATATTGTGGCCAATAATATGAGGATGATAAATATGACCCTTCATGTTTTTCTAGCTCAAAGATAATACGATCCTGTCGAGCATTATATGCTGCAATTCTCTGACGGGTAATTGGACAATCTTGCATCACATGATATGGGCTCTTGCAACACCCACATGCATCATAATCCACCCACTTCATCTTTAATTCATTTTGCCTGCAAAACTAATATACCAAGCGTAATACTGAACAAAAAAGAGAAAAATATAAGACAAGAAAAAAATTAAATTTTTTTTTTGGTTTTTTTTTAATTTGAAAAAAATAATAAAACTAAAAACACTAAGCGCACGAATTCCCCGGCAACGGCGCCATTTTGATCGCGTGTCGAAGTGCTAATCAAAAACTAAATAAAAACTACTCCTTAGCTACAACTGACTGCAGTATAGGAAGTAGGGTTGTCGAACCTCAGGGAGTTTGTGGAAAGTGCTAAGTTACTAATTTCTAATTAAATTAAGATTAACTAAAGTAACTTTATGAAGTTTAATGTAAAAGTGTTGCAGTGCTGCAAAACAATTGATAATAGAGTTTATAAAAGACAATAATATGGAAAAAACGGTCGCTCCGGGTTTCTGACTCGGTAACTGTAAAGACAATCTGAATTAACCTAGCTAGGCAATCACATAGACATGATTCTGTTTAAATTGTTCAACCCAATTCAACATCAAAACACAAATCACAAAGTTAAATTATTCCTAGTGCAAGAAAACCAAGAAACGATAACGAATTGTAATTGTGAAAATCAGTCAAACTGTTCAAATCAGTCAAACATACAACCAGATTCAAAGACACATAAGTATGTTCATGAAACCTGATCCTAAAACATAGTTCAAAACAGATAAGTCCTTACAAAATAACCGAATCTTTCACCCGGAGAAACCACAGGATGTTTAGCCGTGCATAATCATGATTTCGGCTTCAAAACTTGTTCTGGATTGCTCTGGCATCAACCAGAATGAATGGAACTGCAAAAAGTCTTCAAAATCGTCCCTTAGAAGCTCTGGAAGTCGAAGATAACCTCCCCAAACGGCTGATTAGGTTTTTATTACGAATATGGGCCTTTTATGGGCTGAAGAGTTATTCGCGACCCCATGAATAACTTCCTGACTTATTCGCGTGGCATGAATAAGTCATAAATTCGCGAGGGTAACAAGGGTAAATAGTTGGATTCATTATGGGCAGTATAGTCATTTTGCAACCCAATTCAGTTATTCGCGGGGCATGAATAACTCCTGAGGTTATTCATGGGGCATGAATAATTGATCTGATATATTTTATTTTCTTTTTATCCCTTATTAATCCGTGCACTCATTTCACCTCCAATTAGACTCTTTTTCTCTCGTTTTAGCCCACGAACACCTGCTTAACACCAAGACACAAATAAGTATCTAAGACACGATTTAAACGAACGTTAAATGATTAAAAACTATACAAAACTACTATCTAAATGTGATGCATTTGGCAACACATCACACCCCCACACTTACCTTTTGCTTGCCCTCAAGCAAATCTGCTCAGAACCTTACCACGAACAAGTAACAAATACCTCAAACGCCCCCGCCATGCACTAGTTAGGGTCCAAAGTCATACCCCATTCATAGATCATCATTAGATGTGTTTATTCAACAGGCAACCATGATGCACAACTTTGAAAACAGAACTCACCCAATTAAGTCTAACATGCTTTCGGTTTTTATTCTCATGCAACACACCCCTCACAATTTTTCACTCCACTCGGTTTAATATCTGGAC